>OX123186.2:7296422-7896422 GCA_944739405.2 Euclidia mi | reverse complement strand
TTACACACAAAATAAATATTTTATAGGGAAAGATAAACAAAATTATTAATCACTAAAACACTAAAATAAGATTGCTTGTACCTGTACCGAAAAGTAAAAAAAAGAAAAGTTAAATGTAACTAAACGCATATGACAGCAAAAAAACTACAATACATACATCACCAATAAGTAATATCAAGTCAAGCAAATCACTAAACATAACATAATTAAATTAAATAATTAACTTTTCGAAATCTTTGCAAAAAAGAAAGTGTAACTAAAATAAAAAGTTAACAGAGACGGACCGTAAAATATAAACAATGAAACAGTTTAATTAACTAAACATTTGAGTCGGAAATATTCACCCAGTACATAATTTTACACAGCAATAATTATGTGAAATGGAACGTAGCATTGAGAAATAATATTTTGACTTACAATATGACGTTTTTATAAAATGACATGATTGACATGACGTTTCTGACAGATAAACAACATAAGTGTGAAGTGAAATTAAGTGAGTGAATACATTTTACATTTTAAACTGCGGGTACAATTTTGATTTTTCAATCCAAAGTTAAATTAATGAGTCACCGACACAAAAGTAAACATAAGTACAAACAAATACGGCGTAACATGAACTGTGACTTAAAACATTACACAAACAGTTAAATTTTACGTGGCACAGTTTTTACATTACCGGCGGCGCCGGCCGGTATCTTCTTGGACGCAGAAGAATCGTCGCCCGTCACCTTTGGATGCACTGACATCAACTGCTGCAGTTCATGAGAGGATGTAATCTTACTGCGCGTTCCATCCGGAGCCTTGACGACGATAGACCCATCCAGAGCCCAGCAGGAGCGCATCCCAAAATGCTGTCGAGCCTTAATAAATAACGACTGTCTGGCTTTGGTCAAGAACTCTTTGACCGAAATTTTCGAGCCCTTTAACGCTGTCTTCGCCCTCCATACAGCTGTCCTGAGATGAATGTGAGAAAATCTTACCAAAATAGGCCTGTGATGCTCTTTGCTGGGTGTCCCGAGCCTGTGACAATTGATGATGGAAGTGTCGGCTACATCCTTCAGAGACATCTTGGTTTTGAGGATGTCCATGACCAGCACGCGGCAGTCCACCTTCTCAAATTCTGGGACTCCCAGGAATATAAGGTCCTTTCGCCTGTGCCTCGTTTCCATGTTATCCAGCATATTGGAGCACTCATCGATCTGCTTGCGGAGGAGACCAAGCAAACCAAACATGACTTCCCGGAATGAGCGAAACTCCTCAGCCACCTTCGCTACCGTGTCCTTGGCGGGACCCGCTGACTGAATCTGGCTCTCCAAATCGGCCATTCTCCTCGTGAACGTTTCTTCCAAGCTCCTATGTGCTGCTTCAATGTTACTGAGTTGAGACATAGTGTGTGAACGTTGATTTCAATGTGTGAAAGTGCTTGGGCTGGCAGGTGGTATTAAATTAGCAATATATTATGCTACATAGACCGTACAACTGTGAGTACCAGTAATTTATATGTTCAAAAGCTTAATTAAAGTAAACTTTTTACGTAACGATGTAATTTTATAATTAAATAAGAAATTTAAAAAATCGCGCATGTCTATCAGTTTTTAGCACCTACCGCCGAAAAAAAAAAGTATAACGAGTATTAATTACAGTGAGCTCATGTTACTACTCAAAAATCTATTGAGTGCACTAAAAACATACAGCACGGATATGGTTTTTATGTTACGATCAAGAACCGAAACATAGCTCAACGCGTTGTGGTTGCTGTAGAACACTCACATCGCAAATGTTTTAAAAAACGCTCGTTATGTTTTGTAAAAGTATAATTCATGTCGTGACGGTCAGGTCAATACAACTGACTGAATGGCAATGAAATATAGCTATAATGACCATTTTTAGTTTTTGAACGTCACATATACCTATATTGATTGAATTTTGGTTAGAAAACGAGCTTAATAAAGAATACATTCGAATTGTGATAGTATCAGACGTGCTCATAGAAATGAACCAGCGCTAAGAAATGGGCACCTCACTCCATTTCTTATAGCTGCAAAAATTATAACAGTTTAACTAAATGGACAATCGTTGGAAAAGACAGTTTCAAACAAAAGACTAGAAGGTCGTCAACAAATAAACGATAGTAGAACATTTTGCAACTAAAAGTATCACAAAACACAACTGTGCCCCAGTCCTTACATGTTCAGATGTCACAGACACGAAACCCTATCCAGTACAGCACATGACGACTTTAATTATTTCGAGCGAATGTTCGAGAAACGCTCTGATAATTGAACGCCTTCAGACTTAGGGTATCTATACACTTGCCTTGGTATTTGTTGATATACTTTCACGAAATCTGCTGAATAACCATTTTAGAGCCAATTTGGTAATCGATCTTTTTAAGCAATTGTACAGTGTTGCTTGAGTAATGGTCCTTCAATTCTTGGACATTTGCTGAAATCGAATAGTATGGAAACTGATGTGGTCAACCATTACTTACATAGTAAACCTGTTCGTTTGACGCCTTAAGCGTACGTGTCGCTCAACGTCTAACTTGGACGTCGATTGCCAACAAAACTGCATCGTCAGGTGACGTTTACAGTGCACTTTCAACAATTTCAACTTTGGCTGCGTGGCTAAGTCGTCCTGTTTTACTTTTGCTTTATTGGCAATTGGATAAAATAGAAGAATGCAATGTTTCTTCTTTTGGCGGGATGGTAGATGTAATGCTATCCAGCGGAGTGAATATATTCCTTATTACAGAGCCTTTCTCCATACCAGCAGAATAACTATTTAATTATAGGACCGCACTCACATCTACATGATATAAAATTATGCCATTTTTAGGGTTTCTCTAACATTTAAAGTATGAGATTGAAAGATCTAAAAAATATTTATATGCTGTGGGTATATCATATTGAAAACTCTAAAAAATTGAGTTGATTTGAACGTTTAGCCAGCAGTATTTGAGATATATTACATTTATTTTATAAAACTACATATAGAACTTCATCGTTAACAAACACTGACAAAATTACGTTTTTTGTGTGTTTGTTAATTTAGTAGGTATATGGTGGGTATTGGTATAATTCAGTTTGATATTTAGATAAGGTGAAGATAATGGGTGGGTGCATAATTATATTTTTATTAATGATGAGCTTTAAACGCAAAATTTTACCAACTTAATAGTTTTACAAAGCCGATAAAGTGGTATTTTCAGTGAAGATCTTCTTACTATGCAACATTTTTGAGAAGAATGTGACTTTAAAACTCTTTGCAATTAATGACAACAAATTTGTTTATTCGCGCTCATCTAGGGAACTACTGGATTGAATGGAGGATCTTGTGCTGTGAATATGATTTAAGATTAAGGAAGGTTTTAAGCTATATTTATCATAAGCTATAGTTGCGAAGCCGTAGCCACAAATAATTACAACGCGATGTAACCGAGGTCACAGTTAGTAATAACAATCATAATTGCAGTAGTGTTGGCAATTCAATTATGGATGGTAAAGTGCTGATATTCACCCCAAGAACAAAGTTATCGCGACCTCGTAGGTATTGAAAACCACTTTATTTCTGAAGTTGGAAACTTACACGAAACCAAGTTACGTCCACTGCCCAAAACTACAAGCAAGGAATAATCAAGCGCTATTAATAGTGTATATTACCCTCAAGATGTTCCTGTAACAGTAATCAATAGGAATAATTAGTTATTCTGATTAGCGCCGATTAATTGGGTAGCTGAACTTTGATGCCGCTTGCAAATTGTTTGTGGCGGCCTTTATAGTTGCTCTTGTGTACGTGTCAAAGACGTCATTGTAGGTAAGTGTTCCTTTAAGGGTAGTTCGGTAAGATTATCGCAATTGTTGTACGTATAGGATTTTGTTAAAGACCTTAGGTAACACTTTACAATCATAGTGCACTGCCTTTCTTCATATATGAAGTTGTATTATACTGTGACATATATGTGTTCACATCTTACACTTGATTTACCTACTCTTGTGCGTAAATCAGTGGAAATATTTCATTCAACATAATGAAGATTGGTTAATTTATTATTGAAAGATTTTTATCCGTAGGTACGTTTAGTGTTACGTACACTTAGTGCAATGTTATTGTGTCTCAAATTAGTATAGCTTCCAGGAGTGAACTGCAAAAAACTATAGGTACGAGTATGTACCTAAATCGAATTGTTATGCACAAATAACATGTTTACTAGAAATCATTGCTTTGTGTACAATTTGTACCTAACATTCAACGAGAATTCCGATAAGTGAATTGCACTCTTCATTACTGTCGATCCATAAATCAATATATATACACATCTATACATGTAAATAAAATTGGAGTGTCTGTTTTTAATAATAAAATAACAGCTTTTTACTAAATGCATATGGATTATAAACGGTACATATACCGAAATGTTTTTTTTTTAATTTTTGTCTGTCTGACTGTCTGTCTATCTGTTTGTTCTTGTTAGAGAGAACAAACAGATAGACAGACAGTCAGACAGACAAAAATTAAAAAAAAAACATTTCGGTATATGTACCGTTTATAATCCATATGCATTTAGTAAAAAGCTGTTATTTTATTATTAAAAACAGACACTCCAATTTTATTTACATGTATAGATGTGTATATATATTGATTTATGGATCGACAGTAATGAAGAGTGCAATTCACTTATCGGAATTCTCGTTGAATGTTAGGTACAAATTGTACACAAAGCAATGATTTCTAGTAAACATGTTATTTGTGCATAACAATTCGATTTAGGTACATACTCGTACCTATAGTTTTTTGCAGTTCACTCCTGGAAGCTATACTAATTTGAGACACCGCCTGAACGTACGAACGCCCGACCTCCGCGACTGCCAGTGAACGTCCCGTCAAAATCGGTCCAGCCTTTCCAGAAAGGCTGGACCGATTTTGACGGGACGTTCACTGGCGGATAGCTGATGTACCAAGGAGTAACGAAGGCTATAAATTAACCGGGTACGCGAAGTAGTTCCTTCAGGGAGCGGGAAAAACCGCGGGACACAGTTAGTAATAATATACTACTCAAAATTATAGGTGATTATTTTAATATATTGCTTTTTGTTACTTTCAATGTACGGTCGCGTGTGATAGATTTGTTGAAATATATTGTAACGATATTCAAAAATATATCAAAGTAAGTACGTCCAAAGTATGTGTGTCCCGTTTGTAAGTACCTATTTATCATCCCAGCAAAAGCTCGGATATCAAACTGTTATAAATCTGGCTAGAATTTATATCATTGTTATTTCTACGTCGAGTTTTAGGTTAAGTTACAATAAGATCGATTTTAGAATTATTCACATATGTCTCTAACAAGATATAACCATATTTATTTTATCATTAACTATGTATAGCTTAAACATATAGTAAATGAACATAAATGGATTGTATTTTGAATTTATAGTGTTGCCAATTCTAAATAGACAAATTGGTTTGACGTTTGACAGTTGACACTGTCAAACGGGTAAATAGAGTATAAAATATGAACAGACTCTGCTCAATGTTCAGTTTCGCTCCGGCAACGGCTAACTAAGGTACGATATAATTCTGACTATTATATTATTGTGTTTCACGATTCTATATTGCTTATGTGGTGTTATTTAGAGTATTGTCAAAAGAAATAATGCAGAAGCAATGTAATATAGCGTAGCTATTGTATGATTGATATTGTGGGTGGTTTTGTCAGTTGTGAGATGTTATAAGTTTAGAACTTGGAATATCATATAATAGAATCGATTCATATGCTGTGAAACAACCCATATCAATTATATATGTACCTATGGTGAATATTAAAGTGGTAAATATTGAATATATATACATCGTAAATATACCTAGAGTAATATTAAAGATATACCTGTGGCCAATATTACTAAATGAATTATATTGTTGCTAATCCATTGTATTAATGTTATATTTGATATATTGAACTACCCACAACTTTGCTACCCAATATTATAAATATGATATAGTTTGTACTGCTTTTATAAACAATTACTATTAAAAGAATGGCCAAGAGTGGCGGTAAATGTAAATGTATCTTTATCTAAGATATATTTTTGTGACAAACTGAATAAATGAAAGTAAGAATTGATAGTTGTCTATTTTATTTTTCAAACCATTGATAAATATGACTAAAATACTATATATAGCCATATACATTGTATCTATACATATATACATAATAACCCTTCTATTATCAGAAGTGGGATATGTCCACCTCACATTACTAATACATCCAATTGTCAGTTTCAGAGCATCCTTGTCGAAATCCCATGACGCTGACTAAAGGACATCATCGCCGTTTTGCTGACGCCGGAGCACGATCTGTCTTCGACGCAGTGGCTGTGGTGCTGGAAAGAGGCTAGTGGATATGTTCTGTTGGGTGAGGTGCTTTTGCAATAATATGTAAGACTGATTGAAGAGAATGAGAATAGTTGACGAAGTTCAACAAGTAAATACGTATTATGTAAAAGGATTGTAACACTATTTTTTAACAACTGTGTATAATTACCTCCATTAGAAACATATTTACTGCTAAGTAATGTAATCTATATTACCGCTAAGCGAAAGTTGGCTATTTATACTCTTTCCTGTAAGAGTTGTTGGGAACTATACCATGAACCAAATGCTAACCAATCATTGCTATGGCAGTTATGGTCTTACAACGGTTAAAATAATCTATAATTTTTTATATTTAAGTTTCTTATAAAATAATTTATAATACACTTACTAAAGATTTCGTAGCAAAGATGTGTTAAAAGGATTCTATTCTATAAATATACCTCTAAAATGTGATAACTACCTACATAAGATTATCTTGCAAAACTTGCATACTCTTGGTTGAAACTAATTTGAATACTCTATACTATTTGATATAATTAACAACAAATTTCAAGTATATGAAGTATGTAGTGAAAAGAAAAATAAATAGCAACTGATATTTACTATTTTCAAACTTACTCAAAATATAACGGATTACCTTTTTTATAGTTAATTCCCATTAAAATAATTTAAAGCGTTTAGCCTTGGAATAATAAAAAGAAAACTGGTGTATGGGGCGAATAAATGTAGGAACCAGGTCTTAAAAAAAAACTCGTTTGTATTACCTACCGTACAGAAAAGACGATTTTTTAATTAAAATTGGGTGTGATGGTTTGGAGTAGCTCCTTTCGTATCATATTGTTCTTGTTAATCCATGGATGATGTAGTGGTTTGCAATATCGGAAATCGTTATTATACAGTTCCTATATTATGTAACATTTACATTAGAATAGTTTATTGTACTTTATAAAGAAAATGGATAAATAAGCACAGCCTGATTTCTTGATAAAGAATTATTTTCTTCTCTTACCCACACCGGCATTGTCTAAAGTATATTCTAATCGTTGTAACGATGACTTTTAAATCACTGCTAAATAATATGTGTATAAGTGTTTTGATTATAAAAATAGCTATACTTATTACTTGATAAAGGAACATAGAAAATGTTTAGGTACCTTGCTGAAATGGTGATCTGAAATGGTGAATACACATACTTTATTTCTCCACTTGATACTGCTATCAGGTTGGCCGAGCTATCGTACAGCAGTTAAGACTGGCTCTTACATTTATTAGTATATGTTATTGGTAGAAACTCTAACAACTCAAGTCTGATACCCGATTAGATGAGATAATACATGATTGTTCTGATTACTGCTGATCAACTATCAGAATATCAACGTATTAAAATTATTTCTGCTATTGACCGAACATGTTGTTAGAACATTAATACATCTATTCGAACATTTGAAGAATGTCCTATAGGGACTCGGAGCAAGTAGTTATCGTAGACTGGCAAAAGCTGCCTAGGGCATCAGATAGCCTTTATGCATTTTGTGTATATTATTAAAGATTAAAAATGAAATAACATAGATATTATTTTGTACCTATGTGTAAATCAAAACCATATTATGCTACATGGGCTACATAATAATCCGTATTTATAACACCAAAGTACAAGCCATTTTTGCAAATACATAAATGAAATGAAAGAATACCGCAACCTCATAAGTAAAAATAAAAACTGTGTTTTCAAATATTATATGCCAATATCGTCCATATCTATTTTTGAACGGTCTCACATACCTGTATGGATAACAACCATTTATAAATAAGATCTATCAGTAAAATATTTTCATGATCCAAATTGTTATGTGGAACACCGTGTAGGTGCACATTTATATTGATTTGGGATTTTACGGTTTATTAAAACTAGTGATCTTATTAAATAAACAAAACTAAAACTAGATAAATGTTACAGATAAATGATAAATGAAAAGCTTATCGGACCTTGCGAGGTTCTGGAATTGAATATACTTTATAAAAAAAATCACCTAAGACCTCCAGAGTGGACAAAGCAAAAAAAAAAGAACCATCGTGAAAAGAAAATGTAGTTTTAAAATCGTATTAAGGATGAATTAAAAAGCTGTTGTATGACATTCACTGCAGGTTGCTGCAGGTGCTAAATAAAAAACTGCAGGTTGCTGCAGGTCCTAAATAAAACTGCAGGTTTCTGCAGGTCCTAAATAAAAACTGCAGGTTGCTGCAGGTCCTAAATAAAAACTGCAGGTTGCTGCAGGTCCTTAATTAAAACTGCAGGTTGCTGCAGGTTCTAAATAAAAACTGCAGATTGCTGCAGGTCGTGAATTAAAACTGCAGGTTGCTGCAGGTCCTGAATAAAAACTGCAGGTTGCTGCAGGTCCTAAATAAAAACTGCAGGTTGCTGCAGGTCCTAAATAAAAACTGCAGGTTGCTGCAGGTCCTAAATAAAAACTGCAGGTTGCTGCAGGTCCTAAATAAAAACTGCAGGTTGCTGCAGGTCCTAAATAAAAAGTGCAGGTTGCTGCAGGTCCTTAATTAAAACTGCAGGTTGCTGCAGGTGCAAAATAAAAACTGCAGGTTGCTGCAGGTCCTAAATTAAAACTGCAGGTTGCTGCAGGTCCTGAATAAAAACTGCAGGTTGCTGCAGGTCCTAAATAAAAACTGCAGGTTGCTGCAGGTCCTAAATAAAAACTGCAGGTTGCTGCAGGTCCTAAATAAAAACTGCAGGTTGCTGCAGGTCCTAAGTAAAAACTGCAGGTTGCTGCAGGTGCAAAATAAAAACTGCAGGTTGCTGCAGAGGGTAAAATAAAGAGGGTACTTCGAGAGCGAAGTACAGGTCAGTATGGCCGTGATAGATTTGTTGAAATATATTGTAACGATATTCAAAAATATATCAAAGTAAGTACGTCCAAAGTATGTGTGTCCCGTTTGTAAGTACCTATTTATCATCCCAGCAAAAGCTCGGATATCAAACTGTTATAAATCTGGCTAGAATTTATATCATTGTTATTTCTACGTCGAGTTTTAGGTTAAGTTACAATAAGATCGATTTTAGAATTATTCACATATGTCTCTAACAAGATATAACCATATTTATTTTATCATTAACTATGTATAGCTTAAACATATAGTAAATGAACATAAATGGATTGTATTTTGAATTTATAGTGTTGCCAATTCTAAATAGACAAATTGGTTTGACGTTTGACAGTTGACACTGTCAAACGGGTAAATAGAGTATAAAATATGAACAGACTCTGCTCAATGTTCAGTTTCGCTCCGGCAACGGCTAACTAAGGTACGATATAATTCTGACTATTATATTATTGTGTTTCACGATTCTATATTGCTTATGTGGTGTTATTTAGAGTATTGTCAAAAGAAATAATGCAGAAGCAATGTAATATAGCGTAGCTATTGTATGATTGATATTGTGGGTGGTTTTGTCAGTTGTGAGATGTTATAAGTTTAGAACTTGGAATATCATATAATAGAATCGATTCATATGCTGTGAAACAACCCATATCAATTATATATGTACCTATGGTGAATATTAAAGTGGTAAATATTGAATATATATACATCGTAAATATACCTAGAGTAATATTAAAGATATACCTGTGGCCAATATTACTAAATGAATTATATTGTTGCTAATCCATTGTATTAATGTTATATTTGATATATTGAACTACCCACAACTTTGCTACCCAATATTATAAATATGATATAGTTTGTACTGCTTTTATAAACAATTACTATTAAAAGAATGGCCAAGAGTGGCGGTAAATGTAAATGTATCTTTATCTAAGATATATTTTTGTGACAAACTGAATAAATGAAAGTAAGAATTGATAGTTGTCTATTTTATTTTTCAAACCATTGATAAATATGACTAAAATACTATATATAGCCATATACATTGTATCTATACATATATACATAATAACCCTTCTATTACGTGCTAAAAATTTTTACCACTTTTCAAATTACATTCTTTGTCACGCTGGGTTCAGTAAGGTCTAAAATGCTATATCTGAGTACTTATTACTTTTCAATCATTGGTAAGTCATCGATTCCAACAAAAAGAGTATGAATATTTTTAGGTCGATGAAATAATCTGACATAATGAGATAATGACAGAATTGCATTTATTTTGCTGTAAAAGTTCTGTATTTTAATATTATTATAAAAACACTTATTATAATAAAATGGTCATAAAATGGGGGTCTAGTTCATAATATCGACAGTCACTACATCGATGGTCGCTGTATCGAAAACGTTCCATCGACGGGTCAATGTATCGACAGTACCCGAAATCGATGGTACGCTACATCGACAGTACCCCAAATCGATGGTACGCTACATCGACAGTACCCCAAATCGATGGTACGCTACATCGACAGTACCCCAAATCGATGGTACGCTATATCGACAGTACACTAAAACGACGGTATGCTACATCGACAGTAAACCAAATCGATAGTACGCTGCATCGACTAGCCGACCTAAAATTCCGTAGAAGCGTGGCATAGGCGCTGGAATTCGTTGCTCAATAATAAAAAATACTAGGTTTATACTCTACTATCAAAGAGCTTAAAAAGGAGCAGATCGCGGTGAATATTCAAATTGAGCAGGCAGAAGCTGGAGCACAAGGTCCTTCCGCTAAAAAAAATCAAGACAGAATGCTATCTCACATTTTATTGAACAAAGAAGCAGTATAACTGTCTTAAAGTTTCTTAAAGGGATTGCTAGGAACACTTATCTTTAATTTTACTCAAAGAGTATATCAGGTTTCCTGTATGGGTATAGATTTTTCTATAAGTGTTTTAATTACTACTTCAAGGTAGTAGAGCCTTGCTGATTTCAGCATGAATGGGCCGGCTCGACCGGGGAAGTACTACCCTCTCACAGAAAATCGACGTAAAGTAACAGTACCTAAACTGTTGCGTTTGGTTCGGTGAGTGAGAGTGCCGGAGGCCCTATCCCCTATCCCTTCTCCCTGATCCCACTCCTCATCCTATCCCTTTTCCCAACCCCAAGGGGCGGAAACGCACTTGTGACTCCTGTGGTGTTGCTTGTGTCCATGGGCGGCGGTAATTGCTTACCATCAGGCAATCCGTCTGCTCGTTTGCCGCCTATTAGGTACCATAAAAAAAAATTATAAACAATAACAATATTACATATAACAAATCAATAGTTTTAAATACCTAATTGATTTGGATAGTGTTTGTAATTATTAATTTTGAAAGCTTTCTGTTTTAAATTATTAGTACTATCAATCAATGTTACTGAATACGAATTTATGTTTTTTCAACCATTTAATGCGGGTTCAATCAAAATTAAGCAATTTACAGATGTAACAAATTGTGATTAAAAACTTTTAAAAACCCTGTGTTTTTTATTTAAATCTGGCTCGGGTCGGGTAGTCGATGCAGCGTACTATCGATTTGATTTACTGTCGATGTAGCATACCGTCGTTTTAGTGTACTGTCAATGTAGCGTACCATCGATTTGGGGTACTGTCGATGTAGCGTACCATCGATTTGGAGTACTGTCGATGTAGCGTACCATCGATTTGGGGTACTGTCGATGTAGCGTACCATCGATTTCGGGTACTGTCGATACATTGACCCGTCGATGGAACGTTTTCGATACAGCGACCATCGATGTAGTGACTGTCGATATTATGAACTAGACCCATAAAATGGTACTATCTAAACAAAAGCTCACTTATGTGATCAGCATGCGCTTTAACGTGACTAGCCGTCCACTGGCCACACGTGCCACGACCATCCACTATCATTATAGCTCACAGTCTGACCGCGCCCTGATTTTCGCTAGACGATATCATCATCATCACCCTAGCATTTTCTTAGTTGCATCCCAAGCTTGCGCTTCGGAGCCCAGGGACCTGCTATTACTGGTCTACCGAGATTTGACTGAATATCAGTTTTTACACGGAGCGACTGCCACCTTACATCATTCTAAGGTTAGACCAGTAGCCAGTAGGTATATTTGAGGGCACTGACTTCCCACTAATGACTGCCATAGATCATGACAGCCGAGACTGCTTAACGTGCTTTCTGATGCACGGGGCTGAAACACCGCCAACTTCGAGCTAATTATTAAGAATTTCTTGACAGAAATTCCTAATAATTTGTCACTAAGAAATTCTTAACAGAAAACCTTAGCAACATTTTCCGAGCCCGGCCCGCGAATCGAACCCGAGACCTCATGATCAGCTGTCGTATGCACTGCCGCTAGACCAACGACGCAGTCTTACGCTAGACGATATTATAAATATTGTATTTTTTTCAAAAAGGTTTTATATTCAGGATGTCGTATTTTCGCCATCACTTTCATTATAATCTATCAATGTAAAAGTCATTTGATAAACTTATTAATTACAAATACCAAAATCGTAAATAGCAAGTTTAAAATTACATTACTTGAAGACTACAAATATTTTAGTTTCAGTGTAAATATCACGCTTGTAATTAAATGAACGTATATTATAAATGTGGAATAATGAATCGTTATTGACACCAGTTGCTACGCAACGCTTGTTATCATAGATTGGTTGCCTAGTATAATATCGTCGTCCTTGTGTCATTGATGTGTTCATGCAATTATAAGCCTTAAGGTGGTAAACACTTTCAGACCGCGACTGTACTCAAGTATTGATCATTAATATAATATGCATGTATCCAAGCACATAACCGTAAAAGTTTGGCTTACTTGATCACCGTACTTTCCTCTTACACCGTTGACTTATCGTTCGAAACTTCAAACCTTCGAATGAATTGAATGTGTGTGCTACACGTAATGCCGTGGACTATTAATTCGTCACGTGAATAAACCAATATTCAGCGAATAATGAAGCTGATTTCAATACGATATAATTATGTATTATTCAAGCAGTTAAATTACGTTCGAATAAAAAATAATGTTCGAATAAAAAAACGTTTTAAAACTTGTAATGTTTTAAAGCATTCTGCAACTCACTTTTCCTTAGTACTGAAGTAATAAAAATATGTATATATAAACATGGTAACAGTGGCGAGACGTCCTTATTTAGCTGTACATAATGTAACGCTTCTGGTCGCATGTTCTCCGTTTAGATAACAAAGAGATTTATTACCAAATTCAAAAATTTATGTCCTTATTACCGTTTGGTTAAAGAGCTGTTATGGAATTTTATCGAAGGGCGGTGTGGTCAAAGGTTTATATGAGCTTGATTTATATTTTACAAACATTTTGGCAGTTCTAAAATTACACCCACAATTCAGTATAATTTCTGTAGGTCTCGTAGCGTAATGAGATGAGTGACCGCTTATAAGGCATTTACGACGACTGGTTGGCGCAGCGGGAGTGTAAGCGACTGCTACGCCGAAGGCCGCGGGTTCGATTCCCGCTCAAGTCAAACAATTGTGAGCATAAACATGGATGTTTGTCTTGGTCTGGGTGTTTCTATGTATAATATGTATATATTTACAAAAAAAGTATATATGTATGTTTATCCATTATCTAGTACCTATAGTACAAGCTCTGCTTAGTTTGGGACTAGATGATGATGTGTGTATGTTGTAGAATATTATTATATTATTTATATCAAAGCGCTACGCTCTGAAGACACGCTAAGCCGTCGGTTCCAGTCCTTGTCTAAAGGCTATAATAGTTAGACAACGGTGCCGGTCTTCAGGTGGTCTGAAAATTCTGTCACACACGCATTCTGAAAAGAAGTATTATTCATCAATCTAAGTATACAAATGGTTACGGAAGTTAATTATCACTCGCTTAACAATGTGCCCGGTAGATGGCAATAGGCTCGCCCCCTATTACATTGGGACCGAAACATAACTGGCGAAGTGTGGATGTGTAACACACCTCTGCCTACTCCTTCGGGGATTAAAGGCGTGAAGTTATGTTATGTTATACGAATGCGGTAGTGCACTAAGTCGCTTACTCACCGCTTAACCGCTTAAGACTAAGCTGAGCGTTATGAGTTCGATGTCTATTCAACAAAACACAACAAATTCTTGCTTCATGGGTTATTATATACATTTTCATACATTGTCTAGAGAAGGGGAGTAGATAGACTGGGTCAAACAACAATTTAGGTCCTGGATTAGGCAAAGTTAAAAGAGACGTGACACCGCTACACCAGTCAGCTTGCGACCATGCATGTTCGCAAGAGCCGAGTGCAATGCGTGCATGTTCTATTTGTGTTTACTATACGTGTCTGTATGTGTGTACCCATGTTGTCCCGTTCTGTTGTACTTTAATTCGCAAATATTATATTATTTATTATTATTTTTATTGTTTGCTGGTTTTAGTTTAGACGTCACTAGGGCCTAGTTGAAAACCAGCGTCTGACACCCGTCAGGCATATGCTGAACTGGTCCCTATTTTCTTGTTTAGCATGAGACACGTATCTACCTATAGACGTTTGTGTTTTTTTTTCTGTATTGCTATTTTTTGTGTATTTTGCTGTTTGTTTTGCTTTTATTGTGAACCATATTTTGTGTACATGTGTCTCATTTAAATGGGAAAATAAACATTTTTTTCTTTCTTTCTTTCTTTCTTCTTTTCGCGTTAATTCACATATATATATATATATATATATATATATATATATACACCGCTATTTTTTAATTAGTACAAAAAATTTAACACAGCACTAAGTATCTTTAACTGATCATATTAAAAAATAAAAACACTAAGTCCCAAAACTGTCTCAAAACTGTCTACAAAAATACGTGATAATTGGTAAATGCAATACTAATACTAATACTATGACCGAGAACTACGAGTATCATAGTAAAATTAACCATTGATAAATTCGCCTCCCCCCCGCCCCTCTGCGCCTGCGACACGCCCCGACGATGCGACAAACTACTAAATTGTTAGCTAAAGTGAGCGTATCTAATTTCGTTGCAAAAGTTTATTGTTTGTCTACGTTTGCCCGACGCGATGGTCTATCATATCAGTTCATATCACGGGAGTATGTAGCTATGCTTCGTGCGTACTTTTTGAGTGGAAAAATTGCGAGTGCAGCTGTGTACCCATGGACATCTTATTGTGAGTGTACAAAAGTGATTCGGTCAGTGTCAAACAATTAAAACAGTGCATATTGGAAGCTTTTGACAACGGTGGTGGACATTTCGAAGGAAAATGGAAATACTTGTAAGTTTAGTAAATAAAACGTACTTAAGTAAATAATAATTTGATGCGGGCGGCTCAAAATCGGTCCGTGTTCTCCACACACCTTGAGGAAGGCCTATGTCCAGCAGTGGACGTCTCTAGGCTGACATGATGATGATAAAATAATATTTGTAAATAGCAGGTGATTCTAACTTCATAAATACGCCAAAATTACTCTTTTCTTTTAGCCCAGAACACCTTCTTTTATTTTGATATTTGTTTGCTTTCTAATTACATACCTCCGTATTTAATTACTTGTTAAACGATAAATTTTACCGGTCCTAAGCCCGAATGAAGTATGAAGGAGAGGGTAGAATTAACAAAATTAAAAAATATCTACCTACATTTATTTATTTTTTTCATTTTATTTTCTATGGCTACCTACATCATAAGTGCGACGGAGAGAATGCGAATGAGCAGGATGGAATATTATCAATGAATTAGTGAATGGATTGTAAAATATGACTATGATTTAAGTGAGATTTTCTACAATAAACAAATGATAATAACTTTGCTCTTTATTGATATTATGAAATTCTTACGTCACATATATGATAATAATATCTTCGCTAATCTGTCCGTAAAGTTTTTGTACTAATTAAAAAATAGCGGTGTATATATATATATGTTCTTAAAGTTATAATATAACATAATTTTTCTGTTACTCGTATTTATAACCCATGAAAAATTGGGCGCGTCTATTGCCATATACTTCAACTTTCAATTATATAATACATCTTCAGCAATCTTCAGACAACAAAACACTATTAATCACTGTAATACATAACTTCCAAATTAGCTTTCGCCTGTTAAATAATTAAGCAACTCCATAATACACCAATGTCAATAGAAGGTTTCTATTCTTAAACAGAAGCCGCCCAACCTCATGTAACTAACTTAACCCGTAAGTTATAGTGCGTGACGACAATTTACAAATCAAAATATATTATCTACGTTTACGTAGGGCATTGTTAACCCTTTAATGCGAGCGGGTCGGATTCTATTACCGCTGGGTCCCTTGGGGGTCAATGCGGCGAACCACTATTTTTGGCAGGGATAGGCATTATTAGGGCCCTTCTAATAAAGACAATTTATTTTCATCGTTGAAACACATACAATTATACTATATGTTGATTATTTGGTCGATTAACCTTTGGGCACGTTATGTGTAGGTATCTGTTAATTCAATTCGTATGATGACCAACCAAAATAAATGCCTGTTCTTTTTGCAACGTCGGTAAAAAGTTCTACCTATAAAAGAAGTCTAGGTCATGTCATGATGAAGAGAGCCTTTGAGAGAGCCGAATTCACAATCCAGTTGATGGACTTCGTGTAAAAAAGTGATGATATCCTCGACAGTAATTAATCTGGGATCAGAGATGGAAGAAATAGAAACGACAGTAAACTCATCACTTATGAAAAGGCATTTGTTAGTATTTTGATTGTTTAAACTGATGACGTGCTACGTTAAGCTACTATTCAACCGAATCCGGTTTAGCTGGTAAGCAGACCCCAGGTTGAAACTGGGATAACGCTAGGAGGATGATTTTAGTGCTACGTTTTAACTGATCATAGTATAATATAAGCGCTTTAAAGGTTTCATTGTTTGTATATTTGTACAATTACTGTTCAAAAGAGTTTCCATAGTTTACATTTAGTGTGACAAAAGCTATTCAATTGTATGGAATCAGCACTCTCAGGCGTTTTCCACTAGATCACGGAAGTTAACGCTCGCCGACATTGGTGCACGGTGCATGACTCTGTGTACATAGCAAAGACAATTTTAGCCCAATGTCTACTGCCTGAATTAGGTAAAATTTAACACATTGTACTTTTGGCATGATCGGAAACAGATTATCTAGTTTTTAGACTACCATAGAACACTTTAATTTAGTCATGTCCAATTGATATGTGGCCTATCTCCGGAATGAAGGAGCTGAAATTTGAAAAAGCGATTACAACACAGGAAAAGTACAACATGAATTTTGGCGTTTGATCCACCGATGACCCCTAAACAATACATTTTACTGCGCTTGCTGAATAAATTTCAACCTGATAATTTCGATGCCCCCAACCAAAAACTCGGTAATGTGCTATTATGGGTTTTATGCTGTTATGTCAAATTCGGCATCTATGGACTAGAATACACCTTAGCAATTTTTTCAGATTTTTCCTATTGATATTTACAAAGATATCATGACAAACATGTTTATTGTTGGGAATTTAGACACAATAATATTTCAGCCAAAAACCTATTATAGATCTTTACGAAAAATCAATTTATATTTTATTTTGGTAAGTTGCGAATACCGAGTTGTTGGCAAAAATAATTTTCATGAAGCCTTTGGTAAATGTGTTTATGGGGTTTAGAGTTGAAATGATTTTAACATACGTATTCCGTAATATGCACAAACAATGTTATTTAAGGTTGATATTGGCTCATTAATGAACGTAATATTTCAATACGGTCAATTTATTCCAAATTTCAATACACCTAGTTCTGTTCTAGATATAATTGTTTTTGTCTAGCCACGCAATAGTTTACAAAGTGCAGTTGTCTATTTCTTTTGTTAGCTGATAGAGAATAATAATTATATGCCACACTCCCAACAAGTGTCATTGGCCATCGGCCCAGTGCGTAAGGTTTGTTTACGTACTTACTCAGTTCAATTCAGAGCGCTGGACTTGAACGTAGATATTTGCGCCACGCTCGATATTTGCTCCTAATATACCTCAGCTAGACAAAGAGGACGAAAGCGTACGAGTACTCAAGATGCAGCTGTATATATTGATAATGTGCAGTTGCAACGCGCATACCACCAACATATACCAATAAGCAAAGCTTTGCATGCAGACCCTTTGAGTTTATGGAGAAGTAGAGCTTTTCCTCCGGGTTACTATTATTTTTATCAATTCTTGTCTAGGAGGCTTACCATGACCTCTAATAGCGTAATAAATAAAACCGCAATATCGTACGATGCCCTCATTACGACGACTCAGTTATGGTGTTCACGTTTTAATGTGACGCAGCTGTGATTTGAATAGCGTTTGAATCGAAATCTTAAACCATTCATTCATTTATCATAATAGACCGTACCATGTCGTGCTTCGTCAGTTTTAGCTGAACCGCTTGACTGTCAAATTTAGCGATTCAATGTAAGTTACAATTTGTAATGTATAAACTGAACAGTTAGATGTATAATTGGGTTTTAGATGTTGTATGTGCATTTTAAACATTTTGAGTTAATTATAGGTCGATTTTTTGGGTTTTAGGGTCAAACCTTTTACTATAGTGAACTAAATCTTACATATTTCTAATACTCCCATTGTGAAACTTGTTAATAGAAAACTCAAGGACTCTGTGTAGTTTTATTCGGTTTGTGTGATAGTAATATGATAATAAAATGAGCACTCCCAGTCGTAAACAAAGGCGCCAAGCTAGAAATCAGTTGGATCCTTACATTACACTGGACAGAGCAGATTCATCAAAAGATTTCGCCTCTCTAAAGTACATAATGGTCTTATATCTTATGAGCAATTGAGACCATTGTTTGTGACGTCCAACACCTTGAGTATTAAGCTTAAGGTAAGAAGTGTTTTATATCAAACATGCTAATAAATTGATGAAAGCGGCAACTACTTTAATGTGGCACAAATTTAGACAGAATATATCCTTTTTTAGTACATAGTAACCTTATAAGTAAATTGTTAAAAAAGAACATGCAGTAAGACTTAATAACAACATCATTTTCATTGAAATGAAACTACAGATTACGGCTTTTATCGCGTTATATTGGTTTCAATAGTTATTACCGCCAGAAACCAATATAACGCGATAAAATCCGTAAACTGTAGTTTAATTTCAATGTGTAACATTCACGTACACCCACGAAAATAGCAACATTATCATTAATAGTCGTTTTATTTGTTTTAGATGGTGACAGCATATTTATTATATACGCCTGCGTTAAGACAAAGGAGACCAAAGACCCATTGGCGACATGCAACTCATTATAATACGGCTCAACAGACAGAGTCAGATTTTAAAGCAGAAATGACTGCGAAAATAGATTAATTAAATATAAATTTGTAGAATTCACTATAATATAAATAAATTGGTATAATATTTTTAACTTTTATATTGTATGGTTTTAATTTTAACTTTTTGTAAAGTTGAAATTGACTAATTATGTTATTTTTGTTAAAACATTAAATTTACTGAACATACTTTCAACTTTGCACCAACCTTTTTATTCTTTTCATTCCACATCTTGTCAGAAAATGTCCTAGCTTGCGACAATTTATTGAACCCTACGCTTATCTAAAAACTCCCACAAGTGATTAAGTTGGGTAGGAGTGACTCTTCGACGCAAGGGTTCACTGTATATATAATAAAGAAATCACTTAAAATACCACTGCCGATTTGGTTTAGCTGCGATATCTTTGTATGAGTGAATCTATAAAATTTATCGTGATCATGTCAAATTTTATTCTGAATATTACTTATAATCGATATATTTTTTGTTTATTACCTTCTAATATTTGTACTTAACTGAATTGAATGACACGGTTTACAATAAAAACAAAAAGAAATACAATAGTTTGACCCTTTACAAAGTACGATGACTTGTACAGTAAGGCCCTTCTCTCACGAAGCTATTCAAATGCTACGGGACTGAGATGCAAACCGTGATCGAATACTGGTATGCTACTCGTTACCGCACACCATGCTACGCAAATGAGACTATATTTTATCATTTGAAGAACAACATCCGTACGACGATGTCTAGTGACTCTAGCGATGAAGACAATTTTATTCTGTATTTATATTACAAGAATAAACGAAAATATAAAAGAAGATTCTGGGTGCATCCGTACATCGAAAAAAATATCAATTGTAGGACATTTGTCGAGGGACGAGTCGTCATTTCTATAGAATGTCAATAGAGTCATATTATTATTTGAATCTTAATCTAAGAAATTATCTTGCCAACTATCTAATAACCCCACATGCTTCGCTTCCTTGGCAATATAATTATTGTGTATAAATTTAATGTATACCTTTAAATGACCTGTTATATTTTTTTTTTCTAAATTTCAATCCACGCCTTTTATGTAACATCTTTTCTTACGTACTCTGGCAGCTTAAAATTATACAAACATGTATAATTTTCTACCTCCTGCACAAAAATAATATTAAAAGTTTGTTCCGCCGCCATTTTGTAATGCGACGCATAAACTACTCGGGTAGCGTGCGACCAGCAAGACGGTAGCGTGCGACTGACATCAAACGCGTCGTCATAGCGTCTCGTCGTGTGCGAAAGTAGCTGAATATGTATGGCGGCTACTCACAAGCGACGCGTAGGATACGGGTACAAAACACAAATCGTTTGAGAGTCGCTTCGTGAGAGAAGGGCCTAATAGACAGTATTGGAAACAGATTTTAATCCCAGGGTCACATCAAAGTTGCTATCTAGTCTGTTGTATATTGGGCCAGGTGCTGGATGTTGAATTTGTGCTGAATCCACAATTTTTAAACTCAGAAGCGATATATGCAGCAGTACTAAAATGTTTAAAAATATTTTAGATACATATTTGTGTCAGAAGATTATTTCCAGGTTCTATCATCTGGCATTAAACGGCAAGCTTCTTCTTTTGCTATGCCGAGTAGGACAAAACAAATTTATTTTTTGTACCTACATACATCAAAGTATCATCAAAACATAGTAAGCAGTAAAGTAATAAAAGCAATTATATTATCGCAACAGGTACAAACATAGAAATACTTTATCTATGGATTGAGTACAAAGGACATTCAGACTAGAACCAATTTTAGTCTCGCGTGTACGTAAACCCACGGCTATTGGCCTACCTACTACAAAAGGGCATTGCCCCGTCCGTGGATTCTTTGTATAGTCAGTAATCAATTAATCATTAAGAATTGCAAATTTATTGCTGAAAATATCATAATAATCTCTAATCTCGAGGTTCCACGGTATTTTATTGATGCTATTCTATTTGTTTCCCAAATAGAATAGCATCAATAAGGTCTTTTAAACTGAAATTGAGGATAATTAGAGAACTTTCTAATGCGCTTAAAGTCATGGACAGATGAGACATAACTTCTAATTTATTGGCATTCTGTGAAATAGTGTCTAACATATTGCGTAAATTTTGTATATTATTATTGAGAACATAGTCATTTTCATTAAGTTTAGAAATAGTACTATTAAATGATGAGATTGAGTCAGAAGTCATTATATGAGTGTTTTCTTTCATTATGGTAGCTAAGTGTCTTTGATCATCTTGAACCGCATTAATAGCATCAGTAAAAGTTTTAGCATCATCTTCATCAAGTGAGCCAAAAAGTTGTTTTAAAATTGGACCACCTATACCAAACCAAGAAGATCTTTTAACTCCGCGAGTAATATTAGAATTAGTTAAATGAGATAGAGACATATAGTTATTTTGAACATTAAGAAATAAGCTTTTTAAAGGACTTAGAACATTCCAACAATCGGTTTTAACCTTAGTAGATTGGTGAGTGGTACAAATTTGCTTACAAGTCTCTAGAATTCTTTGAAGGTTATTCATATGGGGCTCTATATAAGATAAGTCAGAAAATGTAACAATATTCCGATAATTATTATAGTATCTTAAAATACCGATTGGATCATAGAAGAAACCTGGGCTATCAACGATTGGAGTAGTCATGTTTGATCTGGCGAGGAGTCCTGGCGCGATGGCCCTGGAATAGAATCACCATGTGCTAGTTTAATTTCGTCAAAGTGATATCTAACATGTCTACGATTTATTAACAAGGTTACATTATTATTATCATGGACTTGTATTATTTTGTATGGACCTTTCCAAACACTAGAGAGAGCTTTACGCAGTCTATGATGGTGTTTTACATACACCATATCTCCAATATTGTAAGACATATTACGAGTATGTTTATTGTAATATCTTTTAGAATTTTCCTTGCTACGCAGGATATTATCTCTGGCTATATTTCGAGTATTGATTAATCTTTGTTTTAATATCTTGATATAGTCGGGATAAGTAACCGTGGGGTCCATGTCATAGATTTAACTAGGAAGATTCAGTTTACGACCGAATAATAATTTGTGAGGTGTGAAATTAGTAGAGGAATGGACAGTTGAATTGTAGAAAACAAGAGCAGTAGGAAGATATTTATGCCAATCATCTTGACTGTCATTTACATATGACTTCAAATATTCTTTTAAGGTTGCATAGCTTCTTTCAAGAGCACCATTCGTTTGAGGCTGATAAGGGGTAGAAAAGAGATGTTTTATTTTGAATAATGTTGTTATTTGTTTATATACCTCGGCGATAAAGTGGACACCTTGATCAGAGAGAAGAGCTTTAGGAATACCGAAATGACTGATAAATTTGACAAGGCAGTCAGCTGTTTGTTCAGCTGTAGAATTAGTAATAGAATAAGCCATAGAATACTTTGTTAAGTCATCTTGGAAGGTGACTATATATTTAAATTTTTCAGAACCAGATTCGGGTAAAGGGCCAACTATATCAGTAAATATTCTTTGAAGAGGTTCATGAGAAGTAGAAGTGATTTCCATAGGAGCTTTATTACAAGCACGTAAAGCTTTATTTTGTTGACATTGAGGGCAACGTTGAACATAAGTTTCTTTGTCCCTTTTCATGCCCTTCGAATAATATGAGTCTTTTAGCTTATTATACAATCACGTGGAACCAATATGTCCACCGATAGGTGAATCGTGATTATGTTTTAATATAGTAGGAATTTCGTTAGGCTTAGGATAAATTATTTTATTATGATAAATGTTAATTTAAATTCCTGTATTCTTAAATAGAAAGCAAATCATTTCGTATATAATAATATACTGAAAATTATCAAACGGATTAGAAAAATCAGACATAGAAATTTCTTTTACATCGGGATGAAAGACAATTTCAGTTCATTACGAAGATTGTTTAGAATTCTATATATTTCTCTATAAGTGCAAGTATCGTAATGATGGATTTTAGTGAACATATGAAAAAATTATTTATTGTTGGAATTGGTAGTTTTAATAGAATATAATTCCTTTTCGGCGTTTACAAAAGCTTCTTTATCATCTAAAACGTCAAGCATTTCCTCGCAATAAGGATTAGAAGGATCTAAATCGATTGAGGTCGGATAAGCTACGGCAGAACATGAGGTTTTTAATAAATGTTGATTAAAATCACAAATTTCACAAGAACGAGATCTAAGGAAATAATTGTATGTAAGATTATTATTAAGGTCTACATCATTAATATTATATATGGGAGGACGAGATAGGGCATCAGCATTTAAATTTGTTTTACCATATTTATAAATAATTTCATAATCATATTCTTCCAATTTTAGTCGCCATCGAACTAGTTTACTACTAGGATCTTTACAGTGAAACAACCAAACAAGAGGATGATAATCGGTGGCGATCTTGAATTTGCGGCCATATAGATAGGGTCTGAAGGTTTTAACGCCAAATAAAATTGCTAGAAGTTCCTTTTCTGTGGTGCTGTAATTTCCTTCGGCTCTATTAAGAGCCGTGTGGTTGACGGCATAGAATATAAGTGTCACCACCCCCTATCTTCCCGTGGGTGTCGTAAGAGGCGACTAAGGGATAAAACGATGCAAATACCATCTTTGAGTAGAGACGGAAAACTCGACATCAAACCCTATACGACTGCCTCGTTGGTCTCGCGGCATAAATGTGCGTGTGGGATCGGGAGGTCCCGGGTTCGATTCCTGGGTCGGGCAGTGTTATTGGGTTTTTCTGTCACGAAATTCTCAGTAGCAGCACGGAGTCTGGAAATGTGCCCGGTACGGCAATAGGCTCGCCCCTTATTACGTGGGACTAAAGTATATCTGGCGAAAAGTGGGTGTAGAAATACACCTCTGCCTACCCCTTCGGAGATAAGAGGCGTGACGATATGTTATGTGTTATGTTGTCCATTAAGAGTCTGAGAAGCATATGCAATGGGGAGATCCTTGCCTATCTCTCCTTGGGATAGTATTGCGCCTAGGGCATAATTCGAAGCGTCAGTAGTAAGAATAAAGTCCTTGGAGAAGTCAGGATATTGAAGAATGGGAGCACTTGTTAGCATAGATTTAAGAGAATTAAAAGCGTTTTCTTGATCTTGTGACCAATCGAATACAGCGTCTTTACGAAGTAATTATGTTAGGGGTTTAGTGATTTTAGAAAAATCTTTTATGAACTTCCTATACTAACCTATTAGCCCTAGAATTTTTTTTATCTCTTTAGTGGTCCTAGGTGTAGGGTAATTTGTAACAGCCTTGACTTTGTCGGGATTAGGCGATACACCCTTGTCTGTAATGATATGACCTAGATATGCGACTTCTTTCCTTAAAAAATCGCATTTGTCTGGCAGCAATTTGAGATTGTGCTTTCTAATGCCCGGTTTCTGAGGTACTTTTATCGGTGGTTTATCTATCCGTTAGCGTTATTGGTTCGATAACTCAAGAAAGTGCGTTTCTGAACAACGCGTCACAACATGAACTCCAGGTAACCTTAGTTTAACTTAACCGACCAATGTTCGCCGTTTATCGGTTCCATAACTTTATTTGAAGTTTGACTTTTGTCATTACGAATGACGCATTATGATATTATTATTTTAGTAAAATAACGAGCAACTAGTTATTTACTCCTGAAAAAAATATATACGATTAAAAATCTAGTTTAACGGACAAATTAACACAGTTAAATAAATTTTCAACACGTTTTTATAACAGATCCATCTAGTGGCAGAAAAGGAACTACATATTGGTTCAATAGTTATGGAACGCTCCAATGGGCATTCAGAAACCCAGTGTCAGTTAACCAACGTTTATCCTTTCCATAATTTTAATGAATCAATAACTGTTGAGAGTATATCTAGGGACTTCAGAAACCGGGCATGAGAGCTTCGAATATTAATCTAAGCTTGGGGCTTATTCACTATGACCACTGAAATACCATGTTCAAGACGTGTGTCGTCGTGACGTGCACTAGACGTAAACGTGTTTCAGTAACGTGACGTACCACGAAAATCAAAATATTGTATTCAGTATGCCATACGACAGCTTGTCTATGCCTAGTTATCAATTTCACAACATTCGTTCATAAATCTTAATGCCGGTTTGCCGGCTCAATTTCGATTTTATAAATATTATTTTACTAACCTGTAATTTTCACTAAAAGCTACAGTACAAATAGAAAAGGCTAATAAAACTTAAATTATATTATTTTAGTTCAATTTCGCCAGGAACAATCTCAAAATAAAAAAAATATCTTCAAAGTTTAGTTCATCTTTTGTACTTAAGTCAATTTTTGAACGAAAACATAATGATGACATTGATGACAGACATGACAGTTGCAGTCGCGCTACAATATAAAAAATATAAATGTGGTTAGTGCAGCAAATAGCCCAATTCTAACAGAATCTAATAAATCATAATGGATTTATTATTTATCCGAAGACGAGTGAGACGCTGGCGCCAGCGACAGGCATCAATTTTCGTAAAACATAATATTTAATTAAATAACTTTGACACGGACACTGGTAAATAAAAAAGCAAATAAACTTAGCATTTAACCAATAACGGACACTAAAAATAATATAAAACAAATAAACTTAGTACTTATTTATCCTCTATCGTTTTACAATAAACGCGTTACGTGCATGTTACGTGACCTCTTAGCTCACGGAATTTTGACAACTAAAACCGTGTCCGAAACGTGCGCTACCGTGCTTGTCAAACTTGAAGTTGGCATAGTGAATACCGTTTAAGCCAATAACGTGCCGACGTGGGTAACTAGCACGTTAAAACCACGTTAAGACTTCAAAATGGTCATAGTGAATAAGCCCCCTTATCAGTATACGAGATAAGGGAGTGCGAATAGCAGATAATGTCATCCAAGTAAATAAAGCATTTGGGTGCATCCTCCGCACTCATACAAATTTGATGGAAACCTGACACCAGGTCTAATGTACTGAAATATTTACTGTGGGCCTAACTGGTCTAAGATGTCTGTAATGTTAGGAATAGGATAGGCATCTCCGACAGTAATGTCGTTGAGCTTCCTATAATCCACAACAATACACCATTTCTTTTGACCAGAAGCATCTTGCTTTTTGGGGACAACCCAAATGGGAGAAGACCAGGGAGAATCAGAGGGTCTTATTATGCCTTGTTCAAGCATTTTCTTTACTTGCTTATTAGCTTCATCTTTATGGCATTCGGGATATCTATACGTTTTTACATGAATAGGCTGAGAACTAGTGGTTTTTATTTTATGCTCTAAAGTATTGGTACAAGTTAGGGGGTCTCCATCTAAATAGAATAAATCAGAATATTCATAACATAAACTAAGTAAAGCATCAGCTTCTTCAGAATTGAGATGTGAAGTCCGTATTTGTTTGCGGATTTGTTCACACCTATTCGAAATATTTTTATTACTATTTGAATTGGAACTAGAAGAGTTAATGGAATTGATAGAATGCGAGAAATCATCTTGGAGGTCACATGGTATTAATTCGACATTGATATGTTTGATAGTAACACTTTTATCATTGGTATTTAGGACTGAAACATTAACATGATTATTTTCTTTTAAAGTAACTAGACAACTTGATAAGAATACACCTTTCTGGATTTCAGTTTTATTTATATACCCAATATTTGTTTCAGGGTTTAGGACATTGCATTCTATGATCATTTCAGAACGTGCTGGAATGCCATAATATTCAGGTTTAGTAAAATAAATTTGAAATAAATATCCTTTTATGTTAAGGATTTTGTGTTCATAATTAATGCTACAATTATTCGAGTTGAGGTTATGGCTACCGATTATACCGTCAAATTCTATGTCAACACAGTCTGTTATTAAGTGAAATTTTCCTAAAACAGTGTTATTATCATTACATATAAAATCTTATTGAAAGTGACCAAGGCTTTTGAAAAGTTCTGCATTCTTATCGATTCCTTTGATACGAATGATTTTAGGAACTAGTGTGGGCTGGAAATGTAATGAAGATTTCTTTATAAGGGATATGCCAGCCCCAGAATCAATTAATAGGACTAGCATTATATTAGAATACTTAGATTTAATGTAAACATGGGGTAAATGTACCCTTTTATTATAACTAATTTCAAAACCTGGAATTTGAAGTTCATTTTTACAAGGTAAGTTCTTATTAGAGTTTATATTATTATAAGAACTAGAATTAGATTTAGTAAAATTTAGTTCCACATTGGGTAACTGAGATAAGGAATTAGTATTAGAAATAGTAGGACACAGCTCCGTTTTGGGCAACTGAGATGTGAATGATTTAGAAATATAATTGCAACCTCTGATTCTCCCTGGTCTTCTCCCATTTGGGTTGTCCCCAAAAAGCAAGATGCTTCTGGTCAAAAGAAATGGTGTATTGTTGTGGATTATAGGAAGCTCAACGACATTACTGTCGGAGATGCCTATCCTATTCCTAACATTACAGACATCTTAGACCAGTTAGGCCACAGTAAATATTTCAGTACATTAGACTTGGTGTCAGGTTTCCATCAAATTTGTATGAGTGCGGAGGATGCACCCAAAACTGCGTTTTCAGTACCTTATGGTCACTTTGAATATACTCGAATGCCTTTCGGTTTAAAAAATGCGCCTGCTACATTCCAAAGACTAATGAATACTGTTCTCTCTGGTCTTCAGCGTCTCCATTGCTTTATTTGCTTGGATGACATTATCTGCTATTCGCCCTCCCTTATCTCACATACTAATAAGCTTAGATTAATATTCGAAGCTCTTAGAAAGCACAATCTCAAATTGCAGCCAGACAAATGCGAATTTTTAAGGAAAGAAGTCGCATATCTAGGTCATATCATTACAGACAAGCTACCAATGGCATTTCACCTACTGAAACTACAGCAGTTAGGTCTCGTGATCTCAACCGTGCACTCTTGACTGAGTGATCGTAGTGATTTTGGTGGCATACGAGGTCAGTACGCGTTCTGGTCAATCATTGTAAGTCAATAGGAGGACTTGACATACTATACCACGCTGACCGTGGGATGGTATAGAGTTTGATGTCAAGTATTTCCGTCTCTTCGCAAACATACTATTCTTTTTCTGCTTCGTATATTTTCTTGCGTCTTCCACACACACGGAATGAAATGAGGTAGTAACATCTTGTATTTTTTATCTGTCACCACACGGAGATCTTCTCCAGCAGCCGGCAGCGATAGCATAGTGGAGGCAGCGATAGCCTAGTGGAGATACCAAAAGACTGCCATGCAGAGGGTATCGGGTTCGAATCCACGGCGCGTACCAATGACTTTTCGGAGTTATGTGCGTATTGAATTGTTAATTATCGCTTGCTCCATGCCTCGGAGAGCACGTTAAGCCGTCGGTCCCGCTTGTCCTGAAGATCTTTGACAGTTGTTGCAGGGTGTCAGTACCTTATTAATAAACTAACACTAGTCTAAGCTATGGAATATCGCTATCCCTTCGGGTTGCAGAGGTCAGACAGGCAGTCGCTCTGTGGAAAAGCTAATATTCAGCCAAATCCGGTTAGACTAGGAAGCAGAGCGGACCCCAGATTGAAACTGAGATAACGCTAAGAGAATGATGACCACACAGAGATCTTCTCCTACATTCATATTTATTAAGTTAAAAATATAAATTAATTTAATCCACCCACCAGCTCTAGAACTCCAACAGCACATTATATATTATAATTATACATGGGAATTACTCCAAGACGTCATATTTGTAAGTACTAACAATAAATTCATCGGCTTCACGAGACGCACTATAAAGGAGACCGACCACAATGTATGGGGCTTTGGCCTGGGCGTGAACAATTTAAAATTAGATTTACAATATTAATTTTCAATAGCCTTAACTAAGTAGAAAACATTGCTCTTTGAAGTTTAGTACCAAGTCAGTTGAATAATAAAATAAAACACATTGTTAAAAATAAATATTTATTTTTGATTATTCACTCGTTGTCATCAGCCCTATACACTGTCCCACTGCTGGGCACGGGCCTCTTCTCACTGTGAGAAGGGTAAGGCCATAGTCCACAACGCTGGCCAAGTGCGGGTTGGCAGACTACACAAGTCTTTCGAGAACATTTTGGAGAACTCTCAGATATGCAGGTTTCCTCACGATGTTTTCCTTCACAGATAAGCAAGCGATAATTAACAATTTAATACGCACTTAACTTCGAAAGCCATTAGAGACCCTCTGCGTAGCAGTCTGTCAGTCTCACTACTCGGCTATCGCGGCTCTCTTTGTTGTTATTCACTCAGTTGGCATAGTCTTTTCACACACTCCATACTCCTTATTTCTTATCGGCTAATAGCTATGACTAATAGGAGCGGAATAGCACAAAGTCGAGCACAAAAGCTAGTCATATGATAACTTACTTCATGTGGGTTAATCCATTGTATAATAACACTTCTGATATGTCGCTCACGTTCTGTGTCACTATTGAGGCTGTGAGACTTAATTCTCATCAGCGAAGTTCTACAGCTGACACATATTTGCCTGTGACGACTTGAATCAGAACTTGCAGCTTCTTGTGATTGGTTTGCGATTTGTGGCATATGGGGTTTGATGCCACAGCCCAACGAGAATGACATATGTACTGGCTATGAGCCTCAAACTGTTGACAAACCAAAATAAACAATTGTAATGCATGTATTTATAATACCAACTTAATATTCGGATTAATAAACATAATTATGTGAGTAAGTTGTTGAAATGCCAAATACTTGCGGTGCAATCCGTTGAAGTATTACTTGTCGTACTTCCACGAGATTGAGAATATGTCTTCTCCGCTGTGTAACATTGGTACCACAATTGATGCAATGCATTCATTCATGATCATGAAGCGGGATTGGGTAATTCATATTCAAGCGCAACTCATCGTTCGAAGCGGGTACTGGGTCCGCAGGTAAGCCGCGGTCGTCATGAGGAGAATATTCAGAGTCCATTTTAGAAAAAAACAAGTAGAAAAAGAACAGCTAACACAAATTCAAATCCATAATACGGTCAATCAAACGAAACGAACGCAAAGCGAATGACGGTAGTAACAGAATTGACAAGTTAGTCAAGTGTTGCTGGAGTATGAAAATAAATACGCAACATACTTTACCATTTTGATATTATCAAAAATAATATCATTATTTTACGTTAATTATGACTGTCGTCTGCAAAATATATAAAATAAAAAAATATAAAAACGTGTCTACCTACTTTCAGGTTTCGGCAATCGCTTTAAGATGTGATTTTGTTAAACACTTTTTAACGATATTTTCCACCGATTATTTACAAGGCAACACAAACCAACCATTCAAATAGTCTACTGAAGTACCTACACGTTTATAATTAAATGAAAGTATTTTAAAATCCATTATTATTATGTGTTTATTTCATACCACTGGATAGCGATAAATATTTATATAAAAATATATATAAAACAAAATCTTTGAGATTTTTTTTTGACATTTCGATAAATATTAAAACAAAATCTTTGAGAAAGGGTCACGGTCAAAATGGGCGTAAAACCAACAGCTTTAAAATATATTTTAAGTGAAAGCTAATGACCATTACTTAATTTTATACTATGACGGCAATCACCCAAACAACCGGTGAGCAGAGATATTCAGTGATGTTCAAACGTATTTTTTATAGAATCCAAAACAATCGCTAATACAACGGAGATAACACGACACGATGTTGTGCAGAGCTAGGCCAATGAAACCAATCTATTGGTTGGTAACCTAACGGAATTACTACATTCCATCCCTTTCTAACTCTCTCTTACTCAGGCGCCGACCAAAAAACAAGCGTGCGGGCAGGCCGGGCAATGCGCGTCAGTCGTTAATTCGTTATTCATATTTAATTGAATTATATAGAGAGGAGTCATTAGATGATTTAAGGCGAGGACATATGGGAATTGGGCGTCATTAGGGGTAAATTAAAACCGTTTTTCTCCGTAATTGTTGAAAAAAAATCCAAAAAAATATGTCTTAATCTACATCATATAAAGCATTTTCTCTTCGGTACCAAATCCTAAAATAAATATCTGAATAAAATATGCAAAGTAACCTCTGTTTTTGTAGTTATTACCTTTTTTCTCCTAATCTATCAATCATAAGATTGTTTAAATTGAATCAGCCTCTTATATATTAGAACGCCAAAGGAACCTTCAGCTTATTTTTGCAAATAACATTACTTATTATTTTCTAAGGGTTTTTTACGTCACCGATACTCGCAAATCTCGCGTGGACAACTAACCAGTAGTACGAGCAAGGTCAACGGCGTATATCCACCTCTTAAACAGATGTAATATTCTGCAAACTAATGTGTGGTTTCTTCGAATTAAAAGTCAACAGTCGCGGCATGTCAGATCGCGCACATATAATAGTTACATTTTGATCGATAAGGACCAAATCAGTAGAAATGCGATAGTTGAGCATTACTGTACTTGCTTAACAGGCAGAAGAACAGTAGGAAGTTGTGCCCACATAGTTTCAGTTTTGTGATTTTTAGGGTTAGAACGGCACGAGCCTTTCATTGCACCCGCAGAACATTTATTAGATGTTATAGTTGCTGATAACCATTGATATTTAAATAAAAGGTGTCAATATATAGTAGATTTTAACAAATATGTGTGTTTTATTTAACCAATCTTTGGGATTTTTTAGCAGTGATACCCGGTCGATATTCGGGTTAACAAGTATATAGGGGGGGGGGGGGTATTTAGAAGTACAATAAAGTAAATTACAACACATTTTATTTCTGTTGGTTTTACGCCTAGCTCTCATACAAAAATGCCCATGATCCTTTACTTTTTTTTAAAACGATTGTTCACGTTCAAGCCATCTTTGGTCGGTCTCCTTTACCAGGAAGCACCTAAAGCTTTACTTTTAATGAGTTCTGTATACATGACTCGTATCTGTTTATGATGGTGCACAGAAATAATTTTACTGAACCTTGTGATTGCAAAAATATGTGTTTTTCCTTAGTAATGTTTGAAGTTGTATTTATGAGGGTGGGCGCTTTGAAAATTACTTAACGTCTTTCTGTTTCGAATGTGTGTTTTTGTATGAATGTTAAGAATTTTCCTCTTTATGTTTTGCTAGGTAATTTCTTGAGGGATAATCAGTCTCTTAGTGTTGAGAAGTGGGTATTTATGGTATGCTTACAAATTTTCTTCAGAAGAAAACTGTTTGTAGGCATTTGGGTGTGGTGCATGATAGCAAGCTTTTATATGATCAGCATGTTAGCCAATTAGTCAACAAAGCCTTTAGAGCTTTAGGTTTCTTGATTCGCAGTTCCAATGATTTCAGAAATATGAAAACCATTAAAGTTCAATATTGCTCCTTTGTACGAAATCACTTGGAATATGCTTCACAGATTTGGAACCCGCATAACGCTTGCTACTCCAATGAGATTTAGATGATTCAAAGAAAATTTATTCGATATTTAGGTTTTAAATTTAAATTGTGCTACCCAGCCGACCTTACCTATGAGCAGCGCTGTGTTAAATTACATATTTTACCGTTATATGTTAGACGAAACATTTCAGACATAACTTTTCTTCTCAATATTGCTCAAGGTAAAATCGACTATCCTGATCTTCTTTCGAAAATAAAATTAAGCATGCCAGTAAGAAACTTACGTAAAATCTATTTTTATCCAGACCTTCGTGCCACACCAATTATAGAGCAAATAGCTTTCTGCCTAGAGTATTTAGTGAATATAACTAGTTGAATGTCGATAGTCGTTTTGACCTTTTTACTGCTGGTAAACATTCTGCCAGATCTTGTCTAACTAAATGCTTTGTTGAGGGTGATAATGTGGGCTTAATCTTGTTAACCATCTGTTTAGTACTTTTTCATTCTTATAATTATCTGTGCTTAGCTGTTCAAAGATACCATCATGTTGCAAACTAATTCTGGAAGCTCGTTATTGGCATTTATTGATCTAATTCATGTAACTATTTGTATGTAGCTGTAAGCTCCTCTAATATAATAAAATAAAAATAAAATAAATAAAAAATAATTATGGGCCCCTTGCCACTTCAGCTTACCTATCCAAAGAGCTATGTCAGCAACTTTGGTTGCGGTTAAGCTAGGCAACTCTGAGCCTCCCCCCGTGGGATCTCCACCTTGTCGTGGTGGGGGGCTTAGAAACCGTGGATTTGATTTTCTCCCACGGTGAAGCTAAGCGGGATCCCGGGAGGGGACGCTCTACGTGGGCTTGCGTGAGGCCAGCGTAGGGTGCGTCCATAGGTGCGGGTGCGGGGGACAGTTCTGTTTGTCCCTCGCAGTCGGGTGCGGTCGCGGGAGGAGAGGCGTGTCGGTGTTGCGTTGCCGCGCGCCCTATCTCCCGCGACCAAATGGGGGCGCACCATCGTTGCGTCGCGGTGGGGCCGCAGAGGAAGAGGAGATGCGGTGTTGCGTTGCCGTCCTCCCTATCCTCTGCGGCCGCTGGGTGTTTTGGCGGAGCAGCTCAACACCTTCATCCGCCGTCAAGGGGGTTTAGTTCGGGGCCTGCCTGACCATCTGGCGTGCCAATACCCGTCGGGGGGTAGCGAAGAATGCTTCGGTGAAACCCTACCCTCCGACATATGGGTACATGAGGAGCACGGGTTGGTTTTTAGTCAGTAAGAGTCTGACAGTCCCGTTCGTCCTTCCCCCCCAGGGCGAAGGGACTCCATGAGGATTTTCCAACCCGACACCAAAAAAAAAAGGCAACTCTGAGGCTACGTCATGTCATCGCTTTCTGAGTAACATTGAGCCCTTTGATAAAGCCCATGGTGCGACTATTGTAAATATCGATACTGGAAATATGAAATAACGTAAGGGACAAAACTAAGGTTTTCAGGAGAGCAAAAATAAGATATTTTTCTTACAAATCTGACTATAATTTTTAACACGTATGTGCTATGTAAAAATTATCTAGGGCAAAGTTTCTTGGATTTCTTCATTCTTTGAAGCTAGCAGAAAAGCAATAAGGGCTATAGTTTTAAAAATAGCATGTCCCTTACGGTATATAATAATGAATACGGGTAATAAACGTCAACAAAATGTTTGATGTATGTAAACAACATTGATGTATGGGACATTAAAGAACACAAACATTTATAGATTTGTAAAATAATGGTCCCTCAATTCTGTACTTTATATTGCTTAAGCTGTTAACAAATTTCAAAGTATCATTTTATATAGTATTTGTGTATATGTCATAGTTTTAAAACTATTTACTGACGTAGTCATCATCACCATCATGATGATGATGATGATAACGTCAGTAAATAGTCATATGCTGTTTACTGACGTAAAAAAATTGAAAATAAAATAGATAAAACGTTTTATTTATGCTCATTAATCACAAAATATTTCAAAAATTAATCACATAACTCAGAACCATTTCTCAAAAATTACTCATCTTTATCAGTCTCCTCGTCGTCAGTTTCTTTAAGCTTATCTCTAGTTACGCTCATATAAGGAAGATTTTAATCATCATCAGCCTTTAACAGTCCACTGATGGAATTGGCCCCTCCTTTGAAAGGAGGAATTGGCCTACTATACCACGCTGGCCAAACGGGTTGGTATAGGGTTTGTATCAAGTTTTCCTTCTCTAATAGTGCTGTTGCTCTGCAGAATATGCTCCCACCGTCGGCTATTATATATTACTCTTTACTAATTAAATTATGTGACAATGGTATAATTCTAAATAGGTCACCATGAATATTTAAATCTAAGTGTCCGTGTAGTGACGGATTACGAATACGGATTGTCACCACCCCACATCATCACCTGGGTATCGTAAAAGCCGAAAGAGGGAGCATATTATGCAGAGAACAGCACTGTAAGAGAAGGAACACTTGAAACAAACCCTATACCAATCCGTTTCGCCAGCGTGGTAGGCCAATTTCTCCTTTCAAAGGAGAGGGCTAGTCCAGCAGTGGCCTGTTATAGGCTGATGATGATGATGGATTGTCTTCTTTCATCAGATATTTCATAACATTTTCTTAAACATTTAGTCTATGCACATGGATTATCTTGTAACTTCCGACCTTCTATTTGTTTACCACTACTTGTTACATAAGGAAGACCCTTTTCTATAATTTCTTTTTGTGTATTACGCCTGTTTTCTTGTTTCGTTTTCTTCTCGAGTAGGTACTACAATTTCTTGACTATTTTACTTACTTTTGGTTTTCATAGCTTTCTTTTTTCTAATTGATTTGTTTTTCTTATTATCACTTTGAATTAATGGTTTTGAAAAGTATCAGCATTGCTGTCGGTTATAAATATTATATTATCGTTAGAAGGATTCTTTTCAAAAATGGTATAAGAATCTGATTTGTATGAATAGGGTATTTCAACAACACACGTGGGAATATTTTTTACATAATTTGTTCTATCAGAAGAATTTTCACATCCTATATCATTTTCTATACGCATCTCATTACTACTATCCGGGATAACGACGTTTGCTTTCGTTGGTTGAGTCTCCATTTCTGTATCACTATTTTCTATTATACTTTCCGATGAATTTATGGTACGATTTTCATGGTATGAAGAAGAATGATAACTGTAAACAAATAACTAAATGACTCAATAATCATCGTCTAAAAACAAAATTTTATACGTAAAAAATAGCGGTGAAATAAATTAGGGATAACATTTTAACGGAAGGGACCTTAATATTGTGGGTTCCAAATGACAAAAGGTAATTTAATCAAAAAATAAATATTTTATCGTTATGAAATTAATCATTTTAAATCTTATCATGTTAAAGCTACATATTTACATTTCAAAAAACATTATTCTAGTGATACGAAACTAAAATCATGTTTTTATAATAACGAAAATTAACGTAAGGGACGCGCAGGTAACGTAACCCAGAATGACTACTATAAAGAAAACACTATTTAAAAAAATCCGCCAGTAATTCATTCAAAGAAGGTTTAATATATTATTATATTTACTAGCTTGTTACAGTTTACTAGGTAATAAAAATGTTTTGATTTTGGTACGAAGTTTTCTGAATACACCTATAAATAATGGGTATAAGCTTAATATTGCATTAATGTACCTATGTTTCTTTCGACTAGAATTTTACAAACCCACTCGAGAGTTCGTTTTTTAATGGTATTGTGGTTCTAGCTGTTATTAATATTTGAAGTTGATAAATCCTGAAAAAACGCTTATTTACACTTTATTCATCCTGCGTTAACTACCTACTTCTTAAGTTGTAAATTTTACATAAACCTACATACTACAACATACGACAATATTTTTTTTTTAATAGGATTCGAATGATTCTATCTAAATTGACCTATTTTTGAATAACTGAACTCAATTCATGGGTTAACAATTATTTACCAGAAGTAGTAAGAAAATAAATAATTACCTGTTTATGTGATTCCTAATGTTTATCAATTTTTGCCGGCGGGCTAGAAGTAAACATAATTTTTCATCACTCATGTTTCCAGATAAAACTTTCACTGCGTTCTTATCAATAAATCTTTATCAATTATTTGTCAATTAAAAACAATAGTTAATACCTTATAGATTAAGATCTGTAGTGTCACATTCCATGTTAATGTTATTTTGAGACGTACGTAAACAATATCATCGACCCACGTGGCGTAAGATTACCCGTGGAAAGTAAGTGTCATGACCTGCGTAAGCGAACTCACACACAAAACCCGTATTGCTATCCCGCTCAGACAAGTCGCACCGTTACGCGTGCGTGACAGAGACGCATATAATTTATTTCGTTAAGCTTTGAGAAGAAGTACGGATCACGCAGTCCAGTGTGATGTAAAGGACAGGTCAATTTACTTCCAATGCTGACAAATTAACGTAAGGGTCAATATGATCATGATATCTGAGGCACAATTTTATGTAAGGGACATAGTATTTGTATCTTCTCACGGAACACTAATGTATAAGACAATGCTGAAAACATCTCAAATTATGCAATAACTTATGTGACCTGTTAAAAAAGGTACAAGTTTTTTTTAATGTTAATACCAAAACGTTGTGAGTATAGAGACTTACATTAGTTTTTATGAAAATATTAATTTAAAATGTCATATACAGCCAATTTCTAGAAAAAAGATGGCCTAGACCTACAAAAAAAATCTAATGTAAGAGACATTGTTTTTGAGATATTGAGATTTTAAATATACCAATCGATAGAGCGAGAAATTCCAAATCCAATGATATATATAACTCATTTTCGACAAAATGTCCCTTACGTTATTTCATATTTCCAGTATCGATATATGCTTGCTTGGATTGGAACATCAAACTACCAGTTCAAAGTCATTTGAACAATTCTTTTTCTCTAAAGACGTACTAAAGTCCGATAATAACTACATTTTATATCAATGTGCTTCAGTTTATAACATACTAAAAGGACTATAATTCCGTGCTATTTTTTATACACGCGGAGAACAACAATAGGAAAAATTTTATAGATATAGAGAACGTAAAAAGGTATTACTTTAGTAACACGACGACGCTAAACGGCATATTCACAGCAAATAATCGCACATACCTGTTCAGGAAATTTTTATATGCCTTTTTAAGCAAACGTAGTAACTTGAACTGTGAACGTTCATAAGTCCTTCGGTTTTCCGTGTAGGTACTCGTACTTTTTTATTTTTATAACTCGCACGTTTCAAGTTCCCTGTTGGGGATTTGAAAAATCTTAAGTTATTCTAATTACGTGAGCGGAATTTTAATTCGGGGAATTTCTTTAAGCCATCAAGAAAAATACTACCTATTGAAAGAAAAATAATACCTTATTATTGGCTTTTTATAATCCACTATCCAGAAATCCGTCAACAATTTATTATTTAATCCTTAAAGGATTTCGCAAATTGATTTGAATTTTTTACATTGAAATGAATTTGAAATAGTTTATGAATTTTCTAACAACACATGGAATCTTCGAATTAATTTTAATCTTGTGTAAAAAATCCACGTTAAGAGTTCATAATCATTGAGATTTAGAGAAAATCGTACACTACTAAAAACAGATTTTGGTAGCAAATTGGTATAAGTAAAATATTGATCAATCTTAAACATAGTTTTGTTTTTCAGTCTATCGGTAGATTTTAATATCTTATCTATCGATGGATTTGGCTACTTGTGATATATTGACATAAGCTCCAATATACAAAATACGTCTATCTTAAACATCAGTCCATGTCACGTTTCTCTCCACGAAACAACTACAGATTTGTTAAACATAAATAATCAATTAACTCCGCAACACATAAACGCCGTATTACGTATTCAACACCACAACGTGAAACAAATTAATCCAATAACACTTTCTAATTATCAACAGTAATCAGGCCGAGTGAGCGTTTTAATAAGTTTATACTACTCATAAAATATCAATAAAACAGCAGCTCCATGAGTGATTGCTTGGCTGTGTAGAATATTCAATTCTCTACCATAATATGTTTTATAATTTTACTCATAATATTGGAATGCGAATTGTTCTGTTCTTTCACGGAATTTCTCTGGCTCCTTCAGCTAGTAGAAAATCTGAAAGGGTCCTCCATCAAACCTGTCAACTCGAAATGTACGAACTCGGATGGAAAACATCTCTATGATCAAAGATTTCATTTTAACAAAAAAATTATGCTGTTTTCCTACGTCAGTACATTGCCGGTTAGTTTCGTCTCAAAAATTTTAATTTCTTGATCCTGGCAGCATTAAAAGCAGATTCTGTTGTCTGAAAATACTTGAAATTCATTAATATTTTTCATATAAAAAATAAGTGATTAACAAGATGAAAGAATGAAGCCTCCATTCAATTGGTTTCATTATTCACTAGCTGTCCTATGAAGTTTCATTCGTGTTACATTCTGTACCTAGACAACAGCGCCACCTACCGGGATGACTTGTACATCAAAATGAGATTCTGTGTTTTTGTGTGTTCTTTCTCTGATGGTTATCACCTCTTTTGATACTTACCTCCTTCTCCTCTGTATCTCTCTCCGTCTGTCTCCTTTTAAGCCTCAAATAACCTCACCTACGTCCTTTATGCTAAGCTACTCGATTATGCCTTAAAGTGTGTACACAACTACAGATCCTTTGTGCTACGCCTTAGCCTTGCTCTGGTAGTCAGAGGCTAGAAACACTAATTGACTGCCTATTAGTTAGCTATAGTTCACTGTTTGTTGTACCCGAAGGCGTCAGAGCGCCGTCACTACGTGTAAACACTAGTAATCTAATATGTTAGCTTGCTGAGAATTCACAGCACACATACCTGCAGACGTTGATCTCAAATTGTAGGCATCGATATGTCGAATGCACATTATTCACGCATCAGTACACATTGGTATGTAGTTGAAGTTTCGCGCAAAAGATGGCTAGCCGATTGCAATTTTCAGTATAAAATTACTATATGCTACTATATGCTAAGAGGTTTTAAATGATAGTATATATATATTATTATAGTATATTATAGTTGACTGTTGTCGTTTATCGTAAATGTGCACCTATTTAAATTGTTTATGACTTATGGATGGTTGTTTGGAATTATTAAAACCCAGCCATTTAAACTTATATTGGTATAATATTTAGACTAGGCTTCGAATACAAAGCTCTTTATCTATAATATCTAAGTTTTGTTCACACTGCAACTGGATTCGCGGCAGACAGTTCATATATTCCAGGCTTGAATCCTAGCATGACCACGATCTTCAGACATGAAGGACCGGACACAAAGACAAATCCTTACGCGGGAACCAAGCCTAAGAACCGCTGAACAGCCATTTTAAGTTAGAAAATACTTTATTCAGTACGTATACTTATTAAAACATTTTGCCAAGTTCGTATTTTTGAGATAGATATCCATATTGCTCACTTCTTATTTGGAACCTGGTGGGACCACACAAACACAGGTGTGCTATGTGTATGATTTCAAACAAATATGTAGATAGGCTTGACTTTTGTGGTGTCAAAACGAGATAACATTATGGAGATTTGTTTAGGGTTTAAAAAAAGGGATACCTATTTTTAACAGCGTATCAAAAATTTTATGTAACACATTAAAGTGAGTTACGCAAAAAAACTTTATTATTTCACTACAATACTGACTTGCACACTAAAATACTATTTGTACACCAAATATGATGATCTTTTTACAAAATATCATTTGATATGAAAAGTTTCGCCCGCTCGGGAAACTTGTCCACTCAGAAAACTTAATAGGTTATGTTAGGTTCTATGGTGACCCTGCTCCCAAAAATAGGAGCCCTGCGAAGCAGGGCTCCGTCAACTTAGCTTAGTGGTGCAATTAGTATTTTTGGTGGAAAATTAGTATTTTTGACTAACAGTTAAATACAACCCTTAAAAAAATAGATAATTTTTCCAACTACTGAACAAAAGTTGAATTATAGAAAAAAAGAAAAAATATTATTTTAATTTTTAATTATTAGTATTAAAATTATCTGCTTCAGATCGATATAGACTAAAATAAATTTTACAAGCGCAAATGTTAGATATTCGGGCACCATAGCCACAATGCTTCGAGTCAAAAGAATGCTTAAAAAATCTGTTAGGTTGCTTCATATGTGCAGTTTGAGATCTCAGAGAGAAGCTCCAGCTAACTGTGCTAAAAATATGAATTGCCACAAAGGTATAAAGATGCAACGCGCATCCTAAACTAAAGGACTATCCTTACAAAAATATTTCAGGGAGATGATTGATGTTATAAAATCCTACCTTTGATATCGATACTGATCCCCTGAAACCTACAAACATAAACGTACCTATTAATGCACAAAGCTCCGAAATAGAACGTGTCCATCAAACGTAGCGGCAACTTTCTTTTGTTTTCAAACGCTTAGTTATAACAGAAATAGTCCAATAACTGCCCCATCAGCATACAGTTGGATCACATAAAAATAAGCCTTATTTCCAATGTAATAAGAATAGAGCAGGTGTACAAATTGATTGGTTTCCTCATCCGAAGTACTAGCATTTGATTGTACATGACAGAAACAGAGTAGGGTCCGAGCTGACTGCTTTACTCCGACCAAATAGCGAATCTTTATCTGTATCGTATTAATAATTAAAAAGGCCGTTTTGTCTTTGACTTTACGAGAAGCTATTAATAAATGTCTATTTGTTTGTTTGTATTGCTTGAGAAGGGATTAAGTGAATTGGATGTTTATATCTTCATTTGTTATTACTTATGTATTATATTTGGTCAAATCTTCTTTCTTTTGTTATTTTGGGTTTCTCTGCTATTATTTATTGATAGATCAAATAAAAGTTGTGTTTATTAATAGGCATGTTAGAGTAAAGAGATACTCGTACCGTGTAGGAGTAGAATGTTCCATTGTGGTTACACTTAGTTTACATCTGCTTTTGAAAGATTATTAGAAATATTGATTACGAAGTACTTGTATTTTCATAGCCTCTACATATATCTCAACTTTTCTCCAAGTATGCGGTATATAGACTCACTATATCAGTTCTTATCCTGTTCCTCCGCTAGTTATCAATTTATGTAGATACTGTGCGTCTTATTCGATATATTTTATTTGGGACTTAGTAGACATTCTCAAAGCAAGTAGTAATTTCCATTGTATAAATCAATCAAGATTAGTAAATACAATATTTATATTTTATTTCAGACATTTTGCTGAGACGAACTAAAACCTATGAAAATTTAATAGCACAAAGTACGAGTATATCCAATTATGACTACCGTATTCCTTCGGTTTAGAACGTCTGTCAAGCAAACCTTCATAACAAAAATATTAGCTCTACATATTATAGTCTACATGTCGAGCTACAATTTTAAAAGTTATACAATTTTACCACGTTAGCAAAACTGCAAAAAAAACGGCTAGCTCCTATTCACTACAGTTATAAAGAAAAAATTATATTAATTAACAGATATCTTAAATCACTAAAAACAATCCGCAACGCCTGCTGTATTACAATGGGTAGCACAAAACGACTGCCCACAACATTTTTTCACCAGATTAGCACCGAAATAAAATCCAAACAAACCATTTTGTACGTACAATAAAAATGAATGCAAAAACCATTGAAAATCACCGGTCAATTTTTTTCAACAACCGAGCCCCACTACCCGGATAATCCCCGCCCGGTCATGTTTGACACGGCCGCGAAAACAAACATGGCTGCCATCTGCCATTATAGTACGTTTGTTTAGGTTACGTTACACATTATTATGGTGTTATTTTTTTGTTATCATATCGTTAAATTGGTGGTAAAATGCGCTGTTTAAATTATATTTATTTGCAACGTTTTTCGAGAGTAAGAAGACTAGTTTATTATTGAATGAGAAATGTGTTAATATTATAAAAATATTTTTAGTAAACATAATTTTTTTTGGCTATTTTATCTATATTTAGCGTAGTAAGATGATTTTTTTAATTTCTTCTTTATTAAGAGACGAAAGTAATACTAATTATATTATAAAATTTCACTGAAAAAGCTAGCATAATTATTTAGTGGAATTCGTTCATTATTTCTGGGAGGTGTAGGTCGTTGACTTCTGACACTAATTTGACCCAATTAGAGCCCCGGATACCACGGGACAACATTTATCGATTCCATCTTCCCGTATGTAGCAATTAGTCTTCAAGATTACTAGACGAGAAACTTACCCATCCTTAATGACTTCTACTATCGACTAAGTTATGGTCACGTTATTATATATGTTACTGTAAAAGCCCGAAGTATGGTAAATCTTAAGATTATTTAGTAAATCCTAAGCTTTACCAGCATGAGTAGGTAAATGTCCGAATTTTTAAATAAAAATATGTTACTAGCTAACCTAACATATTTGGCGATTTGTCTTTTTTATGCACATTGTGTCAAATATTAGAATTGTCGTATATTACTGTAAAAGCCCATAAGGTTAGGTGAGACTGTAACTTAAGTAATTAGGTATATTATATATTTCGATATATTATGAATGATAATAATCAATCCCATGAAACTGCATAAAAGATAAAACTTACTTTGTATCTAAGATTATATTTCAGGAAGGAATTACTATGCTGATGAACTGTGGGCATAACATTGGAGTTCCCGTTAAGCACATGCAATAAGATAAGTAAAGCTTCCCAAGTTTATGATAATCGGGGCCGGCAAGCGTTGTGTGGATATGAACCTACGTTATATTTAAATTTACGGCATAGATATTCTTATCAAGATAAACATTGATAAGTTCTTATATGTACGTTAATAATAAACGAAAATAATCTCAACGAAGAAAAAAGTCATCATCCTAAGCCGTGTATAATAACTGCCGGACTGCTGGGCACGGCTGGGTTCTCTAATTATGAGAAGGTTAAGGCCATAGTCCGCCACGCTGGCCAAGTTCGGGTTGGCAGACTTCACATGTCTTTCAAGAACATTTTGGAGAACTCCCAAACATGCAGGTTTCCACACAACGCTTTCCTTCGTCATTTAGCAAGCGATAATTAACAATGTAATACGCACCTAATTTCAAAGCTATCGGTACTCGCCGTGGATTCAAACCCAAGACTCATTGCGTAGCAGCCTGTAGGTCTAGTAGGTTTCCACTAGGCTTACTTAAGAAGAAATACTTCCATATAACGAGCATTAAAAGAGTCATAAACAATTAAAACATAAATGTGTAGGAACTATCCACTTCATATTCAGACGTCTAATTACGTCGTTAAATATTTATCTGAGCATTTAATGCTGTGTACTAGTATCCTACGTTTCATCAACATCATCTCAACCTAAAGACACACACATAGGCTCTAGGCATAGGCTACCTCGAGCCATCTTGGGTGGCCCGCATCTAACAGCGACAATTCAATTTTCTTTAATTCCATAATATATTTTGTACCAACTTGTAATAACAATAATTCAATGTTTTTTTAAACACTGTCATACAGTAGTGTGTTTCAAAGAACAAAGCATACAAGAACAGTATAATACGCTAACAAAGGATTACTTTTATCCGAATGAAATCTTTAACAAAAATCTGATTTACTCGATCTAAATTGTCAACTAAAAGTCTCCCTAGAAACGTGTTCCCCATTGAAAACTGTTGTCAAAAAGACGCCTCTGAACCCTCAACATTCATATCTTATGTTGTGTATCTATTCCATTTGGCCCGAGGGATACATTTTTGTTCAAGAAAACTCTCTAATTATAATTACAATTTCCGTATACGCCCAAGGCGAGTATTTTGCATTGTTATCGACGGCTGTGGTTTATGAGGTTTGTGCGCAAGGACACGGTTGAACGCTCTTTTAGCCTCAGAAGCTTGTATGTAGGTATATGTATTCACATACCCTTTTTGAATACTGTATACCAAATACTACCGTAATATATTAAATTTGTAAAATTTGGTATAATAGAGATTGAATATCCATCCCGTTTGTTAAAAGAGTATTGTATAATCCTTAATAGTATGATAATAAATGCGAATGTGAATTCTATTGTAACGTTTTTTGTTTTAAAGCCTAAACTACTAAACTAGATCATTAAATTTTGCACTAAGGGGGACATAGGGTCTAAAATTCTATGCAGGGGAGGCATGTCGGAGACTAGTTTATTATAAAATAATAATTCTTATTGCAAATAAAATAAAATTGAGACAGTTTTTTGAATTTAGTAATATTTGCAAGAGCATACAAACTTATAAAACGTATATAGAGAGAGACATCTGTGCTTTTTTTTTCTGTCGTATGAGTGTGTTGGCCCTCTGTTGGCGTCGGAGTTTTCAGACCGCGCAAAGGCCTCGGCTATGGGCTAACGATACATTGCAGATGGACCATATTCTTGTCAGATCAAGCATTCTTGATTTTTGCCTAATTATAATTTCAATATAAGATCGAGTTAATATTAACTCGCGTGATGCCATTTGTCCATTTGCCAACGGAAAGTTATACCTTATTAGAAACATAAAAATATAGGCGTATTTATTGTTGGACGATGACTAGGGATAGTAAAAAAGACTTAAGTATAGGTACAATTAAAAGTTTTCAAAGGTTGCCGGTAAGAGATTAATTAAAAGTAATAAGGCCGCCAATTGTACTATCCGTTATTTTTGTTAAGGTTCATTATTGTAAATTTATTTGGTACAATAAAGATGATTATTAATAATTTTCAGAACAGCCTTCTCATCTCTCATTGTATACCTACTAACATCAATAATATAACCTATTGCTAAAAGGGCAGCCTTTTAGTCAACCACTCGTGGCATTTCCACATTTTCACTCGATAAATCCTTTTCGTTAATCGCCTTTCATTTATCCTTTCCACTTGGTCACACCATATTTATATTATTCCTCCATTTCTTTCAGCGTATTTCGCTATAGTTTTATTTATATTTATCTAGTCGGGTATTGAAATAGAGGAAAATGTCTGTAATACGAACGTAATCTTGCCTTTCAATGTACGCTCCAGTATGATTAAGAAGACTGTACCTATTCAATTTTAAGATGTCTGTCCAATCTTCTGCCTCTTGTAGGGTTTAATATCTTTACTATACTTAGCTAAGTTATCATATATTAAAGTCTCAGAAAATAATTTACATTTGAATGATAACTAAATTTTATTAATATTTTATTACCTTCATGCTTCAATGTCAAAATAAATATGCACCAAAAGGGTTAAAAATATTGGCTACAAAATGTGGGTAAAGACACTTTTAGACGACAAGTTTGTTTTATCTTTGCCGGAAACATTTCCAAAATCAGTTAAGTGCTGTGCTATTAAGTCACATATTATGAAATGAAATGAATGAAATAATATTTATTGCTATCACAACCAAACAAGCATGATTATAGGTATACAGAAATCGTAATAACATACAAAAATACAAGAAAAAGAAGAAATACATCGATACCTGGTACACCTAGTCAGGGTTAGGTCGTGACGACAATAGGACCCCGTGTAACGTATGTCCGGCACTTACCGCGTTGCGTCACAGTACCGCCCATACGCTCGGCCAATCAGAGAAAGCCATCGTCCGCACTCGCAAGCCTGACCAAATATGGTCATAAACGGACTCTCAGCCTGATGGAGGGCCCGGTATATAAAGGGGCCGACAGAGAGGCCGGCACCGCTTCTCTACACTAACCTACTACCGCTACTAAATTCTATACCGCTATATCTATAATTATACTACTTCATACGTGTATCCTGGTCCCAGCTGTGGTAAGTTACTACATTTACTGCGTTAGCGTACTGCCCATCTCTCTACCTGCTAGCTGAGGGCGGCTGACGCCGCCTGCCTGACTCTATTGGTTGTGGCTTTCCTAATGCTGTTTCCCTTCAGGTTCCAGGTTCACCCTAAGACTCCGGCTACGCTCCTAGACCGCTACACTTTCCTGCATCGCCTTCGGCGTCACCTCTGCCGAAGAGTCTGGCCTGCCCTGCTCATCGCACTCAGACCGCCAACGCCTGCCAGCTGAACCAACGGCCTGCGAGGATCTGCCGCTACGCGCAGCCCTACGAGCAACCTGCCCTGCACACTACTGGAGGGAACAGCGTGGGAGACTGCAGCCCTTAGTGTTCAGGCCAGTGTCGTGTTGTTGGTCGGTCATACTCGGCATAGGAAGCGAGACAATACTCGGCAAATAAACGCATAGAACCTTTTCTGCGTTTTAATACCAGAACCCGTTACAGTGGCGCCTACGTGGGTTATTGTCTCGCTTTCCGTGCTCGAGTTCTCATCTAGCAGGTCTCCATCATTGTAAGCGAGCAGGTGCGGCTACAGTGAACCGGTACGTATTGTTGTACTAATTGTCTACCTTTTAGTGTAACTACCTACTACGTACTAGTTCGCAAATTTGAATCTTAACATTTTTCTAATTAGTCCTAACGGTCGAACTTTTACGCCTAATCGTAAAGTAGGCCATTTGTAAGGGCGGAACGCTTGCGCACTAAGTGTAGTGTGTAGTGTATACTTACGCAGCTTATTTATTACATACACAATGGGCTCACACCCCATATAATACTTTCTATTAAATAAAAGCGAGTTAGCTTACGAGGTTGCGATTAGAGGTGAGGAGCCGGCTACCTCTGTCCTAGGTCTGCGGAAGCAGCTCCCTAAATTACTGGAAGCCATTTTGGAGTCGGGTCTAGCCATAGCGGTGGACTTCAAGGGCGCTAGCGAGGCCGTCTCTGAGCTGGCCAAGCGACTAAATTCGTTATCTGCCTCTTACGACGCGAACCTAGCTAAGAGGTCTACCGCACTGCACAACCACTTATACCACAGACTCCGTAGGATGGATCGTCCTACGGCGGTTTCAAAACGGATTACCGAATTGTGCAGCCAGTTCGACAAGCTCTCGGCGGAGCTGTCCGCCATTGAGCAATCAGCTGTTCGCTCAGCTGATGCTGTGGCAGAGGTCCAACCTGCGCCGTCTACCTCGACGCAGGCAGGGTTAGCCCCAGTATTGCATTGCGAGCATTTGAGAGTTAGCGAACTGTCTAAGCTAAAATACGACGGTACGGGATGCGTCCGGGCGTTCCTACAACGCGTAACCGAATTCCAAACCGCGCGTAATCTACCTTCCACTAAAATTTTATCATATGCCTCCGAAATTTTCACCGGTAACGCACTTCACTGGTACCGCGGCCTAAAAGAATATTTCACTACATGGGAAGAACTCACCACTAAATTAATAGACGATTTCACACCGTACGATTATGACTACCGGTTATTAAATGAAATCCGCCGACGTACTCAAGGTGCTACCGAAACTATAATAATTTATCTCTCGATAATGAATCAGCTGTTCGCTAGGCTGTCCCCGTCAAAGCGATTGTCCGAACGCGAAAAGTTAGACATCCTATTGCATAACATACGTCCATGCTACTCACTAGTGCTAGCTCCGTCAATATCTTCAATAGACAGTATAGCAACACTGCAGACGTTATGTTTAAACTACGAACGGATGAAATGTTTGAACTCTCAATTCCGCGAACCGTATTATAATAACGACACGTTGGCACCAGACCTAGCTTATAGTCACAAACCTAATAACCGAGCGCGTAATAATTCCTACAATAATTATCCCGTTGCTACTATAGAGGGTACGTCCGAATACACTGAGAACAACGAACCTAGCAAACCTAAGTCTAAACCTAGCTCTGTCGCTCTAGACACGTCCAAGTACTGCCCGCGCTGCCGTATCAATGATCACAGTTTGAATGAATGCAAACGCGATCGCTTCGCAATTTGCTTCAAGTGCGGCCGTAGGGATGTGACATTCCCTAACTGCCCGAACTGTAAATCGACGAAACCAAAAAACTAGTTGGTCAGGGTCGGGGCGTGTCAAAATCTAAATTAGGTTCTACAACCTATTCAACCAATTTTGACAAAGATGATTGGAGAAATTGGCTAAACACTCTAAAAGTGTATTTCTCTAGTTATTCCGTCGCCTCGATCCTGGATAATAAACCTAAAAATGACCTACGGCCCTATGTTAACGTAACGATTAACAGTTTACCTATTAGTGGATTGCTCGATTCCGGTTCAGCCATTACAATTTTAGGTAACAACTCCCATCTGGAGGTAATTACTAAAACCGGGTTAGAAATACAGCAGTGTCACAACACTAATTCCATTCGGACCGCGAATGGAAATATCTTTTTGCCGCGCGGTGTTATCAACTTACCCACTACATTTAATAATCAAACTTACTTATTGAAAGCTTATATTATTCCAGAAGTTACAAGTAATTTAATTTTAGGCATCGATTTCTGGAAACTATTTAAATTACTGCCTAACCATATCGCATCCGTATGCATGTCTAAAACATTGCCGTGTAGTGTGTTAAGTGAAAATAAGCCGAGTATGCCGATAGCCGATACGTTATCACGATCCCTACCTGTAAATATAATTAACGCGAATAATAATAACGTGAATGACCCTAATGTTGACACTGATCAATGGTATTCAGCCACCTACAATGGTTGTTTATCTTCGCCTAATGATTATCCAGACTATTCTATTAAAAATAATAAATTGTATCGTTTGATTAAATCTAGGTGTATGCTACGTAAGGAGTTCGAATGGAAAGAAGTACTACCTTCTTCTGATCGAAATAATGCCATATTAGAGAACCATGCCGAACCCACTTCGGGGCATTTCGGTATATTTAAAAATTACAAGCGCTTAGCACTGCGTTACTATTGGCCCAAAATGCGCGATGACGTAGTTAAGTTCATAAATTCTTGCGACACTTGTATCGCGCACAAACATCAGAACCATGCACCATTGGGAACCATGGGACGACCCAAAGTGTGTTCACGACCCTTCCAAACCATTAGTGTAGATTTGGTGGGGCCACTACCCGTCACAAGAAAACAAAACGCCTACATCTTTGTAGTAACTTGTTGTTTTAGTAAATACTGTCTACTTTTTCCTATCAGGCGCGCAACTGCTGAAATAATAACTAATATTTTAGAAGAAAAAGTATTTTTGGTTCATGGTATACCATCTACAATTATATTGGACAATGGTAAACAGTTTGTCAGTGCTACTTTAAAAGCTATGTTGCGCAAGTACAAAATCCCTAATCTTCATTATACTCCTAAATATTCCCCACATGTCAATACGGTCGAACGCTATAATAAAACCATTGGTTCTACCTTAGCGGCGTTTGTAGGAAATGACCAGAGATTATGGGACACTCTCCTACCTAAGGTACAGTTTGCATTAAATACTGCAGTTAATGAAGTCACGGGCTATACACCTAGTTTTTTTAGTCTATGGGCGTGAATTAGTTCCATGCGGCTCACACTATGTCGACACGGACGCTGATGATATAGTATACATACCTAGGGACGATTACGCAGAAAACATAGGTCACTTATTAGGCATATTTGACAAAGTTCAGGCACTCCTCATTCAAGCTCATGCTAGGAATTCCCAAACGTATAATTTACGCCGTAAACCAGCTGAGTTTAATGTGGGAGACACTGTGTGGAAAAGGACTTTTTATCAGAGCGACAAGGATAAGTCCTTCTGTAAGAAACTAGCCCCTCAATTCGTGAAGTGCACAGTGATTAATAAAAAGTCGCCCCTCGTTTACGAGTTGTCGGACGCGTCTGGAAATTCTATTGGGTTTTGGCACATAAAGGACCTAAAACTTATACACTATGGTGCCTAACTATTTGTTACAAACCGTAGAAGACTTTCCCTTCCTTCTCTCTATATACCGTCTTAGCTTGGACAGTAGCAGACTCATAGACCTAACGCAGCTAGTCGGATTTTCCTTGTTAGCCACGTAAAATCCTCTCCTAAGGCGGGCGGTATTGTAACGTATGTCCGGCACTTACCGCGTTGCGTCACAGTACCGCCCATACGCTCGGCCAATCAGAGAAAGCCATCGTTCGCACTCGCAAGCCTGACCAAATATGGTCATAAACGGACTCTCAGCCTGATGGAGGGCCCGGTATATAAAGGGGCCGACAGAGAGGCCGGCACCGCTACTCTACACTAACCTACTACCGCTACTAAATTCTATACCGCAATATCTATAATTATACTACTTCATACGTGTATCCTGGTCCCAGCTGTGGGTAAGTTACTACATTTACTGCGTTAGCGTACTGCCCATCTCTCTACCTGCTAGCTGAGGCCGGCTGACGCCGCCTGCCTGACTCTATTGGTTGTGGCTTTCCTAATGCTGTTTCCCTTCAGGTTCCAGGTTCACCCTAAGACTCCGGCTACGCTTCTAGACCGCTACACTTTCCTGCGTCGCCTTCGGCGTCACCTCTGCCGAAGAGTCTGGCCTGCCCTGCTCATCGCACTCAGACCGCCAACGCCTGCCAGCTGAACCAACGGCCTGCGAGGATCTGCCGCTACGCGCAGCCCTACGAGCAACCTGCCCTGCACACTACTGGAGGGAACAGCGTGGGAGACTGCAGCCCTTAGTGTTCAGGCCAGTGTCGTGTTGTTGGTCGGTCATACTCGGCATAGGAAGCGAGACAATACTCGGCAAATAAACGCATAGAACCTTTTCTGCTTTTTAATACCAGAACCCGTTACACCCATTCAGCATGATACCAGACATGCTGGCACTGATTTTCTACGAGACCCTAATAGGGACTCACGGAGGCGTAAAACAGTGGGTGTACACTTGCCAAATATGATCATACATAAATATACATATAATATAAACTTACAGTGCCTACATATTAAAACAATAACAATAAAATCACGCAGCGCGGGCGCGAGTGCGGCTATTAATAGATTATATCAGTCATCTAACACTACACGCCACACTAGAGCGATGAGAGCACCAAATATTGAGAGTCGCTACGCAATTCTTCCTTACATAACATCGTTAGTGGGGCCAGTGATGAACCTTGGGCCACCCCTCCCTCTTCTCGTAATTGGTAAATTGTGTTGCCTCCTCAGTTCGTGTAAGTAGCCCGATGTTATATTATTGATGAAGTTAGTGCTTGCTTTAGTCCTTGAAATACGAAATTTATTGGTACTGTTTTTGTTTCGAGATCTATCTGGAAGCTTTTATGACTGCTTTTATGAACGTGCGTAATATAATATGACATACTCTTTCAATATAGAAACATTGGAAGGACTGCTTTTGATGCCTTCAAAGAGTTTTCATTTTTCTCTTATTCACCTTTTTGTAACTCATAGCAACTCATCTTTTCAGAATCCAAGCAGCAAAAGCCTAGTGAGTCTGGCAATAGACTGCCATTCATATTTTCGGATTCAAACCACTGATATTTCGAAGCTTTTTGAGTATTAAATTGTATATTATTGCTTGAATTAAAGTTAAAGTCGTTACCGACAGTACCTAATCTTTGAATATGCTGCAGTAGGAATAGCGATATTTTGTAGCACGTGCTACAAAATATCGCTATTCTTTTGGGTTGCGGCAAAGCAAACATGTTGCCATATCTGGTCCTACGTGTTCTGCAAAACAAGTTTGGTTACTGGGACTACAGCGCAAACTACTGGGTTCATTTGAATTTTCTAATTATATAGGATCTCGGTGAAACACACACTAAATTACATCAAAATTGGTACAGCTGCTTAGGAGGTTGGTAACAAATACACGTACTGAAGAATTAATTCATTATTAATATCAAGTTGATACAAGAACTAACACTCAAAAGTAAAAGATCAGTTTTGTTTCTCTGCGAAAAGTTCTTAAATATAACTATCGAAAATGAACGGGACAATAATCGTTTGCGATAATTATTACTGACCTTCGCACGTCTTGAGATTTTAGCTCGTAAACAAATTTCATATTTAAGGATCCAACTAGGTATCTACGTATTTTACATCATTGTTGTCTGTCAGATCTGGTTGGACTAATAAGAAGAACCCGGGGTTCTAGGAGCAAGGATGCAGGATGCAACCGGGAAAATGCTAGGGCGATGATGATGATGATAATGATACTAATACTTCTACAGCCATTGACTACTATGAGCATAAACCATTATATTATCCATAAGTCCAATAATAAAATATATAATAAGTCCAATCAATTAATGTTGTCAATTCCAGATCCATACGACATAAAATTTCTGACTCACATCCTTTTTTGCAAGTTCCAATTGTGCAGTCCTGTGTGACACATAAATTATTGTAAAATGAAATAAAAAAATAAGTACAAAATTTAAATTTCAATAGTCCAAATAGTGTAACTTAGCTGAAACGCTGTTGTTTGTCCATGATATTCACATCAGATAATATAAATGGATTGCTTATAGTTGTTATCAAACGTGTTAGTCTGCCCATTCTATTGTTCGGGAAATCAGTACTTGAAACCGGTATGATAATTATATTATAGTATATTAATATGCATGTCGAAGCGTCAACAACCTCAATTTATTTCCACGTAATTGACAGTTAGTCGTTCGTTTAGGAACGTCAAGTAATGACTTGGGGATGGTTAGTGCGGAGTAATGGCAACACTGAACGAATGATCGAATAAAGTGTCGATCCGGAAGTGTGTCAAGCTTCTGACATTGACAGATACTGACACTTCTGACGGTTAAGTTGGCTAACCTATAACGAGAGCATAGATGCCACGTGCGAGCGCGCACTTTTGATCGGACTGGCAGAGTGAACAGACAACCATTACTCCGTGCTAAACTTCCCGCGTTCCTAAATTTCTAATCAAGCCGTATCATAGGCATCCGTGTTGATTTTTGTAATCTGAGTTAAGAATCAAGTTATTAAAGTACTAAAGAAGATATTGGAAGTGTTATTTCGGATGTCGCGACCCACCGATAACGAACCTCCGTCATGCAATTATTTAAATAGGGAAGTCGAATTTAAAAACATTTGTACGCATCTGTTTTACAATCAAGAAGACTAAAAGAAAATTGAAGTGTAATTTTTCGAGTCCTTGAATTCAATTTAAATTAAATTGGATGTTTAATAATAACTGGAAGTTCATACTCCCTGGAGTACGAACTCGTGTAGATCTATCTTTACCAATCGATTCTTGGTACATTCTGATGTTATTCTGAGTGTGGTGGATTAGCTGGCTTACAATATTTCTAATTTCTCCTAAACTTAAAAAAATATCGCAACTTAAAAATACTATTTGATTAGTACCTAATCGAATAGTAGTTTTTAAGTTGCGACGGAATACATAAATTTATATTTGTACTATGTGTTATGTTTAATACTAGAATCACATGTTATAAAATAACATTATTTTTAATATCATAACCAGCAGTGTGTGCCTTAGAAAACTACTACTACAGATTAAATTATTAATTTAAAATATTTAGTAATAGATTAGAAACGAAGCCGAAAATTTATTTATCATAAATCGAATGCCTCTTCCAAAAGCTAATCTCAACTCAATATTCAACGTCATAGTCAACTATAACTGCGCTAAACAAGATTCTCGCACCAAAGTCTGCATCTTATTCAAAAACATAAGGTTGCTGTTATACTCGTAGCTCGGACATCAAAGGTGACACTATTAATATGGTATTGAACACACACGGAACACTAAAGATAATTATATCCCAAGTTAACCTTTGGGATTTCCTATACAGTGTTCGTCCACTGTCTTTGACATGCTAAACTAATGACGGGCCAACTGGCACATCACAGACGTGCCGAGAATTGGTGTCGTTACCCTAATCTTAATATATAAAATCCTTGCGTTACTGACTGACTGACAGACACGCTACAGCCGAAACTATTGGGCGCAGGAAGCTGAAATTTGGCATGTATATTCCTTGGGGACCGTAGGGGTGCACTAAGACGGGATTTCCCGAAATTCCCACGGGATTGTCCAAAACGGGCAAATTTAAAAAAAAATTGCAGGCGTAGCTGCTGGCGTCCTCTAGTATTGGATAAGTGCTGTGATATTGGATGAAGGTGTAGTATTAACAGAGTACAAAGGTAATGCGTTAGTCTGAGTAAGATGCGAGTTGTAAATCACGATTTTCAGCTGATATTGAAAAATGAAAACTTGTATTTAAAATGTACCTATTTATTCTTGAAAATGTGCAAATATGTACCTATAACAAAGGCAACTTGCGCTTTTTGATTTTATTAGAATATAATATCTTTTATATTCTTTTTTTTTTGGTAAAACCACACAGCGCATCTAGTGGTGCTGTGTAGTTTTATCTTTGCTTATGCTTGACTTCTTAAGATCATAGAATGATTAGCATTAAATTTCATCTAAGCTAATATTTAGCTCAAGTAAATGGGCCGTTCAGTATTAACTGCAAAAATATTTCTTTACATAGTATGCAGCTTTTTTTTCTTTTCGTCTACTAATTTACGACTGTAAATTATTTATTTTTTTATTTATATTTATTTATAGACTCACGCCTGTATCCCCGAAGGGGTAGGCAGAGGTGTAAATATTATACGCACATTTCGCCATGAATGTTTAGGTCCCAAGTAATAGGGGCCGAACCTATTGCCATTACCGGGCACATCACCAGACTCCGTGCTGCTAATTCGGAATGCCGAATTCGGAAAAACCCAGTAACACTTTTGCCCGGCCCGGGAATCGAACCCGGGACCTCCTACCAGCAGTCGCATACGCTAGCCACTGGACCCCGGAGGCAGTCACTGTAAATTAGTAGACGAAAAATATTACCAAAACTTGTCTGGCTTCAAAACTATATTTCCAATATTATTTTATCAAATTAAACAGAAATTTTAAACAAAAATTTCAGAAACAATTATTACACATTCAATTATTAGCAATACGAGACCAGACACCCGTTCCATCCGAACTTCAAAACAAAATTAAATTTGGTTGGCATCGCGACAATTAACGGCTATTCATGTTTAGCCTATTGTTCTTCAAAACAATGGCTGACAGGTTTTGCTAGTCAATTTGTTTATTTCTGCGGTTTATAAACATCATTATAGCGGCCAGTTTATTTTACTTTTCAACGTTTAGTGAATATGATATTAAATTTTCGGACGCTTTTCAAAGGACTTTTGGAGGGTTTTCATTAAAGAGGTCTGTGTTTTGTTTTATATTTTCACGTTTGCACACACTTTTGAATGGGATGGATTGAATGTTAATTTATAGATTTGTATCATTCGTATTACGGTTCTGTAAAGGTTTAATGGGTTTGTTTGGGATAAGTCGTATTGAAACTGGAAACTATGTTCAAATAAGCTTAATGAATACCACGTATCTTTTAACAATGTTAATTTACAAATTTAATCTTACGTCAACATTTCGGTCATTCGTAATGGCGGGCGTTTAAGAAGCATTGTCTAATTTAATTCACACATGTAGTTAACGAGAACTTTATTTCAACCAATAACTAAAGAACAAAATGTGCTGAATATTAGTATCATATGACTCATTTTTAATGCTTACATAAATTATGCTGACACTAACTATGGAACAACGTCGTGTATCTTCGTCATCAGAAAAAAGCTTCAACAGTCGAACAGTGATGCACGACGAAGGCTCCAGGTATTTTTTTCTAATTATCTAATTTGAATGATCTTAAAAATATTAAACTGGAATTCTAAATATAACCAACAAAATAAAGATGCAGCAACAATCTCCTGTTCAACCCTACGGAGAGATACTTCTAAACTTATCTATGTAATATCCACAGCGCATCGCACCCGCAGTACTCGAACGCTCCTCACAGGAACTTAGAGACGAATTATTATCACATTTGTAAGGAAACTGTCTAGGCCCGTTGCAATTCAAGAATCAATAAATCATTACAATACGATATACGCCACGGTTGTATAGTTGCAGCCAAACTTCAACCTTCTGCATCGGTCGTTATTATCTTTACACGTACTGAGTAACGGCCAGAGAAAATAAATGATTTAAGTGTATGGAAAGATGTTTAAAGTAGGTAATTATAATTGCTTCTGTATAGACGGTGTGAGCTAATATCTAAGCAATATTATATCATAATATCTGCAGAATGATAAAACGAAAACTGCAGAATATCTCTATCCCTTTAGGCTGTGGAGGTCAGAGGGCAGTCGCTCTGTGGACAAGCGAATATTTAGTCAAATCTGGTTAAACTAGTAAGCGGAATCTAGGCCGTAACGTGGATAACAATATCATCATAGTCCTAGAATATGATGATATATAGAATGACAAAGAAGTGTTTTTAAATATTCTAAAACCACTCGTTTGTCATTCTCAGATAATCAAATTATATTCTATACCACCGTTCCCAAGTGCCTTCTATATCAGCTAGTGGATGCCACTATGCAGGGATGTACTCTATTTTCTTAGAAGAACCTCGTTCTCAGCAATAGATCACGATTGGGAATGGCATTTTGAAAAGATGACGCTTACAAACTAGGTCAAATTGCAGATCGAAAGACACTCAGACTCGGCAGCACAAATCTTTGGAACAATATAGAAAACTTGAAAGCGTAACAACCACTTAAGCTTCACCGATCTGCTCATAGCAATTCATAAACAGACTGACAGGCAATACGAATATATTAGGGGTGCCGTTTTTTGCCAAGTTTGGCTACGTAAATTTAAAAAGTGCTACAGGGACGCAGATGCCTTTACAAAACATTACTAACGTTAAATGCTTACTATAGACGACTTACGATCTTTACAGAGTTGGAAGCACGTGGAGCATGTCTGTTGTATCGACATACCATCAGGCGAGTATCGAGGAACGTCCTCAGTCGTACTTGGCGAGCCAATCCATACCGTTCCAACGTTACCAGTTCCGAATATGTCTCTGTTTTCCGTCAGTGCAAGTTGGAGAATGTGCCGTTTCGCGGTTTTACGCAGTTTACTAGTAGTAATGAGCATGCATAATCTATTCTAAATATGTTTGTTTGGTTGATTTGAATAATTATTTTGTGTAAGATAGCCCATTTATTGGCTATAGATAAAACACTTTAGTGTACACCAGTAAATAAAGACTGTCTCCATAGTCCAGTGGATAGCGTATGCGTCTGCTAATTGGAGGTATCGGGTTCGATTTCAGGATGGAGCAAAAGTGTTACTGGGTTTTTCCGAATTCTTAGTAGCAGCACGGTGTCTGGTGTTGTGCCCGGTAACGTGCAACCTAAAAAATCATGGCAAAATGTAGGTGTACCACTACACTCTGTCTACATAAACAAAAATGTAAGTAAATAAACAAAATTACAATAAATTCCGTCAAAACTTTAAAACTAATGGTGCAAAGGCGGTCTTATGGCACATTGCGATTTCTTCCAGACAACCTAGACCTATAGGCTTTATAACATCACGCTACAAGTGACGGTAGCAGAGCAGCAATTATAAATAACGCGGGTGTTACCGTGGGTTTAGCTTGTCATCAATATTAGAAAAAAAATTGTTATTGAATGACTGACAGACAACGCACAGCCAAAATTCCTGGGCACAAGAATCCGTAATTTGGCTATATGATATGCTATATGCATATGCTATGTGCACTATGAAACGATTTTCCGAAATTTCCACGGGCTCACAATATCTTCTTGGGCTTACACGAATGTTACACATTTGAATTAAACTACAGTTTATGGATTTTATCGAGATAATAATTATATTGGTTTCACTGAGTTATTACATTTAAACCGAATGATATAGAAACGACATATTGTAATTTATTACTAATGTCGGCTAGTACTGTACTTTGTTGCAACCAAGCGACTACCTATAGGTTTTTTTAATAACCCATAAAACCCTATCTCAGACTTGTGACATCATCGTTTCCACTTAACATATATTCCACACAACAAACAAATAAGTCAGTTCCTATATAAAAATTAAAATCTTATTTATTAGCCCCTTTTGACTTTAAAGGAATATCATGAGGCCCCGTGTACTGTGGTGGCAAGTAAGGAATATAATTCCAAAGCGAATTATTATTAATCGTATTCAAATTATTGGCAAATTTTTTCGTAACAATTCCTCCTCGCTACCTTACTACAATTTTCAGAAAACTTTACAACAGCATCAGCTCTTGAAAATGCCCTCATAAAAAAAATACTCAACAATTTCTTTCTGCATTTATTTTCTTTTATTCGCCAAATTTCAAGCACATGCCGCTGGATCCTATAACTTGCAGTCATATATTGTGTGCCAAGTATGCACCGTAACTAAATCGTCGAGCATTTGTCCGAGAAACACCTCTATTTATTTTAGAAAACGGTGCTAAAGCTGTGATCAAAGCTAAAATGTACTCGATGCCGGAATGTAAGCCGATGTATCGTGGTTCAATCTTTTTCTTTAAAAACAAGATTCTGAGAGAATTGGAATTCAATTTCAAAGGGCTGGCTCTTATCCTAGTAAATTGTACATGTCATTGGTGCAACTACTTACCTATTACTGAAAAGGTAAAAAAACTACATAATTAATATTATGGGCGCGTAAGTCCAAGTGCCTGCAATACCTAGTTATGTGCTTACACCTCAAACCGTTTTCATTGAAATAGATTATGTTTTCCATATCGTAGAAATGCCACGATAAACATGTATACGTAAAGATTAAGGTATTATTTAATAAGTTAAGAAAAATAATTACCAATGATATTAAGACACTGTTAAACAAAATAGGTAGATGTATTACTCGCAAACCGGGCCATTTACAAGTTACATTAAATCACAATAAATTTCACAATTATCATCATCATCAGCCCTGTATATAAACCGTTCCACTCCTGGGCACGGGCCTCTTTTCACTATGAGAAGAAGTAAGGCCATAGTCCACCACGCTGGCCTAGTGCGGGTTGGCAGACTTAACATGTCTTTCAAGAACATTATGAAGAACTCTCAGAAATGCAGGTCTCCTCACGATGTTTTCCTTCACCGTTTAGCACCGATGAATAATTAACAATCTAATACGCGCATAACTCCGAAAAGTCATTGGTACGCGCTGTGGATTTGAACCCGGACCTGCGTAGCAGTCTGTCGGTCTCTCCACTAGGCTATCGCTGCTTGTCACTCACAATAATCCTTCGCTGAAATATCATCAAAGTATATTTGTCTTTATAAGCCGTAAAAGCCTGCGAACAAACATTGATCTTGAAGATAAATAGTCTCTTCAGATAAGTTGAACAAATGTTCAAAAATGTACTCTGATATCCGTCGACAAATACGACTGTTCAATCGTGTATTCCCAACACTTATTCCCAGGACCCATTACGACAAATATCGTAAACAATCTTACGCTATTGATCCAGACAGATTGGTAGACGTCACCTGTTCAATAAACGCATAAAATATAGTGAAAATAGCGTCATATGTCCCGACATGACAATGGTGAAATTGTTTCACTCCTGCTTGCCGCTTTTCGTAGTTTGGTTGCGGTAAGCCAGGGCAAATTTATTTAGAAATTGGCGCGGCTTGCGTGTTTTTATCTTTATGAGGTGCATACATTTGAAAGCTACGAATATATCGATATTTCTGAGTTTATCTCTTTAGATTATGAATGTTATGGGGAGATAGTTTCTAACTGTATCATATTTATCGCTTGTAGGTAAAAATATTTCTTTATTTATGCTCTTAATTTTTTATTTCACTAACCTGCAATTTCGTTTTAAGATATGAATGGTATCTACCACGTAGGTACCGTTATCTGAATCAATCTTATGCTTGAAACATCCTACTAGCGTTAACGCAATTGCAGCACATGTGTCCGCGTACTCTTCTAACGTTTGACTGAATATTAGCTTTTCCATACAGCCACTGTCTGTCCGATCTCCGCAACCCAATGGGATAGCATTAGTTTGATTCAGAAAAGAAAATGTCAATCAGTTTTAGAAACAAATTAGCAAATTGATATTTTACTTGAGCATTCATCAGATTGCAAAGGGTAATCTGACCGGCAAACTTTTATTGTTACCACTGATGGTAAACGATGAAACGTAGTCCTTCCGATTCAGATTGAAGTAAATTTTAAATGTGATCGAAATATACCTGAATGTAAATTGAAACTCATTTCAGTCGAAACACAAAGTTGGTAGGTATTGTTTTAACTGTCCCTGAAATTTTCTGGAAATAAGTTCTTACTTTGCTAGTTGTTGTTCGTGGTTTTCAAATAATCTGGATGTTTATATTCAAAGATATAACCTTTGAATAGTAATTGGCTAACCGGTATTCAAGCATATCTGCCCATATTATTTCGTCTTTTGGATTGCGAAGTCTATGAAAGGGCTAGTCTTTGGAAACAATTTAAAATTTGTTGTCTATTTTGGTTGTATCGTATGCATGGCTAAAAGGTCTACCGAAGACACATTTAACAACTTAACTGTCCCTATACAATACAATTTACAACTACCCCAAGTCCATCGTGTTTTCTTTTTTGATAGGTTAATAACATTCACATTCTCGTATGTAAATATAATTCATAAAAATAAGTTTTTATTTTATTTTATTGCTTTTATTTATTTGCCTCATATATGACTCATGGACGTGGGATAAAATACTCCCGTTTCCCACGTTCTATGAGTCATATGTGCACACACCAACTATTGACAATAAATTGACAAATTACGAACTGTCACTGCTCTATAAACAGTGCATTGCTATTTGAGGTTATACTCGTAATTTTGTTTTCATTAGTTATTTACTAAAATGGCGGGAAAAAATTAAACTACGGAAGAATTAGTGCGTTATTTAGAAAATTCTGATACCGACCAAGACCCATTCAGTGGAGGCAGCGATGAAGAAAGAAAGAAGCTGTTATAAATGCTAGGTGTATTTATAACGAACTGGCACCAGAATTGTCTGTTTTGAGTGTACAGGAACATTTAGTTCGGTATTTTCTCGGGCCAGCAGCGTGGACTACAATACCTAACGTGCCTCAAATGCCTTCGCTTTCTCTGACTCCCAGATCTTCAGCTACCACTTCTTCATCTGACCATTGTCTTCAAGAAATTCCGCGAAATACTACATACAATAAGTTAGTACGGAAGAGATGTACTGGTTACTATGCAAAATTAAAAATTCAAGGAAAGTTGGCTCGAAAAGCCAAGCAAGTGCACACAGAGTGCAAAGCATGTAAAAAAGCATATTATTTGGATTGCTACAACGAAAAACATGTGTCACTGATTGGTTTCTGTAATAAGAATATTCAATTCATAAGAAATTTCCTCAATAAACATTTTTATTTCATTGTTATTTTTGTTTTATTTCGTACCAAATACAAGGCCTGATACCATAGATATAAAAAAAAATTGCGAAATTTTATTTTATTTTCTTATAGGTTAGGTTTTTTGCTATACGTTCACGTAATTATAATTATAATATTACTCCACGCTCATAACAAAATTATGTGCCAAAGTTGTATAAAGAAATGAGTCACCTGTGACTCTTGAACTTATTCCAAAAGTTCTCCGTGAGTCATATGTGACTCATTGGACAGTTAAGTTGTTAAGCCATTGTTCAACTTATATGAAATTAGTATTTTGAACTTTCGCTATAGTCATCAACAATGAGTTGGCCATTGTCCTTCAGGATATATACATATCATGGAATTTAACACCCGTGAATATTGCGCTCGCAAGAGTGCCGTAATATTGATAACTCAAAACATTGTCCTACGTACCTTACATAGTACAACAAAAGATAATGTAAAACTCATGACCTACAATTAAATGGACTGGTAGCTGTATCAGCAATTATGACCGGAAAAGTTAAGCACAACAATTATCACACAATTACAATAATTTTATATAAAAGCATCAGAATCCTTTAAATACCTCCTTCTCATAATCAGGGGCACAAAATTACCTTTACAGTCTTTCTTTCTCTTAGCGATATCCCAGTTTCAATCTGGGGTCCGCTTTCTAGTCTAACCGGATTTGGCTGAATATTAGCTTTTCCACGAGCGACTGCCTGTCTGACCTCCGCAACCCGAAGGGATAGCGATATTCCATGGTTTAGACTAGTGTCAGTTTATTTAGAAGGTACTGACGCCCTGTAACGACTGTCAAAGATCTTCATGACAACCGGGACCGACGGCTTAACGTGCTCTCCGAAGCACAGGACAAGCGATAATTTACAATTCAATACGCACATAACTCCGAAAAGTCATTGGTGCGCGCCGTGGATTCGAACCTGATACCCTCTGCATGGCAGTCTGTTGGTATATCCACTCGGCTATCGCTGCCTTTACAGTACTGAACAAAATTACCTTTACAGTACTGTGCTTAATTCCACTTAATACCCAAGATCGGCATATAAATAATAATAAAATAATTAACAAAGGCTAACGGGCAGTAAATCGGATCAGTAATAACATTAGGAAGGGGACAAAGGAGTAGAGATAAGGTGACATTAGATAATTCCCTTTCTCCCGTCACGACAATATCTTTAATATTTTCCTCCTCCGATACCAGATAAAACTTGAGTGAATGTTATCTGTTCATATTTTGAGCTTGGTGTTATAATCACTAGCTTTTGCCCCTGGCTTTGATCACATGGATTGGTCGACGTCGGTTATTACTATTCTGATGTACAAGCTATACCTATGAAACGTTTCATCACAATCCATTAGATAGTTTTGCGTGAAATAGTAACAAACATCTAAAATCTTTATGCCTGCCCATCCAACGTCATAAACTTTCATGCTTATAATATATACCTACGTACATATATTATAGGTACTAACGTCTTTTTGCGTCGGGGTAGGCAGAGACAACAGAACGCCACTTGTTTCTTTCCTTACAAACCTCACGTCCTTCCTCTACATTAATTACGCATTTCATACATGCCCGCCGGTTTCGGGTGCTTTGGACCTTTCCGTTTTACAAAACGTCCCCAATTTAGTCAACGAATGTCCAACGAGCTCTACCGCGACAGACTTGCCCACGTTTATATTAGAATAAAGTTATAATATTACTTAGTAGTAAGTTTTTCTTGTAATAGGGAGGTACGCAGTATTGACTGTATATAATAGCGTCAACGTTAAGCACTGTAACAGATTGTGCTGTTCAAGTCTACTTTTATTTGTAAACTTTTTTGAGGACCACTCGTGCGTTTCATATTGACATAACTTCACGCCTTTTTTGACAGAGGTGTATTAGGTACACACCCACACTTTGCCAGTTATGTTTCGATCTCAATGTAATAGGGGGCGAGCCTATTGCCATCTACACATTGTTAAACAAGCGATAATGAATTTATAATGCACATATAACTTCGAAAAGTCAGAGGTGTGTGCCCGGGGTACCTGGGAATCGAACCCGAGACCATCGTCTCGGCAGTCCGTTGCGTACACCACTGGGCTATAGCTGCTGTCTCGTTTCATATTGAAATATGAAAAGCCATTACTCTCTGACAGGTGCATTTCTTGGACTGTGTGATGTCTATTATATCCTTACTAGTTTGGAATTTGTCTAGGAACGACACATTCACAGATCACTACAGTAGTTTTGATAGCTCTAAACACAATTTACGTCAGGGCAATAATTAACGTCGCAATAATCTTTGCATCGCCAGTAAGTAATAAAGTTGTATAATAATTAAATAAAAAGATATTTAATAATAATACTTATTTGCAATTAAAAAAAATTTAATACACATTTTAACGATTGAATAAATCTAGACTAGACATAATTTCTTTTGTAAAATTGTCTATGTAATAATAATGTTAATGGCTTCCTCCTTTCTTCTTCTCTTATCTAGCCCTGCCTTCAGGGTCCATTTTTGGTCTATCATATACCTATGTAATAAATGTAAAACAAAATTATGGAAAGCAATTAACCTTTGAATTGTACTAAAAACAAATCATATCTTTTACTCATAAAACACATAAAATCCTCTTCAACTATAATCTGAATGGCCAGAGCCTCGATAGAAAGCATGTGGTCAAGGATTTGGGTATAATATTTGATGAGAAACTATCATTTCGCCTCCATTATGGTAATATAATTAGTTAAAGCACCAGTCTTCTTGCTTTCATTCTCAGAATAACCAAAAATGTTAAAAAAAGCCTACTCTATTTAGTCCAATCTTTAATTCGTAGTGTGTTAGAATTTAACTCGCCTATCTGGTCACCTTTTCACGATGTCCACATAAACAGAATCAAAAAGATAAAAAGAAAATGTTTAATGGCGGCTCCACATTAGTGCCGTGAATTCACGCGCAAATTCACGCCGTGAATTCACGGCATAAGTTGTGTCGTCCACATTCATTGGATGTTCGCAGTCTTTCGTGAAACCCACCGCAAAATGGACGTAGAAGCTGCTGCCGCAATAACTATGTTTGCTGTTCTTGTCTTCTGTTTTTTGTGAGTGTGAGGCCAACTCTGGTGTCGGAGTTTTCAGTCCGCCCAAAGGCCTCCGAGTTGGCCTAAGAATCCTTGTCCTGAGACAAGAACCGGGTCCGACAGCTTTACATGCCTGCCGGAGCACGGTAATGCTCTGATACAAATGCCATATGTAGTCACCCATCCTAGTAGCAACCTGTACAAACGTTTATTAACTTTGCCGATCTACTACGAATGGCAAGCCAATTCCGCTATGACCGCTACTATGTTTGCTGTGGCAACATATTACTATTCACACGTACAAAACAAGAGAGTTATTAGAAATAACTGGACAGCAAGGAGTATTTTTTCTTTTTTAGGGTTCCGTACCTAAAAGGTAAAAATTGGAACCCTCTTACTAAGCCTCCGTTGTCTGTCTGTCTGTCTGTCTGTCCGTCTGTCTGTCTGTCACCAGGCTCTATCTCATAAATCGTGATAGCTAGGAAGCTGAAATTTTCCCAAATTATGTATTTTGGTTGCCGCTATAACAACAAATACTAAATATAATAAAAAAAAATTAAGGGGGGTCCCATACAAAAAAGCTGTATTTTTTCGTATTTTTTGCTCAAAATTACTAACTGTAACAGGTAGACGCTTTAAATTTTCACAGAATATGTAGTTGTATATTACCTTTCAAAATAAAAAATTAAATTTTAAAAAAGTATTTAAAATAAAGGGGGCTCCCATACAACAAACGTAATTTTTGAGCAATTTGTTACTCGATCTTAATAAACAGGTAGAAACTTAAAAAGAATTTAAGTATACATACAACGAACGTGGTTTTCTTTTATAGATGATGGTACGGAACCCTTCGTGCGCGAGTTTGACTCGTACTTGCACATTTTTTTTATTCTACATTATTCTGTGTCCTTGACATAAATATAGATACTTATACATTGTTAATTCCTTGATTTCAATATCCATTTAAGTACTAATCCGCGTCCATTCATCATGACAATCCATTTATTTCTACGATGCAGGTTTTTTTGCATCTCACAGTACATTCTACGTGTGGTAATGCTCTAAAAAGCGCATAGCAGTTTCATTATCCTAAATGTTCAGACGCGGCTCTATTTTATTAGCACGCACGCACCGACTGCACACGTCTATACGCCAATTAAATCCCAACAAAACTAACACTAGACCGCGAATGTGGATGTGTACGCGTGAATCCTGCGCGAAAGAGGCGCGAATCCTTTGTCGCGGGACTAAATACCGACTCTGGTCGGGGAACAGGCGCGAACGCGCGTGAATAACGCGAAAACTGTCCACGTTCACGTTCACGCCTGTTCACGGAGCTTCACGGCACTAATGTGGAGCCGCCAATAGATTTAATCTTAATCACGAACTACAAACGTACAACAAAAGGCTTAATAAGTTCATGATGTTGTCTTTGGGATCTCGGCGTGCAAGCACCGACCTATTGTGTCTCCATAAAATAATCCATGCCGCATTGGATTGCCCTGATTTATTAGCTCGGATTAATTTAAATACTAAATTTAGATCACTACCTTAAAAGTTTTATTTTAAATGTGCATATTAACAACACGTCGTACTACAACCCGATAGTACGGAGGTGTCGACTGTACAATGATTTATTATCAGAACACCTCAAGTCTTTGAAATTTGACGTTCATAAGCGTCACTTTGTGACCTAGATGAATAAATGATTTTTGACTTTGACTTTGACTTTGGACATTTGTAAAGTTTAAATGAAACGTTAGGCATATTATGTCTAATCAGTCTAATGTAAGCTATAGGAATATAATGTTGGATTACTGTGTTCAAATAGTTCTATTTAATTCGTATTGCGTAGGTAGGCACCATTTGCTGTTTGGTTTTTCTTTGTTTACCTCATTTACTCTGATTTTACCCCGTTTTGTTTCCAAATTTTAATTTTTATTTTACTAAATGAGCAATGCAGTCCATTATGATCATGCAGTGTGCACATAGTTTGGAACTTAGTTTAGAAGTTGTCTGTAATTTTTATATTTTAACCAACTTGTACTATGTTCTGTTTTGTGTTCCTAAATTAAATAAATAGATGAATGCAACCAATTCTATATATTTTCCATTAATACTACGTAGTTCTGTCTATCCTTTGGGAAATAAGCATGCAAACATGAAACACACGCGCTCTCTATAAAATATTAACGATTGGATTACTTCCATCATACCATATTTTTCTATTATTCCCCTCTTATAATAATGAATATCAGCCCACTTTATAAAATGTCCCACTGCTGGACACGGGCTTCTACTCATCATCAGAAAGGTCAGGCTGATATGTAAGTAAGTCCACTACACAAGCCAAGTGCGGGTTGGCAGATTTTACAATTATTTTTAGAAGGTCATGGAGAACTCTCAGACATGTAAATTTCTTCACTATATTATTATCCTTATATATATTTGGTTCGTCATTCTTTTTCACTCATTCGCCCCACGTATAGAGATATATGCTCCAAATATATGAGGCAAACGTGTATGGGCATGCCGGTCGCGGACGACCTCGTAGGACATTTGTCGACCAAATTGGTGACGTTCTGAAAGACGGAAAGGTCCGAAGCACCCGGTACCGGCGAGCATGTATAAAAAGAGTAATGAATGTAGAGGAAGCGCGTGAGGTTTGTAAGGATAGAAGCAAGTGGCGTTCCGTTGTCTCTGCCTACCCCGACGGAAAAAAGGCGTGAGTATATGTATGTATGTATTATTATCCTTCACCATTTAGCCAGCAACAATGTAATATGCACATTATTTATAAAAGTCAGTGGTGAGCGCGGTTGATTTGTTATTAGGTTATAATTGCCGGCTTGACTGCCTCTGTGGTCCTGGGAGGGTGTAGGCGACTGCGGATCATGAGGCTTCGGGTTCGATTCCCGGGCCGAACAAAAAAATACATTAGGTTTTAGTGTCAGGAATTCTGACTGAAAACACGTTTTAAGCCGTTAATCCTGCGCCCAAGCTCTCTCCTGTCGCCACACCATGCCACAAGCGACACGACATGTCGTGGCGCTTGTGGCGTTCCATCGGACTATGAGAGTGAGGGATAATCGCGAGTGTATTTGTGTTTGCACATAATCTTGTGCACTATAATATGGTCCCGCGCAGTTGGCTTGTCTCGTATAAAAGCAAGCCACCGTGACCGGAATCAGTTGGAGGACATTCTATATAGCTGTCTTAATATCTTAAATATCCGCCTCATGCCCGAAATATTGTATAATATTCGGGGCATTATGATATCATTTGTTCCAATAGCACCACATAATAAAATAGCAGACAATATAAACCTAGTACCAGAGTAATACTAATTATGGAAGTGGAATAAAACGTTGTTGCTTGCCACAATCCTGATCCGATGAACTTAAATTAATGTTCTTGTTTGATACAATAGCCTATCAAAATGTGATCAAATTATGACACCATCAAAATTGTATATTTGCTAGAACTTTTGTTGTCACGAATATAGAACATTATTACAGTTTAGATGCTGCTGTTCACTAGCATATGACGAAATACATACATACATATACTCACCCCTTTTTCCCGTCGGGGTAGGCAGAGACAACGGAACGCCACTTGCATCAAATACAAAATAACGCCACTTGCAAAAAATACAAACCTCACGCGCTTTCTCTACATTCATTACTCTGTTCATACATGCTCGCCGGTTCCGGGTGCTTCGGACCTTGCCATTTTTTAAGATGTCCCCATGTTGTAGCAGTTTTAAAACTTTAGCTACTGCACCAACATGAAGTGTCAAGACGTCCAGTTCTGGACATAGGCCTCCCTCAAGGCTCCACATGGAATCGGAATTTGGATGATTTAGATAAAAGAAATTTGTTTCTGACTGCCTCCGTGGTCAAGTTGACAGCGTATGCGACTGCTGATCGGCGGTCCCGGGTTCGATTCCCGGGTCGGGCAAAAAGTGTTAGGTACTGGATTTTCCAAATTCTCAGTATCAGCGCGGAGTCTGGTGATGTGCCCGGTAAGGGCAATAGGTTCGCCCCTATTACGTGGGACCTAAAAATTCATGGTGAAATGTGGGTGTAATATTACACCTCTGCCTACCCCTTCGGGGATACAGGCGTGAGTGTATAAATAAAATATATAAAAATTTGTTTCATATTTTCATCTTCTGTAGTTCCGTCTCTTTAGCCGTAATGCCACGCTGTTACTCAAAACGAAGTACTTTTTCTCAATCAAAACCCAATTCAAAAGTAAATTAAAAGATTCAACCACAACAACCTTTGCATGGCAGGGTTGCCAAAGGTTGGATGGGCGATTGGGAGTGCAATCGAAACAAGTGTAACGTTTCGCTGTTGTTTATTGAGTGTCTCAATACAGTACAATGCATAAATATATATATATACTTATAATAAGGTAGAAGTGCACTACTCTACAAAAGAATCCTATACTATACTTTAGAAGCGTAGTTTTCTCGTAACACAACACTAGTTTTCGTAAAATATGTATGTTAAAAGCTATATTTGAAAGGACATGTCTTCGTGATTCCGTGTCTCTAGAAGCTATTTAGCTACTAACACCCATAACACGTCACTATCTACTGCTAGTTCCACAGCAATTTCGCGTTTGACTTTTATAACACGCTATTAACAGTATCATAAAACTGAAGCTACATCTATACATATAATGACTATCAAAATTTTCTCTTCGATCATTTTAATTTTATTTATCGTTTAAAAATTAATAGCCACAGGCGCGGAAGTGTTTAAAACCATCAAATAATTATTTGCAACAGTATACGACTGCAAGCGACGCCAGTGGAGTCCCAGATAGTGCATTATACGCGCATTGTCTAAGAAACAGAAAATGGTCAACAAGTGCAGCGCTTGTTGTTTAATCATAACAAATAACTCATTCATGGAATGTTTCAACGAGAAATGCAAAAAAAGGTATGATTTGAAATGTCTTAAGATAACACCTAATGCGTTTAAAGCATATACACCGGCATACAAGAATAAATGGTTATGTCCACAATGTATTTGCTTAACTCCAAAAATTGGTAATGTGGATATGCCCGTGAAGGCTCATATAAACGACCGTAGCATCACCACTACGCCCCTGAGTAATGTGAACACACATCGTGGAAGTCAGGCTCCTTTCTCACCAATGATGGCAGATAGAGAATTAGATACCGCATTACTCAATGAATTGAGACAATTTAGATCAGAAATTATTACTCGCCTGGATAGCCAAGCAAATGCAATAACACAGTTGCAATATCAATTCTCTGAAACAAAAACAGACTTTGAAAACGTGATTAAAGCAATAACGGCGTTAGAAGAAAAAGTACAACTAAGTAATGACTGTCAATTATCACAAACCATTCATAATCAGGAATTAAATAGTGAGGCTAATACAAGCTCTCTTTGCACGTTTGCGGAAGCAGTGAGTCAAACCACCATGGCGAATAGTTATACAAGAGAGAATACAAATGTAAATAATAAGCAAAAAGTTCAATCGCAAAATGTAAACAAAGATGGGGCCACGAAGTCTACAAACCTGACTCAAAAGGATAGTACTTCTAAGATATTGGATAATCAGCATGCGCTTACTGGCTGGACAACAGTACAATATAAAACAAAAACGCGATTGAATAAGGATGTCAGAATTGGCAAGAACACGTCGTTGACAATACAAGCTACCGAACGGCAAAAATATTTACACGTATGGCGTTTGCATCCGGCAACCACGGTAGAAGCCATGATTCAACACATTAAAAGCGTATGTGGTCCAGATATATGGATTAATATTGAGCAAATCAAACATAAAACTGCACGGGACTATTCATCATTTAGAATTGGTGTACCAGAAGCACTGTATGAACAGTTAAATACAGCAGATGTATGGCCGTTGCACGCTGAATTTAATGAGTGGATTTGGTTTCGGAGATCATTTAAAAGACCTTCCAAAGAAACATAACATTATAGAAATATTTTACCAAAATGTCAGGGGTCTCCGAACAAAATTAGATGAGTTTGCCAACAATTTAATGACATCGCATGCAGACTTATACGCAATTACGGAATCGGGTTGCAACGAATCCATTACCGATGCAGAAATCGTCCCACAAGGATACAAAATATTACGTTGTGATCGAACAGATGGCAGAAAGCAGGGCGGCGCGCTTCTCGTGGCCACACACCGTTACGATCTGCGACAAGTACTTGTGACTGACGCCTCAATCGACACCTGCGTTTTTGAAATGGTTTGTGCTACTGTACATTTAAATAATAGGTTTTTGTTTTTATGTTGTGTGATATATATTCCACCATGTAGTTCAGAGAATGATTACATGATTTTATTTAGATTGATAGAAAAACTTTGTGATAGATACAGAGAAGTGATTGTAATAGGAGATTTTAATTTGTATTCTTGTCCTGTAAATGTTCGCAATTACTTTGAATGTTTTATGTCCTATTGCGAGTTCACTCAAAATAACACTGTGCCTAATTGTTTGGGTCGTCAACTTGATTTGGTTTTGAGTACTGGTTTCAGAGGAGACGTGTCAGTAGTTGCAGCGGATGATGCACTAGTGTCCATAGACCTATATCACCCACCGCTCGCAGTGAGCGTTCGGCTGGTGGCCGAGTCAACAAGCGTTGCCAGCGCTGCCATCAATGGCCCTAGTAACAATGCAAACACGGCAAGCGATATAAGACCGCAGTGGAATTTCTATAAAGCCGATTACAATTTGTTATACTCTATGTTATCTTGTGCCGATTGGAGTAAAATTTATGAAATTAATAATTTAGACGAGATGTTAGATTTATTTTATAGTAAGCTAAATAATATTTTTGACGAATGCGTCCCTCGCAAAAAGTGTAAACGCGACAGTTCGCGGGCTGTATATCCAGAATGGTACACAGCACATATTATTAGAGACATCAAAATCAAAGCTCACTTACATAGAAATTACAAAAGAACTAAACTCGATGCAGACTATCAGGAATTCTCTAGGTGTAGAGCCCATACTAAAAAATCCATAGAAATTGCTCATCACAAACATATAGAAAAAATTCAATGTCAGTTTGCGAAAGATCCTAAATCTTTCTGGCAGTACATAAGTTCAAAAAGAAGTAGATTAAATAAGCAGTATATTGTTAAAGACGGTCGGTTTCTTGCAGAAGATGAGTGTGCTCAAGAATTTGCAGACTTTTTTGCTTCCGTGTACAGTAAAGAAGTACCGCGACTCGACGTACATACGGCGTCTGCCGAGGCAGACGCCACCAGCGTGCGCGTGCACATACAGGAGCTGAGTATTGAGGATGTGAAGACTGCTCTCGCTAACCTCAAGCCAAAGCAGTCGGCTGGTCCCGATGGTATCCCAGCATTTATTTTCAGAGATTGTGGTCGAGTATTAGAGAAACCTTTACGTCACATCTTTAACAACTGTTTAAAACAAGCTACGTTCCCGGCTCATTGGAAACTCACACGAGTCATACCTGTGCCCAAGGGTAAGTCGGGACCTAATGTCAGCGGTTATCGACCAGTGGCAGTATTGTCTACACCGGCAAAAGTGTTCGAGTCGGCTATGCAGCGTAACATACAGGCACAGGTACGGGCCCAGCTGTCGTATGCGCAGCACGGCTTCATACCGGGGCGCAGTACGGACACCAATCTTCTTAACTTCATGGTGAAAGTTGTACCTGCAGTCGATGCTGGTGTACAAGTAGATGCTGCATACTTTGATTTTCAAAAGGCTTTCGATGTTGTCGATAATGACATTTTATTAAGAAAACTTGCGGCAATCGGTTGTACACCGCAACTGTTACAGTTTTTTGCCAGTTATTTGAAAGATCGACAACAGTATGTGGACTATAATGGGTACGTATCTGAGCCATATTTTACGAGATCAGGCGTCAGCCAAGGCAGCAATTTGGGACCTCTGCAATTTATTATAATGATAAATAATTTGCCCACAGTACTCAGACATTGTACATGTTTACTTTTTGCAGATGACCTAAAATTGTTGCTCGAAGTTAAGGATAGATTGGATTGTGAACGACTGCAAGATGACATAAACCGGGTGGTAAGATGGAGCCAGGAAAATAAGCTGAGTTTCAACTCGTCTAAATGTTCGGTGATTACATTCTCTCGCGCACGAAACCCCATACGCTACGAGTACAAGGTGGGAGATGCAACTATGCAGCAGGTAACACAAGTGCGTGATTTAGGTATTTATCTTACCTCAGATTTAAGTTTTCGTGATCATATTAATAAAATATGCAAGAAGGCATATAGAAATCTAGGTTTTGTATTGAGACAATCACAAAAGTTCACAAATATTAAAACAATAAAGGTGTTGTATGACGCTTTAGTTAGGTCTCATTTAGAATATGGTTCGGCTATATGGGCTCCGCATGAAACAAAATACAATTTAATGCTAGAACGCGTTCAAAATAAATTTGCTAGATACTTATATTTAAAACTGTATGGCGTTTACCCTTTCTATCCATTGATGTATCCTACACTATTTGTACTTGGTATGATAGGATACAATGAGCTGAGGGTACGACGCGAATTTAAACTCGCTGTGTATCTTATCAAATTACTACGTGGTGCTTCTTATAATCCGAGAGTGTTGGAACATTTACAACTTTGTGTTCCGGACAGATACGTGTCGAGGCGGCGACGACCGCTACTGTTAGCTATACCGGGAGCCAGAACTCATCTTATGGCTAAAACACCACTTGTGCATACCATCCACATTATTAATAAGTTACATGAAAGAACTGATGTATTTTTTAGTAATGTGAGTGAAGTCGCAAGGATTTTAATGAATATTGTTAGTTATAATTGTATGTTAGAGTAGTAGTTAGTAAAATAATATGTATACATGCCACACTATTGTATTAGGCTTAAAGCCTGTAATGATAGTTGATGAGGATTATTCAATAAATAAATAAATAAATAAATAAATAATAAAATGGTAGGAAAGTCAAAACTGTACATTGAACATTTTCTTAAAAGAATACTTGGGATGTGATCTACAATGGATACCGAATCCAAAAATATATTTTTTAGAATTTTTGTCTGTTTGTCTGTTTGTCCTTATGTCCGGGATAAACTCAAAAAGTACTGCATGGATTTACTTCAAATTTGGCACGAATATTGTTAGAATGTCGGGTCAACATATAGGCTACATATTATTACGCTATCACCTACGGGGAACGAGCAGTGAACCTTTATTTCTTCAACGCATTCTGTAACAACGTGTAATCTAACGACGCATATTTGAATGTTGTTATTATGTTAACCATGCTATTAGCTAGCTTCACACTATAAAAATAACGCAATATTAGTAACTTAGGCTGATAAACATAATTCAATGAATATAAGTAGTATCAAGACAATTTTAAAGCAGCGTCATCTATGAGAGTTCAAAAACATCAAGTTGAATTAAATGTGTAAGCCCTTTTGGGATATAAATAATTTAAATTTGATCATATTGGCGAAATTGTTAGTTGTTTTCAAAAGTCATAGATGGAGTTGTATTGTTAATTCGTTTCAGAGATGAGCAAGACAATTAAAAAAATTGTTTATGTAAATTTTAAGCTGCTTCATCTGTCTCAAAAAATCCATCGAGTTTGTCTATATGTTGATACAAACGGAACTCAAAAAGAACTGCATAGATTTATAACAAAAGTTAAACTCGAAAACGGTACGCTATTGCTGTAAGCAATTTGAGCTAAATAACGAAGTAAGAGGAAAATTAAGCATGACATATATATCTTAAAGATAAAAAATGCTTATTTTTTACTGTACAGAATAAATAGTAATAGATTTAGAAGAAAATAATCATTTTGGCCACATTGGTGTAATTATTGCTTCTTAATGAATATAACGACAGGCAAAAGGGTATATTTAACCCGTCGATGAAGAGGTGCTGTGGAAGGTTTTCCGGGAAGTTTCAAGGACGCCACATTTTGTAGAGTTCATACTGTACACACGAATAATGGCGAATGCTATTTTCTACGGTTGTTACTTCACACGGTCCGAGGCCCAACGTCTTTCGCCTTCCTGAGGACATTTGATGGCGTGGAGTATCCCACTTACCGCACAGCCTACGTAGTACGTCACTTTCTCGACGGTGACCAAAACTGGAATGACACCCTCGCGGAGGCGAGCGTCAGTGACTGGACGGCTGGGCCGCATTCGTCATCTGTTTGACGTCATCTTGGTGTTTTAAAGAGTCGCAAATACAGTAGTTTTGTGGGAAAAGTATCACCATCATCTGTCTGAAGATTTTCTTCGAGCTTTGAGGCGTGCTACTGGAGACAAAGTCGAAGTAACTGATGAACGCGTGCTGAACACCTGTCCCAGTTCAATTCAAGACATGGTCATTTCTATCAGCGGCAATCTACTGGTGGAATATGGGTTACCAGCTTCCCAATCATCACCGCATCAAGACCGTGGCAATTGGGAGTATAATTCTGAGACAATTTACGATGCGGGTGAAGTGACCACCACACGAAATTTATGACACCGTCTTTGAAAGCGTTGGGCAAAGCCAGGGTAAAGTGTTTTTCTTGGATGATCCTGGTGGAACAGGAAAAACATTTGTTACCACTGGCATACTTGTAGAGGTCAAGAAGGAAGGCAAAATTGCCTTTGCCGTAGCGTTGTTGGGAATCGCTGCCACACTGCTTCCGGGTGGCAAGACAGCACATGCCATGTTTAAAATATCCATCGATTTAGAGAGTGCCGAAACGCCTGTTTGTGGTGTGTCACAGCGATAAGGGGCACGTGCTCAAGGATTGCTCTCTGATCGTATGGGATGAGCAGTTTGGGCCGTGGACAGAACTCTGCAGGGCATCCGCAGCGAGTATTTGATGGGTGGTCACAGTTCAGTTCAGTGGCGATTTCCAACAAACGCTTCCCGTGGTGACGCGGGGATCGAGGGCTGACAAGGTGAGTGCTTCGTTGAAACGATCTTTGTTGTGGTCACGAGTTCGTACGCTGCGCTTGACCATTAATTTGAGACCTCGGCTCGGCGTCAATGCACATGCTCAACAATTCTCCGATGTCTTTCTAAGTCTTGGCGAAGGCACTCTACCAGAGGAGAGACCTGGACAGGTGGTGCTTCTAGAGTCTCTCAGTAGAGTTGTATCCAGCTTAGAAGAACTCATTCGCTGTGTGTACGGGGACATCAGTTGAATACCGTAATAGCAGAATTCTTGGGTGTGTGGCTTGGGTCTGCGCGCTATTTTGAGGCCCAAAAATGATCAGGCTGTAGCAATAAATGAATGCATTCTCCCGGATATAGAGGGAAATGAAGTTATCTACACCTTTGTAAACACTGTCGTCCAGCAAGATGATGCCACACATTATCCCGTGGAATTTCTGAACTCCCTGTCAGCAAGTGAAGTTCCTGACTGAACTTCTGCCTTAAAGTCATCTCGCTCCACAGACACACCATTGAAGCGGAAATTCTTGCGGGTTGTGGCGTCGGCGAGGCAGTATTTATACCACGCATTCCCTTCATACCTCATAACTTCCCGTTCCCGTTCAAGTACGTACAGTTCCCCGTGAGTGTTTGCTTTGCGATGACCATCAATAAGTCGCAGGGGCAGACACTGAGGGCAGCGGTTGTCGACCTCAGGACGAGCTGCTTCTCACACGGGCAGCTGTACGTCACTTGCTCCAGCGTCACCAGTCCTGACTCTCTTTATATTTTGGCTGCGGAGAGCCAGACCACTAATATTGTTTATCGAGAAGTCCCATAAGTATGTATTTTTACCCTATTCAGTATTCCTTATTTTCTCCATCTGCTTCAGTCACAACTTATAACTTAATTCAGCAGAATCACCATAAAGTCATTTATTCAAAGCAGGCTGAAAATCAGCACTTTTTGAAGGTCACTTTTACAGTCTCCATCTATTATTGCACTTTCTGCAGATATGAAATATAAAGAAGAAACGGGTAAATGAATGTTATTTTAAAAGGTATAATCGTAGGTATTTTTTTAATAATTTGGTGCTGTATAACGTTCACGCAGACGACGTCGCGGGCAGCAGCTAGTCAAAAATAATAACGTACACTAAAACACGGAGTGGACATCAACTGCGACTTTAAAAAGTTATATGAAAAATGTATTGTGATATTTGGCTTCGGGATATGTTGAGCGGTAAAAACTTTGTTACAATCTGAAAATTGTAACAAAGTTTTATTTTTTATTGAAATAATTTTAAGCTGAATAGTTTTTGGGTGGCTTCCTGGTTTATCATGAGGAAATTCTGTATTCTAGTGAGTATTATTAATTGAAATCGCAATCACCTTCTGTTTACCACTTACTATATCAGCCGAAATTTGAGCTCAAGGGCGTGCCATAGAACTTCTATATCCAGCAGTGTAGTACGGTACGCTAATTATGATGATAATGAAACTTAAATAAGAAATAAACCTAATAAGGTTTATTCATTATTTATGGCATGTATTTAATGCAGCGACTAAGTAAAGCGAATACAAGTTTCAAAAATAATTAGAGTGGGTACCATTTATAATGGGTTGGCAGCTAATAAGGAGTATCGTAATAATAAATAATAAATAAAATTATTTGTTTGGGAACTGAATTAGTATCTAAGCGGAAACTTGATGATGAATAAAACACAGAAAATGGACATTCATAAATAATACAAATTTCAATATTTGGCAAATGATTTTGTCTTAAATGATGTGTTTTGTATAAGTAAATAAGACGTTTCAGTCTTTTAACCCAAAAATAGGAGCTCTGCTTCGCAGGGCTCCTATTTTTGGGTCAGGGTCACAAGAAAACCTAACATAACCTATCTACTAACATTATTAGTCGCCACGTCATTATTTATAGCTCCTCGGCTATTATTTCAATTGACTTGTATAGTTTATTTGCTACCTAAACGCAGCTGCTAGTTTTAAGTTTTTATAACACCCTTAGTTTTGAATCTTATTTAATATAATAGTCGCGAAAATATTTAATCGCTAGCAACTTATTTTATTAGTTGCAAACATTTAGTCATCTTTTAAGTTATAAGTCACTCGGAAAATAATAACCTATTATTTATGTATCGATTTTAAACTTTCGTGATTTATATACATCATACAAAATATATTAGCGGGTCTTAATCGCTTAAATAATGACCAAGTGAGGGTAGGCGCCGAAACCCGCACTTCCACAAGACGGCGCTGAGCTCTCATCAGTCTCTCCGCGACCACGCTCGGCGCAAGACGAGTGAAACGTTGGAAACAAATAGGTTTTTATACCTTAAACTAGAGGACGCCAGCAGCTACGCCTGCAATTTTTTTGAATTGACTCGTTTTGGCCGATTCCGTGGGAATTTCGGAAAATCTCTTCTTAGTGCACCCTTACGGTCCTCAAGGAACTAACATGCCAAATTTCAGCTTCCTGCGCCCAATGGTTTCGGCTGTAGCGTGTCTGTCAGTCAGTAAGTAACGCAAGGATTTTATATATTAAGATAGGTTAATTGGACGTGATTAAGACCAGCTTATTTATTTTGTACTAGCTGTGCCCGCGACTTCGTTCGCGTAAATGTTGAAATTTAATTAGCATGACATTTATGCCAAAAGTATATAATATCTATAACTTTATATGTATATTATGTACCTAATATATATATATTTAGAGAATTTCTTTATACACAACATTAACTGTTTTACCACCTTCACATAGAACATGTAAATTATTTTAACCGCTCACTCGTGAACATGCCACATATAACTGACCATGTGAAAAAAAACAACATGTTCGGAGGTCGATTCTAGTTGTTTCTGTCAAGTGTCTGTCCCTGCGATTTAGGGTCATAGCACACATATCAACTCGGAAAGGAATCGTCACCGTATCGCCTTTCGCCTCGCCGTCAAACAGGCGTCAGCCCGTCGTAACCACGCCACGTAACGTAAGCGGATCAGAAGCTCCGGCATGTCGACTCGGCTACAGCTAGGCGACGCCGTGCTTACGGCTCGCCGACCGCTGGTTGACGGCTAGTCGGCACTACTTCAATCATTTTGAATCCGAACGCAGACCGCGGGAGATGCGTGGACGAAAAGACGTAAGCTAGGTTACGGAGAACCGTAAGCTAGGGTATGGAGAACCGTAAGCGCGGGAACTGCAAGTCGACCACGCACCGCACCGGTTCGTGAGCTTGTTTCGAGGTGAGGCGATTACGTTACGTTAGTGTGCGTTGCAGTAGGGAGTTCCATACAAATAATACTGAACGGCTCCAGATGATACGGTGGCGATACCTTTCCGAGTTGATACGTGTGCTACGACCCTTATTAAGAAAATACACACAGGACTACGAATATCCAGCCCTGCCGAAAGTAAGATAGCCCCGTTGAGTAACTCAAGAGGTATCTGAATTCAGGCCTCAGTCTCCCGCCCAAAGATTCCCACGTACGTGACGTGAGGATTGGGAAATTGGAAATAATGAGACACCTGTATAAGAACAGAACACAAACAAACGAAACCCGTCAGGGTATATGGTGTTCTGTAGAACGAAAGAAATCAAAGAAACACATTCACATTCAACAATCAAAAATTCTAAAGAAACGACACCAATCCAAGTAATCCAACAACAAAAAAAGAAAATTAACCGAGAACCTCATCAATCCTCGGAGAATCTTAACACCGCCATTCAGAAAATGATGCCATTTGCTCAACGCCATCTATGTTTACATATACAAACCGACCGAGATAGAAAATAATATGGACTAATCGACAATTTATTGAAAAAAGGATCTATAGTCATTGTTTTTATCATTTAAAATAAAATTTAATGATTATATAACTATTATATAAAAATATATACGAGAAGATAGGGATATAAAAATATATCCCTATCTTCTCGTGGGTGTCGTAAGAGGCGACAAAGAGATAACACGATGCAAATACCATCTTTGCGTAGAGACGGAAAACTCGAAATCAAACGCTATACGACTGCCTCGTTGGTCTCGCGGCATAAATGTGCGCGTGGGATCGGGAGGTCCCGGGTTCGATTCCTGGGTCGGGCAATGTTATTGGGTTTTTCTGTTACGAAATTCTCAGTAGCAGCACGGAGTCTGGAAATGTGCCCGGTACGGCAATAGGCTCGCCCCTTATTACGTGAGACTAAAATATGTCTGGCGAAAAGTGGGTGTAGAAATACACCTCTGCCTAACCCTTCGGGGATAAAAGGCGTGACGATATGTATGTATGTATGTATGTATATAAAAATTATAATTTGAAATAAATGAGATTGATCGTTTAAATTAAGTGGACATTATAATAAATGTTGACACAGAGACTTTTTGTTTATGAAAGTGCCGAATATTATACTTACTCAATTATTTTTTTTAGTAACAGAAAGATACCCGTAATTACAAATACACATAATTATTGTCTCTTTTGCAAGAAACATATATTTTGCTAGAAAATTATTTGAAAATAGTGACATCTATCTGTCGGAAGGATTACTATAATTATGTTCGGTTCCAGTAATTTATTGATCGAAAATACATAAAAATATACTGACGAAATTAAGAATCGCCTCCTTTTTTAAAGTCGGGTAAATAGCCATAAAACACTTTGAATGTACCTATTTAGACTATTTATACTTTTACTAACAAACTTATAATGATCATAGATGGCACCACATATATAACCAGTTTTGGATGATCCCTGTTTTGTTTGGGACTACGTACAAAGAAGATGTCAAGCTGTACACCGAAAACCATTCAACCGATTGTGATGTAACATATACTATTTTATAGGTTTGAGTTTCTTTTGTATATGAGTGTAAGTTTTATTGAAATCAATTTCGCCATTTTAGAGATCTTTAGCAATATAGGGAAAGACAGACAGACATAAATTCTAAAAAATATCAAGTATTGCTTTTTAGCATTTTCCTAAATGTTTTAGCTAATTTTCGTCAAAATATATTTAATGTACAGACTTTTTCACCTCTACAGTTTTATTATAGTATATAGATAGATGATTATTTAAATAGGTGATGACCGACTTTACTTCACTCCAACACTTCTCACAGATTGGTTAGAAGATATAGTAAAAAGCAAATAGAACTGACCTTCACTCCATCTACATGTCAGGCAAGAGCTTAGCTTCTTACCGTTCATTGTGTACTTCTTCGATAAGTCCTCGAAATCTCGTATTTGGAAAATAAAGTCCACTTCTACGTAAAATAAGTGAAAGTTACAGTTCAAACGGAAACGAGCAAACTAGCGCTGTCGGCGACGCAGACTATGAATAACAGAAACTGCGTCCGAAACATAAAACTTAGTGAAAACGTTGTACACAGAATATTTCATATTCACTATTTATTTCCCTGAGACATAATTTTTCAAGAGCACTTTACAGTTTACTGCGATGCATTTTATTAAACCTGATGATGATTTCCATGTTAACAAACAAGTTTATTTTATCTGTGAAATGCTTGTTGGTGATTTCAGAGTAATTATGCAAAGCGAGCTATTATTTTTGTATTTCAATAAGATTTATCAATCATGCATGCTTCTTGTAATATATGTTAAAAAGCTAATATAATTATATTATGTAGGCAATAATCGGCGTTAAGATTGTTAAGTGTTTAATTTTTTTTCACCGTCGCGTTACCTAGCTACATACAACTTATGTCATGTACCGTACAATGGCGGCAAAATTTGTGACATCTAACGGACTTCGATCTTAAATTACACTATTACAAGTTACACACGCAAAGACATTTTAGTGTTCTCCTCTCCAAAAAATCTGATAAAAAGCTGCCAGCGATATCCTTGTGCTGCGTTCCTTTCAGAAATTCAATTAAAACATAAAGTGAAAATATTATTTCATTATTTAAAATCTGGTCAAGATAGAAAGTATCGGTAATGATAAAACTATATTGGATTTGAACTAGATACTAAATCGGAATACGATGTTCAGACGCTTATATATTGTTTTTAAATAAACAGTCAGGTTTAGCATCGTTTTTATGAATTATGAGCTGGTGAATATTACAATATAATCCTTTATTTAAATTGTAAACTTGTTAATACAAAACTCTTTTAGTTAAGAATTGGAGCGACAGGTGCTTAGAAACTTAAAAACATAATATTTAAAAACAAATTCATCATAAATATTCAAAGAATATAAAATGAATGCCAGTTTTCAAGTGTGGAGGGCGGAACACGTAGCCCGCAAACAAGGCTCGTGGAGCAAGCGTTCTTAGAATAGAGCCTTTGTTGTGAAAAGGGTCCTAAAGGAAGATCACAAAAGCTGAAGAAAAGCGACGTTAAGAAAACTACAGGACAAAACGGATTTCAGAAGGTGCAATACCAAGTTAAATAGCCAAATCTGCAGGTAGGCTACATCAGAATGGTTGAAATCGATACCAATATATTTTCATCATCATCATATTCAGCCAAACGACGTCCACTGCTGGACGTAGGCCTCCCCCAAGGTTCTCCACACAGACTGGTCTTGAGCCGCCCGCATCCAACCTCCTCCTGCGATCTTGACAAGATCGTCGGTCCACCTTGCAGGGGGCCTACCTCTGCTGCGTCGTCCGGTACGTGGCCGCCACTCCAGAACCTTTCTGCCCCAGCGGCCATCGGTTCTTCGAGCTATGTGCCCTGCCCACTGCCACTTCAGCTTGGCTATCCGGAGAGCTATGTCGGCGACTTTGGTTCTACTGCGGATCTCCTCATTTCTGATTCGATCTCGCAGGGAAACTCCAAGCATAGGTCTCTCCATCGCCCTCTGAGTGACCTTGAGCCTTCTGATAAGGCCCATAGTGAGCGACCACGTCTCTGATCCGTAAGTCATCACTAGCAACACACACCGGTCAAAGACTTTCGTCTTGAGACACTGCGGGATATCGGACGAGAGGATATGTCGTAGCTTCCCGAACCCTGCCCAACCGAGTTGGATTCGACGATTGACCTCCTTCTCGAAGTTGGACCTACCTAATTGGACTACTTGTCCCAGGTAGATATACTTGTCGACAACTTCGAGCGTAGAGTTCCCAACCTGAATAGGAGCAGGTACAACATGGACGTTCGACATGATTTTCGTCTTGTCCATATTTATCTTAAGACCTACTTGTTGGGAGACTCTACAGAGGCCATCGAGCATTGTGCCTAGGTCTTCCATGGTCTCAGCCATGACTACGATATCGTCTGCGAATCGAAAGTGAGTGATGTACTCGCCGTTGATGTTGATGCCGAGTCCATTCCAGTCCAGAAGCTTGAAAACATCCTCCAGCGCAGTGGTAAACAGTTTCGGGGATATGACATCCCCCTGTTTCACCCCTCGCTGGAGTTGAATAGGTTTCGAACTCTGGTCCTGGAGGCGGACTGACATAGTGGCGTTTTCATACAAACACTTCAGCACTTCGATATATCGGTAGTCAATCCGGCACCGTTAGAGAGACTGTAGCACCGCCCAGGTTTCGATCGAATCGAAGGCTTTCTCATAGTCCATAAACGCCAAGCATAGGGGCTGGTTATACTCCTCGGACTTCTGTATAACCTGCCGCAGCGTATGTATGTGGTCTATGGTACTATAGCCTTTACGGAAACCGGCTTGTTCGGGAGGCTGGAAGTCGTCTAGCTTGCTCTCGAGACGATTCGTGATGACCCTCGAAAACAGCTTGTAGACGTGGCTCAGAAATGTGATGGGTCTGTAGTTCTTCAAGAGGCTTTTATCCCCTTTCTTAAAGAAAAGCACCACCACACCTCTGTGCCTCGCCTGTGGCGTTTTACCCTCGAGAATGACGGAATTTAATAGCTTCCGGAGGGCTTCTCTAGCGGGTGCACCGCCGGCTTTCAGAAGCTCGCTCGTAATTCCGTCATCACCCGGCGCCTTGTTGTTTCTGAGCTGTTTGAGAGCCACACTAATCTCGTGCATGCTGACGTCCGGGATATCTTCGGTATAGTGTCGGGTCAATCCAGCTCTAGGGTCTGACGCTGGAGTGCTTGCGGGTTGTTGCGTTGTCGTGTATAGCTGTCCATAGAACCTTTCGATCTCCTCCAAGAGCTCAGGCTTGGACGATACGATTGTGCCATCCTCCGTCTTCAGCTTTGTCAGCTGATTCTGCCCAACAGACAGATCCCCCTGGAACACTTTGGATCCCTTTTTTATTCTAGTATTAAGAAACCAGCTTGGCTCACAAAAGGCATTAAAAAGTGTTGTAAACGTAAAAGAGAGTTACTTTGGCAATATCGATTACATTCCAATTTATCGAATAAAAAAAAGCTCAAAAATCACACGTGGCGTTTAAAAAATGTATTAAAACTAACTCAGAGATCACAAAATGATTTTTATATAAGAACAGCTGCAAATAAATCTAAGGCCACTTGGAACATAATAAATAAGGGTAAAATTAATCAACCGAAAGAGAATATAACTAAAATAAAGGTGAATCAAATAGAAATAACAAATCCAAAAGATATTGCGCAGGCTTTTAACAATTTTTATACTGATCAAGTGCAACCAATTAATATTAATAATAATGTGGGACACTTATTGCGATTTAGTAATCCAAATTCAATTTTTTTAGCACCAGCTACTCCCTATGACATAAAAAGTATTATAGCTACACTAAAAAACACGAAAAGTACGGGTTACGATGGTATAAGTACAATTGTTGTTAAAGAAGTTTCTAATATTATTTCTCCCATATTAACCCACACCATAAACCTGTGTATAGAACATGGTATTTTTCCAAGTTGTCTAAAAACTTCGGTTATAAAACCACTATTTAAAAAAGGCGAAAAGGATGACATGAATTGTTATAGACCTGTAGCACTTATTCCTGTATTTTCGAAAATAGTTGAAAAGTATATACATAGGTGTTTATATAACTATTTTGAAAGGAATAGTATGTTTGCCATAGAACAAAACGGTTTTAGAATGAATAAGTCTATCGATATTGCTATCTATAATCTGATCGAAAAAATTATTACCAACGTTGATAGCAAAGTACCCGTATCTGCCTTATACATGGACATGACCAAGGCATTCGATCATGTCGATCATAGCATTTTATATTCAAAACTTAATGCCTATGGCATAAGGAACAATTCCTTAGAATTAATAAAATCATATTTGAGTTCCAGAAAACAGATAACACAGTTAACTAGTGTATGTCCTAAATCAAAAACTGAAGTAGTTTATAGTTCCGATTCCAGGTATGTACGATATGGTGTACCTCAAGGCAGTGTGCTGGGCCCACTGCTGTTCTTGATATACATCAATGATCTGCCAAAAGTAGTCACCACCCCGATGGTGCTCTTTGCCGATGACTGCACTTTGATATTTTCAAAGTTAGCAAATAGTGACGATATTACATACGAAAAAGACATCAATGAATCAATTAAATGTGTTATAGAATGGTTAAAAAGTAACAATCTCAAAATAAATTTAGGAAAAACGAATCTAGTTCAATACAAACAAAGAACAAAAACACTACATTTAAATGTAAATTATGATGGTCAGCAAATTACTAAGTGTAATACTCAGAAATTCCTCGGTTTATGGATTGATGACGATATGTCATGGAAAACGCATGTTGATCAGCTGTGTAAGAAATTAAATAAATTTTCTTATGCATTATTCATGTTAGCAAAAGTTGTTAATAAAAAAGCTGTCCTAATTGCTTATAAGGCTTATGTTTCAGCAGCATTAAGATATGGCATTATTTTTTGGGGGAACTCTGTTAATAGGGAAGAAATCTTTAAGGCACAAAAGAAATGTGTCAGAGCTGTCTGTAAATTACGACTCCCAGAAACCTGCAGGCCACATTTTAAAGAGTTAAATATCTTAACCCTACCATCACTGTATATTTACGAGATGGCTATTTTTATTAAATCGCACCCCTCAATGTTCGAAACTTTTAAGAGTAAAAGACAGTGCAATAAAATACATGTACAACCTCACAAAACAGCATTATATAATAAGAATGTTTTAGGTATGGCTCCGAAAGTATTTAATAAAATCCCGAATGACATTAGAATTATAAATGACATCAATTTATTTAAGCGGACATTTAAAGCATATTTATTAGAAAAGACATATTATTCTGTGAACGATTTTTTGACTGACACTGTATCGTAAAAAAAAAAATTATTCATAATCTATTACAATCGTATATGACCAATGTAATCACGTATAATGACGATGTAATTAATTGTTAAACGTTGACTTGCAAATGAATTTAAATTATTGATTTGGTAATGTTAATTTTGTTAAAACTAAAATGTATAATGTTATTGATGTGAAATTTGAAATTATTCATAATTATTTTAATTGAGTATTTTATTTCCTGTGAAATTTGCACACCAGAAATGGTAGTAAACAGAGAGCTTAACATGTATTTTGTAACAACTAAATGTAACCTGTATTACGCAAATAAACGATTTGATTTGATTTGATTTGATTTGACTTATTCTGCTCGATCGCCTCACGAACACATTTTGTGTTGTATTGGCGGAGATCGCGAGTCAGAGACTTAGAGATCTGTCTGTTGAGGTGCCGATATTTCGGCATGTCGTCGGAGGATAGCAGAACCATCTTGCGCCTTTCCTCTAACAGCTCGAGGGTCGGATCCGAGATCTTTTTGGTTCTCTGGCTTTTCTGGGGCTTAAACAATTTAGCTCCTGTTGTATGGACAGCATCCACGAACCCGTTACTGTACACGTCCACATCTACGCATTCACCCAGGCATTCGAAACGGTTCTTGAGTTCGAGCTGAAAGCTCTCGGGGTTTTGGATATGAACCGGTGCCGGTCGGAGCGTGGACTTTATCAACCTCGACCGTTCGAGGCTTGTACAGATATTCAATGTGCCTCTTACCATTCGGTGATCGCTCCCCACTTTAAGTGAATTGATCACGGAGACATCATTGAATATCTGCCTCTTCGTCGACATGATAAAGTCGATCTCGTTTTTGGTTGCACCGTCTGGACTTACCCAGGTCCACTTGCGGCATTCTCGCTTCTTGAAGAAGGAATTCATCATATAGAGTCTGTCCTTCTCCATAAAGCTAGCCAGCAAGTGACCCCGGGAATTCCGATGTCCATAACCAAATTACCCCACTCTCAGCTCATCACCGTCGTGTTTGCCCAGTTTCGCGTTAAAATCTCCTATGACCACGGTGTAATGGGTTTTGTAACCATGTATAGCCCGAGATATGTCCTCGTACATGGCTTCCACCTCCTCATCGGGGTGCGACGAGGTTGGAGCGTATACCTGTATGACCTTCAGCGAATACCGCTTGGATATTCTGAGTATAAGGTACGCTACCCTGCTCGACACACTCCCGATATTTAGCACGTTGGTCACGAGAGATTTGTGGACGATGAACCCGACACCACCTTGGGACTGTTGGTCGCCCTCCCGGTAGAAGAGCAAGTTACCGGGATTGAGAACTATCGAGTCCTCCCCCTGTCTTCGGACTTCAGATAGGCCTTTGATATCCCATCGCAACTTGCTCAATTCTTCTTCCAGCTCGACAATCTTCTCGTTGGTCCGCAGTGTGCGCGTGTTCAGTGTTGCCAGGGCCAATTGTCGTTGGTGGTGGTAGCCCGATCTCTTCCGGAGATTCTTCGCACCCCTTGCCCCGCCGTTACCATGGCCGCTACCATAACCAGGACTAGCGGGGCCGCCGGGGACTAGGGGCCGGTTTTTAATGGTGTGGTTCATATTTGGGGGGATATGCCATAATCGCCACGCTTGGCAGGCGTATTGGCGATCGCAGTGGCGGAAGTTTTTAGTGCTGGACGCTGCTGCCCATCTAGCATCTTGGGATTTACTTCCGCCAGGTTCGGATGGTTTGACCGCCATCTTTCGGTTGACTGCTTGCGCTGGGGGAGATATTATGACTAGTATCTACTCGTCAGAGTAACTCCCCCAGTGGGCGGTGGGGTCGTCACGTCCCGACGCCAATAAAATTATATTAATATATTTTATTTTTCTTAAAAAGGACAACTCCCGCATTAGGACTATACCCTGTGTCGCGGGGGACTTTTTTTGAAAATATTGATTTCGTAGCCAATATCTAGGTGATTGTTTTGCCAGTGACGGAAAATAATTGCTTTAAACATTTAAAATCCTGTTGAATTCAATTAACCCGTCCCACGGCCGCGCGAATTTATTGCACATGCACTTTAATGTCAATGCAATTTACGTGATTCGCGAGTTCAAGGTCATAGACCTATTTGAACCATAATTTAGATATGTAAATAATAATTATATGTTATGAAATGTACATCATTGTAATGGTAATATCATACTCTTGCTACCGTTTATCCAAAAAAGTTAAAAAATACGTACATTTCCAAATAACGACGATATCATTTGCACAGTCGATTTTTTTCGGCGCCAAAATCGACAGCGCGCCATCAAATAAAACATCAATAAAGTCACACTGTTAACACAAACACTTGAATAAACATCACTACAATACACTAGGATAACGTATCATTCATATCAGTATATTTTCATTTGCACTAGACACCATAAAAGTAACTAATTACGCGATTTTCGACACTTATCACTTTATTTGCATATAAACAATGGCGCCATCGTTGCCGACGGCTCGCGTGAATTCGCGGTACTAACCTACCCGGACACCTGCGCGATTGACGTCACAATCTAGTGATTGACAAAATCAAAATAGTATCGATAAACAAATGTAAATAAATATTTCGTTATGAATTATGTGTTTAGTAAAATTTTGAGTTTACAATACTTGATATTCTGATTTAGAGTATTTACATACCAATAAAAGTAATTATAATCTCTATAGTACACAAAGAAAAATCGCTTTTCAGTCGTTATAGGTACAGAGTTAAAATTTTCACTGAACGTATATTTTATTGCTATTGGCTTTCGTGGGCGTAGGTCATGCTCGTAAATGCTCGGTGAGGTTAACTGTTCGCTTACCAATATCTTTGTAGACCCAAAGGCTACGTGCTTTCACTTATTACGATTTCTTGCTGATATTTTATATACGATGATATTTATCATTTCAATTTCTCTTAGTATGCAACTATGGTTATACGACGTTAAACTGACCGTCATGTATACAAAGATGCCCTATGAAACGCCATAGGCAGGTATACCTGTCAGTGATAACCGACAGGGCTATCGTCGGTGAGGCCGTGACCTGGGTGGGTTGTCGCCTACTGATATTTTGGACTCGTTGGTCTCTAGCTGATTAACAAATAAGTAAAGACCATGGGTGTAATATTACACCTCTGCCTACCCCTTCGGGGATACATGCGTGAGTATATAAAATACAAAAATAGAATAAATAAAGAAAATATAATAATATAAAGACCACGGTTCGGGTTATCATTTAATCGTGTTACCTGTTAAGCTAGTTGAAGGTCTTCTAGAGGGCTTATAGCAGTTTGGCTTGAGTACCTGACTGAATAATTTTAGAATAATACTAAGAAATAGTATATCTGGTTCTTTTTAAAGCCATTAGTTAATGGCTAAACCATACAATTATCTATACATGCACGCTATAAAACCTACCTGTAAATATTTTCTTCCAAAACATCAGTGGGTCATAGTTTAGCGATAGTCCTTACGGCCCGGTCACGGCCTACAGCGGCGGGTGGTGAGTGCTGGTGAGCGTTTTCGATGTAAATGTCGCGTTTGATGTGACCCGGCGCGCGGCCGCCTCAGAGTGAATGCGCCGCCATGTACATCGCCCCTGCCGCGCCGCTCGCCGCTTAGACCGATCTCGTGACCAGGCCCTTAGACTACTATTTATTATAGCTCTTTGAGTTATGATAGTCTTCATATATTTGGATGCATGATTTATGCACGTGTTCGAAAGCTGACCTAGTCACAAGTGAAAATGAAACAGTTGGGCGAAAATGTAATAAAACAACATATGTATGTATATTTTTGTTTATTTTAAATTACTTTTAAATAATTTATTTATAAAGTATACTTTATATAAATGGCAATCCTCCTGTTGGCATAATATTTTAAGGCATAATTTCATTTGGCATAAGGTTCTCGCCTGAATTTTATAAGCACACTAAGACTTCGGCATAATACCGTTTTGGCATAATGAAAAGTTTAGTATATCTATGATTTGGTCTAATGTATGTCCTCGTAATATTTTTAAAGCATAATATTTATTCGCCTAATAATCACGAGTCATAAATATAAAAGAGACAGAGTATCATATGAGCTCGACAAATGGAAGTGCGAATGATGCTTGTGCGAGAAAATCGGACTGCGACTCACCATAGTTCGAATGCACGCTTGTGCGTCACACCAAAGTTCAACATTAGGTTATGTTAGGTTTTCTTGTAATGCTGCACCTAAAGATAGGAGCACTGTGAAGCAGAGCTCCGTCAACTTGCTTGTCAACTTTATGAATAATTATTGAAATGCATTTACTAAACCATATTTAAGTTTAGCATAACGGTATGTTATGCTAAAATTCAGAGTTCCGTCAAGTTGCTTGCCAAGTTTATGAATAAATATTGAGAAAATTTTACCTAACCATGTTTAATTTTGGCATAACAGACTCTCATGCAAAAATTAAACATAATTACGTGGATATTTTTCGCACCAGCGTCATGCCGAGCTTCAGTGAGTTCAGTTTGTCAATTGGGTGTATGTAGCCAAATTCACATAATGTTGACTGTGTTCGAACTCGTCGTCCCAGTCACCATCGAAGCCACTGCCATCGCTTTCATAATCCGGCCAGTTGGGCGACGGAAATGCTCCCGATGTCGACGGGCCCTGAAGAGCCGGCTCGGTGATCTCAGGTACCCAGCGGGTAATGTGGCCCCGGTCCCTCTGCAGCACGTCTTCAATCTCACCCTCAGGGATGTCCAGTGCCTCAATGCGCTCCACCACGTTATCACTAGAACAAATATAAATAGTATGAAATAAAATCTAACTTTCGAGTCATATACACAGCGCCATTCAGTTCCAAATTCCATACATTTCTTTGCAGAAGAATTGTCAGTAATTAGAAACATTACATGTTTGCTCTATACAAATTCATAACTTTGTAGGACTGCCTACAAACTTATGAATTTGTAGGATCACTAGGCAGTTATCCAACAAATTATATATTTACATACACTGTATCGAGACTGTTCATTATGATGTACAGTCATATGCTAAAACACTAGACCACCGTGACAGGCAAGACAGACAACATAATTATAATATTATAAATTGCAAACAGCTTTTGGACCAGCATCAACAGCTAGGAAAATAAAAAAACCTCTTACCGAATCAGCTCAGGTGATTTTCTTAGACTGCCACCAGGGCTCTTATGCAACATTATATTGCTCCCTGCATGGAGAGAGCCCCCTGGTGTGCGGTCGACCGTGATTGCTCGGACTTACCTACAAAAAAATACAAAATTACTAAATCATCAAGTGCATTGAAAAATAAAAGAAAAAACATATGATTGAATTTACCGGGTAGGTGACAATTCCGCCTCCCTCATCTCGGACCCGGCAAGAGCGCCGAGCAAAATGGCCCTCCGAGCTGCTGGCTGCTGGACGTGTCGGTGCTCGATGGCGTTACGGAGCGCGACCGACTCATTGAGCTTGTAGATCGAAGACGGGCAAGGCTAAAAAATATTTTACATATGTAACTAAGAACGTCCCCTTTTTGTCACTACAAGACTTTTTTTTCTATAACGTAATGCCTATATAATATGCCCATGCTTATTGAAGGATGTGGTCCGTGAAGCGGAGTCACCTACGTTTTTGTAGAAAATAAAACTAAATGAGCCGATATCGTCATTAACTTATTGCCAATTTAGTAGTGACAAAAATAATTACCTAATATGCATTATACATACAAAATAAAAAAAAATCTATGAGAATTATTATTACAACAAAATCCCTGTCGAACTTCCCTTCACCTTACTTCCTTACTCACCAAAAGATTTATCGTAAATTTTATCGATATTCGATTGACAAGCGTCCCGTCCCTACACGACGACGTAGGCGACTGTACGTACTTACTTACTTTGTAAATCATTTTGACATGGCGGCAACGGAATAATTTCAATACCTAGTATGATTTGAATTACAATTGTGGTGAAACTAAACCAAAATGTATGAAACTAATTTATACATATTGTTCTGTAATATATTTTCTAAGAACTTATCTATATAAATCCAAGAAATAAACAATATTTACTGAATATATAGCTTATATGATCGATGATGTTTGTTAGAATTCATTACTTCAAAAGTTTGAAACGAATTTCTGTAACATAATTCTTACACTACACGTGAAATACACCTTACACATACACTATAGTTATTTGTAAGTAATTATTTGATAACATTTCACAAGAATACTCACCGAGCTCTCCTGTTATTCATTTTTTCGTCGACACAAAAACTCACAGACGCGCGAAAAAAATGTCAGTTGATACTGAAGTGCAACGCTCGAATATATTTTTTTTCTTAGACACCAAAATGAGTTTATATCGTTCAAAGTCGCAAAAAAGACACAGATTATATATTGAATGAATATATTAAAAGGATTTGATGTTCAGTAATGGAACTTTTTGGTATTTTTTTCGCGACCAATCACAAAGAGGTTTGCATGACTCCACGGTAGGGGTCATGGACGCGCGACGCATACGTTTTACTTGACACCACCGTAGGAGTCATGGACGTTTCAAAAGTTAATAACGATTTATTAGAAAAGATTATAAGACCTTTTTTTTAACATCCCATTTACATTGTTTGAAATGAGCTTTGTAAAGGACATAATTATTCAAATGGTGGCAGTAACAGAAATGTTCACAGAAATCTGCATTTGCTATTAAAAAGAAACAAATGAGATCGATAAACATCTACACTGAACAATCACGATTGTAAGACTAATCTATATTAAAACTGAATAGACAATATATGTATTATGATGTACTAGACACCTCGCCACAAACCCACGCGACCGTTCGCTAAATAAGTTAGTTAATGTGTAGTAATTTATCTGGATACCAAAAAGGAGACAGAACCTGTTAAAATAGGCTTCATATTACATTTTTACATAATATCCGCCTAGCCTCCGAAAATCTTGGAATACGATTAAGAGCTTGTCAATTAAAAGAATACTTTTAATTTTTTACAAATTATTTTGGAAATATGACAGTTCCCACGATACGAATAAGTCTTATATCGCGGGGATCTTTACAAGCGTTCAGTCAACGGACTTAACAAAATCCAGATATCAAACCATAATTTGAAGATTTCAACAAGTGGTTTCTTCTATGAGACATCGGCTTAGTGCTTAAAGCCAAAGAAGCAACCTAAATCACTGTGCAAAAAAAATATCGGTGCCAGCAAGTCCGGTATTACGCTTAACGGGGTCCTATTACTGCCACGACCTGGCCTTAGCATTTTATTGTGTAGCTGTTAACAATGTTTTATTTTTTTATTTTTGTATGTACTTACCTTTTTTATTTTATTATGTATGTACTTGTGTCTGGTTGTGGCAGAAATAAATCATTTTTCATTTCATTTTTCATTTCAATGAATATAATATCCATTACAAGAAGAAGCCCGCAGCTACGCCCGCAGATTTTTTATTTAACCTTTCCACTCAACCCCGTAGGAACTTTGGGAAAACCCTTCTTAATGCATCCGAAGGAATACGCATGCCAAATTCCAACTTCTTGCGTCCAATAGTTTTGACTGTGGCTTGTCTGTCAGTTAGTTAGTAACACAAGAATTTTATACAGATTGGATTTAATAAGCGATATCTGAAAACAGCAGGAAATAAAAGAAATTAGTAATTATACTACTACCACTCACCCGAAATTGAGTAGACCACTCAGCTAGATTTATTAAAAGCAGGTAGCGGATCCAATGGATTATGTGGAAGGCCTTAAACAGCACGGAAAGATTGATAGTCAGATGACCGGCAAGATCCTGAAGTGGGAACGTCGAAACCTCGTAAAAGTAGGCTCATGTATTCAGTTGACCTATACAATATACGTATGTTTCTAGGAAGTCTTGTAAAAGTCTGATTACTTTTGTATTAACCTCTTGTATGCCGGAATACCAGACACAATTAAAAAGCTATTGTGTCTCGCGTAGATCTGCGTTCCGGCATACAAGGGGTTAAAGTTGTTTACAGTTATGTTACCCCGCATGAGATTGTATGTAGTTTGCTAGCTATATTATTTATCGATTGCTGACGACTTTCTGGCTCGTTAAATGTTTATTTATTTATTTTTACATACATACACAACACTATCATTACAAGTCACCTTAATGCGATAGTATGGTTCTCTAATATTACTTATTTAATTATACCTACTTATATCTATTACAGTCTATACACCTTAATCTTATTATAAATTATATACCTACATATTGCCTATACATTATTATAACAGATTATAAATAAAGCTATCTTTGTGAATTCAATCATTGAGCAACAGGACAGGTCCAATTTATCAGCGACGAGATTGAGAATTTTGTGCGCGCGCGTCAGAGGCGCCTCTTGCAGCATGTTAGTGCGTGCGCGTGCTACTTTCAGCAACTGCGGTCTTCGTCGCCGGTACACATACCTATCTGGAACGTTGAAATTTAATATCTCCAGCAGTTTTGGGTTTACTATCTTGCCCCTTAAAACCTTGAGTATATATGAGGCGATTGCCAGTTCCCTTCTCACCCTCAACTCATTGTAACCAACCATACCTAAAATGAATAGAGTTGGATACATTATAGGGTAAAAGGGATACACGCCATAATACCTCATATATAGGTATCTAATAAATTTGTTTTGTACTCGCTCCAACATAAGATTATATTTAATTTCATGTGGGCTCTAGATGACTGCATTGCATTCTAATTGACTTCTTACTAACGCGTTATACAAGGTGACAATGGCTGTAATATTAGTGAAGCTATGAACGGTTCTAAGTAAGAAACCTAGATTTCTGTAGGCTTTCTTGCAGATGCTAACCACGTGACCACGAAACGTCAGCCCAGTATCTATATTTACTCCTAAATCTCTAACCTCTGAAACCCGAGCTAATGCAGCACCCTCGATATTATACTCGTATTTGATTGGAGTACGTGCGCGAGTGAACGTGATGGTCAAACACTTAGAGTGGTTAAATTGTAGAAGATTTTTCGTACTCCAATCTACGATTCTATCGATATCCCTCTGTAACCGCTCGCAGTCATCCTGTTTTCTTATAGGCATATAACTTAAGGTCATCTGCGAATAATAATCATTTAGCATCTTTTATGATATCGGGTAGAGGTATGATATCTGTTACAATATTGCAAGTTACTGTTCTTCAAAATGGTGCGCACTTCGACAATCTATTATACATACTAGTCAACAAGTAGACTAGTATGTAGTATTGCGTATTAATTTTATTTGTTTTTGGTACAAGTCATTTATTGAATATCTCCATAATGTAATTCGAGGCTTTTGTACCGGCTGTTTTCCAGAAACTATTATAGTAATTTTACGGTCAGTTGATCGAAATCGAGAACATCTGAGTTCAAAGACCGTTGCCGCAGTTTCTTTTTAGTTAGTCACGGTGTATGTTGCTAACAAGACATAATTTTTCCTCTGTCGGCCTCGGTAAAGTTAAACCAAAACATACTTAATATTATGTGTAGTCCTTTACAGTAGAACAATACATAGGTAATCGCACGACCTTTCATTAGCAGTAATGATAAGCACGAACTAAGCAAGACTTAGATTAATATTTGTATTGCAGAGACTCTACACCGCCTTGAAGTCATGCACTTGCATCCTCTAAGACAACCTTAGTTAGGCTCTGTTTGTACTGGGGAATAGTATAACAAGTATTAATTATAGTAAGCTCATGTTACTTCTCAAAAATCTATTGAGTGCACCAAAAACATACAGTACGGATATGTTTTTTATGTTACGATCAAGAACCGAAACATAGCTCAACGCGTTGTGGTTGCTGTAGAAGACTCACATCGCGAATGTTTTAAAAAACTCTCGTTATGTTTTGTAAAAGTATAATTCATGTCGTGACGGTCAGGTCAATACAACTGACTGAATGGCAATGAAATATAGCTATAATGAGCATTTTTAGTTTTTGAACGTCACATATACATTGATTGAATTTTTGTTAGAAAGCGAGCTTAATAAAGAATACATTCAAATTGTGATAGTATCAGACGTGTTCATAGAAATGAACCAGCGATATGAAATGGGCACCTCAGACCATTTCTTATTGCTGCTAAAATGATAACAGTTTAATTAAATGGACAATCGTCGGAAAAGACAGTTTCAAACAAAAGACTAGAAGGTCGTCAACAAATAAACGATATTAGAACATTTTGTAACTAAAAGTATCACAAAACACAACTATGCCCCAGTCTTAACATGTTCAGATGTCACAAACACGAAACCCTATCCAGTACAGCACAAGACGACTTTAATTATTTCGAGCGAATGTTCGAGAAACACTCTGATAATAGAACGCCTTCAGACTTAGGGTATCTATACACTTGCCTTGGTTTTTGTTGATATACTTTCACGAAATCTGCTGAAGAACCATTTTAGAGCTAATTTGGTAATTGATCTCTATTATACAATTGCATTGTACAGTATTGATTAAGTAATGGCCTTTCAATTCTAGGACATTTGCTGAAATCGAATAGTGTGGAAACTGATGTTGTCAACCATTGCTTACATTGTACACCAGTTCGTTTGACGCCGTAAGCGTACGTGTCGCTCAAAGTCTAACTTGGACGTCGATTTCAAACAAACTGCGTCGTCAGGTGACGTTTACACTGCACTTTCAACAATTTCAACTTAGGCTGCGTGGCTAAGTCGTCCTGTTGAACTTTTGCTTTATTGACAATTAGATAAAATAGAGGAATGCAATGTTTCTTTTTTTGGCGGGATGGTAGATGTGATGCTATCCAGCGGATTGAATATATTTCTTATTACAGAGCCTTTCTCCGTACCAGCAGAATAACTATTATAGGACCGCACTCACATCGACATGATATAATATTATGCCATTTTTAAGGGGCCATTTTTGTAGGCCAATGGCAAAGTTCTCTAACATTTAATGAAATTGAAAGATGTAAAAAAAAAATTATGCTGTGGGTATATCATATTGAAAACTCTCAGGTTGAAAGTTGAAGTTGAGTTGGTTTGAACGTTTAGCCAGCAGTTTTTGGGATATAGTACATTTATTTTTATTAACTTCATATAGAACTTCCTCGTTGTATCAAACACTGACAAAATAAAGTTTTTTTTTGGCGAAGACATGATGCTGATATTTAGTTTAGGTGAAGATAATGGGTATTATAAAGAATAAATATATTTTTGTTAATGATGAGTTTTACAAAGCCGAAAAAGTAGTATTTTCAGTGAAGATCTTCTTTCTATGCAACATTTTTGATAAGAATGTGACTTTAAAACTTTTTGCAATTAATGACAACAATTTCTTTTATTCGCACTCATCTAGGGAACTACTGGATTGAATGGAAAATCTTGTGCTATAAATGTGATTTAATATTAAGGAAGGTTATAAGCTATATTTATCATAAGCCATAGTTGCGAAGCAGCAGCCACAAATAATTATAACGCAGATAATGATAAACATTTTATTCGTCGGAATATGGGTATACAAAGTTGTTAGTTTACATTACATTACATTCAAGCCATATTCTACTATTATCTGGCATACAATTTTTTCTTAGTAGCATGTATACAATTGTCAGTTTATAAGTTTAATAGTATTATCTAATGACAATTCATTTCAAAATTCTATGCAGTTAGTTATAAATATGTCACAATTATTTGTCCTCCAAGAATGCATTAATTGAGTAAAAACATTTATTTAATAAAAGTATAAATAATTTTCATTTAAAAGTATTAAAAGTATCAATTTCCTTAAAACTATTTGGCAACTTATTGTAAATACGTATCGCCATACAGTAAACATTCTTGTTTACTCTTTGCTTGGGTATGAGAAGCTTGTGTCTGTGTCTCCCTGGTCTCATCACGACATCATTGTGCTTACAGAACAAGTGTGGATGTTTGCGTAAAAAAATACAAATTTCATATATATACTGACTAGGTAAGGGTAAGATATTATGTTTTTTAAAGTACTCCCTACAGCTCTCAGTCTGTTGTAAGCCGAATAATGCTCGTATACATTTTTTCTGCACGATGAAAGCTTTGTTTGACTCCACCGAGTTACCCCATAATATCAGACCATACCTTAATTTGGACAAAACATAGCCGTGATAGGCATTTAAAGCAGTTTCTAAAGTTGAGACTTGTCTCAATCTATATAAAGCGTAAACAAATTTGTCTATATTTATGCAAAGATTCTGAACATGGTCTTTCCAATTACAATGTTTGTCTATTATGATGCCTAAAAATGATGTGGCATCTACTTCTTCGACCATGTTTGCATTATACTTTACATTAAGTTTAGTAGGTTCACTATTATAAGTTTGGAATTGGATCATTTTTGTTTTATTTATGTAAATTTTAAGGTGATTGTGATCTAGCCATTCCATTATATTCCCCAAAGCGTTGTTTATTTTATGCTCAAGTTTATTCTTGTTTTTATCTGTAATAATTAGGGTGGTGTCATCAGCATATAGCACACAGTGGTTGTCCGTCACGTTAGGCAGGACATTGATATATAACAAAAACAGGAGAGGGCCAAGGATACTCCCTTGAGGTACTCCAGAACTGTTCATTAATTTGAATTCTGACCTAGTAGATGTATTATATTTACCCGTAGTTCCAAGAATTTGTTAACATTGATAACGGTTTTCAAGGTAGCTAGTGATCCAATCTAAGGTTTTTCCGCGAATCCCATATCTATCAAGTTTATATATGAATAATTTATGGTTGACAAAATCAAAAGCCTTGGACATATCTAAAAGGATTGTAACTATGTTGTTTTTATTATTGAGATTTTCGGTAATGATTTTTGTTAGAGTAAAACCTGCCAACGTGGTCGAAGAATTTTTACTGTACGTACTGCTCAGGCTTGAGAATTTATCATATTTTTCTAAAAATACAGAAATTTTGTCGTGTATTATTCTCTCAAAAACTTTTGATAAGATAGGAATCAACGTTATGGGTCTGTAAAATTGTTCATATCACTAGCGTCATTTTTCTTATGCAATGGTTTTACGACTGCAAATTTTAATTTGGAAGGAAAGTGTCCTTGTATAAGTGATAAATTAAGAATATGACACAGAGGAGTGCACAGTATTTTAGCACAGGATCTTAATATGTCGGTTCTAAGGTCGTCATAGCTTACTGAAAAAGTATTGTTCAACGATATAATAGTCTTAAAAATGTCAAAATTATCCACTGGAGTCAAGAAAATTGTATTAGGATTATTTGCAATTGTAGTCGGGTAATTAGTCATGTTAAGATAATTAGAATTGGTATGAATGTCAATAGGATCAAATGCCAAGTATACGAAAAATGAATTGAATTGTTGAGCTATTTGATTTGGTTTTGTATATTCAACATTATCTACTTTTACACAATTAATATGATTAGCTTTCTCCTTGTTTGATACATTATTTTTTATTATGTTCCACGCTGCTCTACATTTGTTACTTGATTTGTTTATGTATTTTAAACTCTCTATTTTTTGTGCTCTAAACATACATTTTTTTAAGATTTTGCTATAATTAAGATATATTTGTTTATTGTAATGCGTTCTTGAAACTTTATACCGTAAATAGAGACAACGTTTTTTTACAAGATCTTATTAATCCTTGCGATACCCATTTAATTTGATTTGGCATTTTTGTAATTTTGACTGTAATAGTAGGAAAACATTGGTCGTAAAATAGAGTTATAATGTCATGGAATCTATTAAAAGCATCCTCAGTGTCAGAGCAATGTAACCGAGCCTCAGTGCGATGTAACCGAGGGCACAGTTAGTAATGACAATCATAATTGCAATAATGTTGGCAATTCAATTATGGGTGGTAAAGTGCTGATATCCAGCCCAAGCACAAAGTTTTCGCGACCTCCCGTAGGTATTGAAAACCACGTTATTTCTGAAGTTGGAAACTTACACGAAACCAAGTTACGTCCACTTCCCAAAACTACAAACAAGGAATAATCAAGCGCTATTAATAGTGTATATTACCCTCAAGATGATTGCGTCTTTTCCTGTAACAGTAATCAATAGGAATAATTAGTTATTCTGATTAGCGCCGATTAATTGGGTAGCTGAACTTTGATGCCGCTTGCAAATTGTTTGCGGCGGCCTTTGTAGTTGCTCTTGTGTACGTGTCAAAGACGTTATTGTAGGTAAGTGTTCCTTTAAGGGTAGTTCCGTAAGATTATCGCAATTGTTGTTGTATGTATAGGATTTTTTTAAAGACCTTATGTAACACTTTAGTATCATAGTGCACTGCCTTTCTTCATATACGAAGTTGTATTATACTGTGACATATATGCGTTCACATCTTCCACTTGATTTACTTACTCTTGTGCGTAAATCAACATAATGAAGACTTGTTTATTTATTATTTAAAAAAATATATCCATACGTTTAGTGTTACGTAGTCTTAGTGATTCACAATGTTATTGTGTCTCAAATTAGGATTACTTCCAGGAGTGAACTGCAAAAAACTATACATAATTATGTAAATCGAATTGTTATGCACAAATAACATGGTTACTAGAAAACATTGCTTTGTGTGCAATTAGTACTTAACATTCAACGAGAATTCCGATAAGCCAATTGCACTCTTCATTACTGTCGATTCATAAGTCAATATCCATACATCTATACATATAAATAAAATTCGAGTGTCTGGTTTTAATAATAAAATAACCGCTTTTTACTAAATGCATATGGATGTATAAACGGTACATATACCGAAATGTTTTTATTTTAACTTTTGTCTGTCTGACTGTCTGTCTGTCTGTTTGTTCTCTCTAATCTCTGGAACGGCTGGACCGATTTTGACGGGACGTTCACTGGCGGATAGCTGATGTACCAAAGAGTAACTAAGGCCATAAATTAACCGGGTACGCGAAGAAGTTCCTTCAGGACGCGGGTAAAACCGCGGGAAATAGCTAGTAATAATATACTACTCAAAATAATAGGTGATTCTTTCAATATATTACTTTTTGTTACTTTTAATGTACTCAAGTATTGATCATAAATATAATATGCATGTATCCAAGCACATAACCGTAAAACCGTAAAAGTTTGTCTTACTAGGTCACCGTACTTTCCTCTTCACCGTTGACTTATCGTTCGAAACTTCAAACCTTCGAAACCTTTCTTCAAATGATTTGAATGTGTGTGCTACACGTAATGCTGTGGACTATTAATTCGTCACGTGAATAATCCAATATATGTATTATTCAAGCCGTTAAATTACGTTCGAATATAAAATAATGCCACTGAATAAATCATAATTTGAAATTTGGCCCTTTTTAAAATTTCGAATGTTTTAAAGCATACCGCAACTCACTCTTCCTTACTACTGAAGTTATAAATTATTTATAAACATGGTAACAGTGGCAAGACGTCCTTATTTAGCCGTACGTAATGTAACGCTTCTGGTCGCATGTTCTCCTTTTAGATAACAAAGAGATTTATTACCAAATTCAACAATTTATGTCCTTATTACCGATTGGTTAAAGAGCTGTTATGGAATTTTATCGAAGGGCGGTGTGGTCAAAGGATTGCATGAGGTAAATTTATATTTTACAAACATTTTGGCAGTTTTTCAGTAGTTACACCCACAATTCAGTACAATTTCTGTAGCTCTCGTAGCGTAATTTGTCTAACCCCTTGTAATAGATCGGATAAGTTAAGCAACGTGGGATGGGTGACAGCTTATAAGGCATTTACGACGACTGGTTGGCACAGCGGGAGTGTAAGCGACTGCTACGCCGAAGGTCGCTGGTTTCCATTCCCGCTCAAGTCAAACGTTTGTGAGCATGAACATGGATGTTTGTCTTGGTCTGGGTGTTTCTATGTATAACATGTATGTATTTACAGAAAAAAAGTATATATGAATGTTTATCCATTGTCTAGTACCCACAGCAGGTACAAGCTCTGCTTAGTTTGGGACTAGATGGCGATATGTGTATGTGGTAGAGTATTATTATATTATTTATATCAAAGCGCTACGGTGCCGGTGCTCTGAAGATACGCTAAGCCGTCGGTTCCGGTCCTTGTCTAAAGGCTATAATAGTTAGACACCGGTGGCGGTCTTCGGATGGTCTGAAAATTCTGTCACACGCATTCGGAAAAGAAGTATAATTCATTAAATCTAAGTATACAAATGAGGTAGTGCTCTAAGTCGCTTACTCACCGCTTAAGACTACGCCGAGCGTTATGAGTTCGATGCCTATTCGACAAAACACAACAAATTGTTGCTACATGGGTTATTATATACATTTTCATACATTAATCAATTATGCAATGTCTAGAGAAGGGGAGTAGATAAACTGGGTCAAACAACAATTTAGTTCCTGGATTAGGCAAAGTTATAATATAACCTACTCTTTCTGTTACTCGTATTCATAACCCATAAAAAAATGGGCGCGTCTATTACCATATACTTCAACTTTCAATTATATAATACAATTTCAGCAATCTTCAGACAACAACAGACTATTAATCACTGGAATACAGAACTTCCAAATTAGCTTTCGCCTGTTAAATAATTAAGCAACTCCATAATACACCCACGTCAATAGAAGGTTTCTATTCTAAAACAGAAGCCACCCAACCTTATGTAACTAACTTAACCCGTAAGTTATAGTGCGTGACGACAATTTACAAATCAAAATATATTATCTACGTAGGTATACGTAGGACATTGTTAACCCTTTAACGCGAGCGGGTCGGATTCTATTACCGCTGGGTCCCTTGTGGTCGATGCGGCGAACCACTATTTTTGGCAGGGATAGGCTTTATTAGGGCCCTTCTAATAAAGACAATTTATTTTCAACGTTGAAACATATACGATTATTCTATATGTTGATTATTTGGTCGTTTAACCGTTGGGCAGGTTATGTGTATCTGTTAATTCAATTAGAATGATGACCAACCAAAATTAATGCCTGATCTTTTTGCAACGTCGGTAAAAAGTTCTACCTATAAAAGAAGTCTAGGTCATGTTATGATGAAGAGAGCCTTTGAGAGAGCCGATTTCACAATCCAGTTGATGGTCTTCGTGCAAAAAAGTGATGAAACCCTCGGCAATAATTAATCTGGGATCAGAGATGGAAGAAATAGAAACGACAGTAAATTCATCACTTATGAAAAGGCATTTGTTAGTATTTTGACTATTTAAATTGATAAACTGCTACGTTAGGCTAATATTCAGCCGAATCCGGTTTACACTGTTAAGCGGACCCCTAGTTGAAAGTGGGATAACGCTAGTAGGATGATTTTAGTACTACGTTTTAACTTATTATAGTAAATAATATAAACGCTATAAAGGTTTCACTGTTTGTATATTTGTACAACTGTTCAAAAGAGTTTCCATAGTTTACATTTAGTGTGACGAAAACTATTCAGTTGTATGGAGTCAGCACTCACAGGCGTTTTCCGCTAGGTCACGAAAGTTAACGCTCGCCGACATAGGTGCACGGTGCATGACTCTGTGTACATAGCACAGACAATTTTAGCCCAATATCTACTGCCTGAATAAGGTAAAATTTAACACACTGTACTTTTGGAATCAACTTGTACAATCGGAAATAGATTATCTACTCTTTAGACTATCACAGTAAAGTAAAATCTTGCCCTGTCCATTGATATGCGGTATATCTCGGAGGCCATTGACTAAAGAGATGTTCGACATGGCAATTGAAAAAAAAGTAAAAGTAAAACAAAAATAAGACGTTTGATCCACGCGTGACACCAAACAACACATTTTTACTGTGCCTGCTGTCTGTCCTTCAACCTGATGATTTTATCGACATATTTTGTTATAGTTACGTTAATACAGCAAAGAAATTGTACAAATTGAATGACACGGTTGGCAATCAAAACAAATAGAACATAGAGATACAATAGATTGACCCTTTACAAAGTACGGTGACTTGTACAGTAATATACAGTATTGGAAACAGATTTTAATCCCAGGGTCACGTCAAAGTTGCTATCTAGTCTATATAATATGGAGGTGCTGGACTTTGATTTTGTACTGAATCCACAATTGTTAAATGCAGAAGCAATCGATGAAGCAGTAGTAAAAATATTTCTATAATGTCTACAAATATTTTAAATGCATATTTGTGTCAGAAGATTCTGTCCAGGTTTTATCATCTGGCATTAAAAGGCAAGCTCTTGCTATGCCGAGTAGGACAAAACAAATTCAATTTTTGTACCTACAAAAAACAAAAAAAAACATAGTAAGCAGTAAAGTAATAAAAGCAATTATATTATCTCAAGAGGTACAAAGGACATCCAGACTAGAACCAATTTTAGTCCCACGTGTATGTAATCCCATGGCAATTGGCATACCCACTAGGTACTAAAGAGCATTGCCCCATCCGAGGATGCTTTAAACAGTCAGTACTTAATTTATCATCAAGAATTTTCAAGTCTTTAGCTGAAAATATCATAATAATCTCTAATCTCGAGGTTCCACGTTAAAACAAAACAAAAGCATGATTGCGCACCCTAAACTTGTAACGTACTCAGTATTCAGAGAGTGAAGGCATATAAAATTCAGTCTTCGCTCGAAAGCGCCTACTCCCGTACATCACATAAACTTATGCTTTATGATACAGCCGAACGAGAAATGTTAAGTCGATCATATGACTTTGGGCCAGTACTTACTCTTGCGGAATACGAGTGATGTATGAGCGTCAATCTTGTTAAGCACGTGAAATCCCATACTTTGTTTTGTCTGTTCAGTTACAAACATGCTATAGTGTGGAAACAATCATTTTAACGCTACAAGGCACCCAGTGCCATATGTGGAACAACGACTTTAATCGTTCTTATAAAATATAAAACTACGAATAGGGACATCTCTAGACATTTTGATAGAAGCTACTACCATTTAGGAATTTAGTAATATGACTTTTTACCTAAAGATGTCGTTCGTGTTATTTTTATAACGCAATCAGTGTGAAATTTTAATGAAAGTGTTAAGTTAGTCGTCTGTCTCAAAACACAAATAAAATAAAAAATAGTAAATTAACAGTTTTGACTTTAAGAAAAATACTGTGTGTTATTACATAGTGTATATTTTGCGGAAGTAAGGTGTTTTTTATATTACAATGGTAAACTTATTAGTAAATCATATTTTTATGGATGTGCCACATACGGTACGTTGAGCTTTAGTGTCCGGCTTTACTCATACGTACTTACGGTAACTTTCCTCATGCATAATTCGATTTTATTTCAGATAATGTCGGAAAGAGGATCGTATGATGTACATATTATGGTTTCTCGAATATTACTTCTGAAAGTTGAAGACAAACCAAATTTTTCTGACGCTGAAAGTGATGATATCATCGGGAAAATTCAATTCATCCAAAACCCTTTATAAGAGCCATTTAGCGAAGTGGAAACTTCCTTTCCTCTGCAGAGACATTAGGGCTTGCCTCCCGTCAACGAGCTTGTTACGAATATTGAAAATCACCAGCCAAAATTATCAGACCCTCAGCCTAGTACCTTCATCAGGAATGGCTTCAGGTACAACTACTGGTACCGTTACACAATCTCGGGCACGTAAATGATCATTGACTATGAGTAATGCAATGGGTTATAGATTTATAATCCTTGGTTCTTAGACTGTCACCCAAAAAAGAAACAAAGGTCTCTCATGAAAAGACTTCAAAATATTCACCATAAAAACCTAAAAAAATGAAAAGTTTACAGAGGTTCTTCAGAGCAAATTGTGATAATACAGATATTGTCACCGTTATCGTCCCACGATAACAAACTAGTTCTTTTATCATCGTCTTTTTTGGGTTAAGTCAATAAAGAAGAAAAAGTTCTTGAGGCTATTTTATCATTTTCTCGACGATACTCTTATAATTGCTGGTTATTGTACAAAAGAGTCAGGGAGCAGTAGCATACGCTAACCTCAATGAAACAGAAGGTACAGAAGGATTTCAAATTTGAAGTGGGAAAAGTTTATGCTTCTTTGGGCTATAAATAAACAAACAGAGAGGTAACATAGGTTTATCTGATGAAATTGAAACTAAAAGACAGAAGCCAAGTACATCAAACCTACCTCCTCGTGATGTCAGATGATGGGTTTGAGGAGTTTCTAGTTTGGGGAACAAAAAGACAACGATTCAAATATCCTGCTTGGAAAAGAAAAACATTCTTAACTTGCAATAAATGTCACGAACAACTCCCTAAATAAATATAATAATCGTTTTAGATCTTATCATCAATAAAAAAAATGAAATTTATTATAATACTTAGTTATATGATTTTTTTTCTTATTAATAGCAATATATAAAAAAGTTAAAAATATTATACCTAGTTATTTAATTTTATTCAAAATAATAAGTCACCAATTGAAAAAAAATGTAATAGTAAACTATTTCCAAAACATTTCAATTGTACTAATTTATTACCAAAAAGCATAAGTTAGGGTTCAGTGTACCGTATATGGAACAGAAATAAAAAGTTGTATTTTTTGTAAAATATGGATTTATTTTTATTTTTATAAGTATATCCTAGCTTCTGATCACTAATTACAACTTATTTATTTTTGTCGCGCACTAACAAAAAATTGAGCCTTGTAGGGTTAAAGTTTAATTAAAAGACAGCGTAACAATATAACAGTTTTTTAAATTAATTAATTAATTTATAAGTTTTACAGTCTAACAACACTGTTTTCCTAATATCCTTATTAAATACTAACAGTCTCCTACTGAAAGAGAGTCTTCCTTAAACTAGGTCATAGCTCTAAAACATACCGCAGTCATAAGAATCACGATTAGCATACTATACTACGATAAGGCCCTGTTGAAATTGTTCCACCGTTTGGTGCCGACAAGCATTGTGGACAAGGAACCTAAACATGTGCCCATGTTAAGACTTACTCTATCAAATGGCAGTTTGAAACAACATAATCGACATTTTTCGCGCAATGAATTATTTTTAAAGCCCACCTTGCTGGCTTTAGTAACCAAAATACTTATTTATATAAAGTAAACTCTCATAACAAACATCAACAAATAATTCAACCAGCACCAATCCTCCTCACCTTCCAAAACACCATACAGTCCTTACTAAATATCACACGAATATAAAGCAAACCCAATACGCGTTCCCTAAAGATGTTCTATACGTGTATATTTCGTTTTCCCTAACTGGGCGAGAAATATCTTCCGTGTTGTGTTTCAATCAATAGCCGTGAATATTTTGACATTTTGTCTTATATTATTTTTGCTCACAATGAGATCGCTGTCAATTTCCTTCATTCGTTGTCGAGGTATTTGATTTGGTTTTAACTGTTGAGCTACAATTATTTTTTTTTACTTTCTCTTCTTTGATTCTGTTGTGATTTTCTTTTACTGAGATATTATTATAGAAAATCATTAACTTGTTAAACTACCTGTAAAGTACGCTTGGCTCGGCTGAGAAGATAATATTGATTTAATATTTTTTTCTCAGAAATGTAGTACTTTTAAGTAAAACAACTATAATGTTAGGCCCACTTGCGTAACGTTTGATTTAAGTCACTCGTTAATTTAAATTTGTTGAACAGAATTAACAGCATAAAATAATTTAACTTAAAAGTATTTAGCGTCCTCTTGCACAACGACAACAACGCTTAGATTTAGTTAAACATTTTATGAGGTCGGTAAAGTAGTTTCAACGTTTTGTTTCATGGTATGAAGCCTTTTTGTTACGATTTTAACGATGTTATGCGTATGGTTTCGCATAAAACCTTAGACTATATATACTTTGAGCATAAAATAAAACGCATTGTCGTTGCCTAGCAACGAAATGACAATTGACAAATAATAACTAGAAACTTTTGAGCATTAACCCTAGAACCCTACATGGGGTGCAGGTACACCCCACACCGATTTGTTTCCTAAATATCTCAATTTCTTTAATATCCACGAATTCACGCGTCGGAGTATTTTAGTTTGGTGTCAACCGCCCGCGTTACGTCAATAGCGTGACGAGGGACCGCGTTGTGTGGTCGCCTGTATAAGTGCTGTGGGGTACGCCAGTACCCCAGTGTAATAAAATCGTAAGATTATTTATTTATTAAGTAGTTTCTACGTTTTGTTTCATGGCATGAAGCCTTTTTGTTACGATTTTAACGATGTTATGCGTATGGTTTCGCATAAAACCTTAGACTTTATATACTTTGAGCATAAAATAAAACGCATTGTCGTTGCCTAGCAACGAAATGACAATTGACAAATAATAACTAGAAACTTTTGAGCATTAACCCTAGAACCCTACATGGGGTGCAGGTGCACCCCACACCGATTTGTTTTCTAAATATCTCAATTTCTTTAATATCCACGAATTCACGCGTCGGAGTATTTTAGTTTGGTGTCAACCGCTCGCGTTACGTCAATAGCGTGACGAGGGACCGCGTTGTGTGGTCGCCTGTATAAGTGCTGTGGGGTACGCCAGTACCCCAGTGTAATAAAATCGTAAGATTATTTATTTATTACGATTGATGCATTTATATGTAATAATTTATTAAATTTGATTATTTATTAAAACAATAGTTTTATATGAATTAAATACAGATATTTTTAGATATCATGAAGGTAACATTCAATGAAGTTTATTTATTTTGTTTCAGATGGCTGTCAGAGGTTTGAATTACGAAGAAATAAGGTCTATTCTAGACCACAAATCTGGCGAGGAAGAAATAGAAGTTGGGACCAGTTGTAATTCTTGGGTTCTTAACAAGTGTTCAAGATCAAATAAAAAGCCAAATATAAAGTTTCAGCAGACAGTTTTGAAATTAGGTTTGGAACTGATACATGAACATTTGGAGGACCGTTACCGGATGCCAACTTAGTCCATTGCAGTGATCCCCAAAAAAGGACCAAATCCTACAAGCGCTGTTGCTCAAACTACATTTAACTTTGTGTAATAAGGCTGAGTTGTGATCTCAAGTTACCGATTATGTTTAATAAAACGTATTTTCATGAATTGTTTTTTTTATTTTAAGGATTACAGTCATTTTAGTATGGGGTGTTCCAGCACCCTACTGTAGGAATAACATGTGCGCCAAATAGTGTAGAATTCTAGGGTTAACAATAACACAAGTAGGTACATTGTTATCAGTTATATCATCATCATCATCATGTTAGCCTGGGGACGTCCACTGCTGGACATAGGCCTCCCCCTGCTGCGTCGTCCGGTCCAGTTATATAATTATTGATAAGTTTCGTCGCTAATGACAAGATGCCAATATCAGTGTGACAGTTCTTAAATAACATTTAAATGAAATTAGCCACTAAACAGCCGATTTTCGGTAATTAATTTTGACAGTTCTTAAATCATATTACTCGACCAATTTTTCGTCGTGCAAGACGCTAGTGGTGTTTAATATTTTTTTTCTAGTTAAATACATCTTAATTCAATTTAAGGATCGTTGTGCAAGTGGGCCTTAGGCCCACTTGCGTAACGTTTGATTTAAGTCACTCCTTAATTTAAACTTGTTGAACAGAATTAACAGCATAAAATTATTTAAGTTAAAAGTATTTAGCGTCCTCTTGCACAACGACAACAACGCTTAGATTTAGTTAAACATTTTATGAGGTCAGTAAAGTAGTTTCTACGTTTTGTTTCATGGCATGAAGCCTTTTTGTTACGATTTTAACGATGTTATGCGTATGCTTTCGCATAAAACCTTAGACTACATATACTTTGAACATAAATCAAAATGCATTGTCGTCGCCTAGCAACGAAATGACAATTGACATATAATAACTAGAAACTTTTGAGCATTAACCCTAGAACCCTACATGGGGTGCAGGTGCACCCCACACTGATTTGTTTTAGAAAACAAATAAAATATCTCAATTTCTTTAATATCCACGAATTCGCGCGTCGGAGTATTTTAGTTTGGTGTCAACCGCTCGCGTTACGTCAATACCATGACGAGGGCTGCGTTGTGTGGTCGCCTGTATAAGTGCTATGAGGTACGCCAGTACCCCAGTGTAGTAAAATCGTTAGATTATTTATTTATTACGATTGATGCATTTATATGTAATAAGTTATTAAATTTGATTATTTATTAAAACAATAGTCTTATATTAATTATATACAGATATTTTTAGATATTATGAAGGTAAAATTCAATGAAGTTTATTTATTTTGTTTCGGATGGCTGTCAGAGGTTTGAATTACAAAGAAATAAGCTCTATTCTAGACCACAAATCTGGCGAGGAAGAAATAGAAGTTGGGACCAGTTGTAATTTTTGGGTTCTTTACAAGTGTTCACGATCAAATAATAAGCCAAATATTAAGTTTCAGCAGACAGTTTTGAAATTAGGTTTGGAACTGATACATGAACATTTGGAGAACCGTTACCGGATGCCAATTTAGTCCATTGCAGTGATCCTCAAAAAAGGACCAAGTCCTACAAGCGCTGTTGCTCAAACTACATTTAACTTTGTGTAATAAGGCTGAGTTGTGATCTCAAGTTACCGATTATGTTTAATAAAACGTATTTTCATGAATTGTTTTTTTTATTTTAAGGATTACAATCATTTTAGTATGGGGTGTTCCAGCACCCCGCTGTAGGAATAACATGTGCGCCAAATAGTGTAGGATTCTAGGGTTAACAATAACACAAGTAGGTACATTGTTATCAGTTATATCATCATCATCATCATGTCAGCCTAGGGACGTCCACTGCTGGACATAGGTCTCCCCCTGCTGCGTCGTCCGGTCCAGTTATATAATTATAGATAATTCTCGTCGCTAATGACAAGATGCCAACATCAGTGTGACAGTTCTTAAATGAAATTAGCCACTAAACAGCCGATTTTCGGTAATTAATTTTGCCAGTTCTTAAATCATATTACTCGACAAAGTTTTCGTTGTGCAAGACGCTAGTGGTGTTTAATTTCTTTTTTCTCGTTAAATACATCTTAATTCAATTTAAGAATCGTTGTGCAAGTGGGCCTTAGTCTCGTTTTTAAACATCAGCTACCTCTTAGCCCTTGTTCATTTACTATTTGTATATATTTAAGAAATACCTACTGTATACCAACTGTATTTGCACAATAAAGACGCGTTATTAAGGCTCATCATAATCAGCTAAACAGTTTCATAGCTGAACCAACAAAATAATACCTGTAGATAAAATCTTATGACGAAAGTAACGAGAAACGGTTCGCAAATCGCAGCTAGGTATAAGTCAAGTACTTCTTCAATCTGCGACATTATGTCAGGTGCTCAATTACTTTAGTGACAGAATTGCTGACTGATCGCGTATTCAAGCAGTTTCTACATTATTCTTTTGCTGATAATTTCTTGCCGCTATATTTTTCGCCGTATTAACAACAGTAGCGGTATATTTTTGAGCTAGCTTACTAAGAGATATAAAAAGGATTTTTGGATACTATTGTGGGGTCTTGCATAGGTGTGCGAAAGCTGACGTGTGCGAGATGCATTTGTGTGTGTGTGACGTATGAGCGAGCTAAATTAGACAATTCTATGGCAAGGACACCTACCGTCGTCAGTTCAAGCTATACTCACCGTAACATCCACGAGCAACTTGGAAGAATTGGCAGTCATAGCGGATAAAATCATGGATACTCACCAGCCAGTGCAGATCAACGAAGTGGCCCGCAGTCAGTCGCAGTAGTCTAACAGTTTCGAGGTAGCCGCAATAATGGCAGAGATCGCGAAGATAAATCTAAAAAAAATTAAATGGACGACCAAAGGAGCAGGTTCCAGAACAGGAGCAGGAGCAGGTTCAGGAATTTTTCGCGTGACCGTTCCCAGTCAAGGCCACGTAGAAAACGCCTCAAAGGAAACTCCAGATTGGCTGTGCCCGTACCACTGGAAGTTTCGAGGTCGAGCGTACAGGTGCGTTGCTCCCTGCAGCTGGAAGAACAAGAGTCAAGCCCCGAAGCCGGAAAACTATCAGAACTGCAGCAGGTAGCGGCAAGCGATGCAGTCAAGGATCACCGCCTTATTGTAAGTGATAGAATATATAATATAAAGTTTTTGATTGACTCACGAGCCTGTATTTACGTGTTACCTAAAAGTTACGTAAAAAATTAATTAGATTTAGATGTAAATTCTAATTATACGCTATTCGCAGCAAACGGTTCTAATATTAGGACGTATGGCACAAAGATCGGAGAATCAGAGAGATCGAAAAAGGAGATCTTTCAGATCGTCTTTTGTTGTTTGTGATGTGAAACAGCCGATACTAGCCGTAGATTTTTTAAACAATTTTAAGTTAATTTTAGATATTAATGGACGATGTTTAGTAGACAAGATAACTAACCTGGCCGTACGAGGAACGATCGTAAACCATTTCGAAACAACGATTTCTACATTACGAAATGATCACCATGTATATGAGATATTAAAAAAATATCTCACATAAGCCCATGTCGTTCACCGAAGCATTCAGTTTTTCATTACATTGATACCAAGGGCCCACCTGTCGTTTGTAAACCTAGGCCATTAGCACCGCAGCGTTATAAAATTGCAAAAGAAGAATTTAATAACATGTTAGAAGTCAGTAGTAATCCACCATCTAATAATATTGCCGACTACATCTAGTAATAGCACTAGATGTAGTGGGCAAGCCCACTTCATCTAGTGCCCAAAAAAGACGGTCAAGTTCGTCCTTGTGGAGACTATAGAGCTCTAAACGCTATAACCAAACCCGACCGGTATTCCATACCTTGCGTTCAGGATTTCACGTATTTACTAGCAAAAAAGAACAATATTTTCGAAAATTTACATAAAAGAGGCATACCACAACATATTAATTAATCCTGAGGACATTTGTAAGACCGCGATCACAACGCCGTTTGGTTTATACGAATTCGAACGCATGAACTTTGGATTAAGAAACGCGGCACAAACCTTTCAACGCTTTATGAAAAATATAGTACTATCAGGTTTGTTACTATGATGATATTCTTATATCGTCCTCTAGCAGTAAAGAGGATGATGAACATTTAGAACAAGTATTTAGTCGCTTAAGTGAATATGGTATAACAATTAATTTATAGAAATGTACTTTAAAGGCCACTAGTTTAGAATTTTTAGGCTACAAAGTCACTACAGCAGGTATTAGGCCGTTAGAATCTAAAGTTCAGGCAATTATCGAATATCCTAAACCGAATAATGTCAGTGAGTTAAGAAAGTTTTAAGGCATGGTAAACTTTGATAGAAGTCATTTACCTTAGCAGTAGAATATTTAGATATATTAAATAAGTATATTCATAAGGCTAAAAAGAACGACAAAACACCGATACATTCCAATGTATCGGTGTTTTGTCGTGTATGTATCGGTGTTTTGTCCAAGAATGCTTTATCAGCGTTAGGGGTGGACCCCTAACGCTGATAAAGCATTCTTGGAATGTAAGAACGGTCTCTTGAACGCAGTTACGTTATCGTTTCCTGTGAACAATGTGCCACTTGCACTTTTTGCAGACGCGTCAAATAATTGTGTATGGTAAATGGAATCCATTAGAATATTTTTCTAGAAAATTATCACAAACACGGCAAAAATATATAGCACTTATGACCGAGAGTTACTTGCTATATTATTAGGTGTAGAACATTTTAGAAGTCTATTTAAGGGTCGTGACTTAATTATTTTCACAGACCACAAACCATTAACATTCGCCTTTTCAAAGCTATGTAAAAATAATAGGAAAGAAAGCCCTAGACGTGTAAGACAATTAAGTTTTATCAGTTTTACAACCGACATACGACACGTGTGTGGGACGCCTTATCGCGTATACAGACCATTGAGTGCACATCGAATGCAATAGATTATGAAAGATGAGCTTTAGAACAAAGTAAAGATGTAGAAATCCAGAATATTTTAAGTAGCCCCCATAACAAATTTAAGAAATTTTCAATACCCAACTCCAATCACTATATCTATTGTGAAATATCGAACGTAAATGCGAGGCCATATTTGACAGTCTTTTAGAAAAAATGCATTTTGTACTGTACATAATCTTAGTCACCCGGGACTGCGTACATTACGCCATATGATTAAGGAAAAATTTTGGTGGCCAAATATGAACCGAGATATAAATTTATGGGCGAAATCATGTTTGAGTTGTCAGAAGTCTAAGGTAACTAGGCACACAATCTCTAGCTATGGTACATATCCGCAGGCTGACAGATTCGACCACATACATATAGACCTAGTCGGCCCGTTTCCGATCACTGTAGATGACTACAGATTTGTTTAACAGTTATGGACAGGGGTACAGGTTGGCCAGAGGCGTACCCATTGAAAGATATGTTGGCTGATACCGTAGCAAGCTTAATATATAAGGAATGTATCTGTAGATTTGGCTGCCCTGTTAAACTAACAAGTGACCAGGGCAGGCAATTTGAAAGCAAGTTATTTACTAGTTTAATGGCATATCTAGGTATACAAAAGATAAGGAAAACCCCGTATCACCCGCAAAGTAATGAAACCGTTGAACGGTGGCATAGAAGCCTGAAGGCATATTTAATGGCAAGGCTAAATGGTAACAAAAATTGGTGACTCCGTGCAGCTATCAAAAACGATTCAGACGTAAGCGCCGCTCAAATGGTTTACGGCCGGACACTACGATTGCCAGGCGATTTTGTTCTAGAAATTCCTTATTGTCAAGACCCGCATTCAGTAATATAAAATATAAGAGATAATAATAGAAACTACAAGCTGACTAGCGTTGAGTGTCATAGTGCCCAAACATTTTTTGTACATCCAGACCTAAAAGAGAGTTCGCATGTATTTTTACGAACCGATAGAAATAAAAAGTCTTTAGTTCGTCCTTATGAAGGTCCGTACAAGGTGATAGAGGAGTCAGAAAAAGTTTACAAAATTCAGTTAGAAGATAGAGTCACTCATCAGTGTCAATCATATTTATTAGCAAAAAATGTTTCGGCACAAAACAATGCATTGCCAAGTAACTTGAAATGTACAAAATCTGGTGGAGCAGTTAAAACACCAGTTAGATTTTTAAATTTATAAGATTATATTTAAGTACTGATTTAAAATAAAAAATGTCAACAGGCAATCCCTAGTTAAGCAGCTAGTATGTAAATATTGCACCGTATCACTATTGTTTTAATTGAGTTAGTAGGTAGTAGGTACAAAGGTTGATGAACTGCTAATTTGATTAGCAAATGGAAAAATGTTCAGTTTGAAACTACATTTGAAAGTTGTAAACATGGTTAAATCATACAGTGTTGAAAAGAAATCTGAGGAATTGACTATTGCCCAAAATGGAGCGAATGGTGCAACCACTTCGCAGTTCAAGCAAAACTTAGAGAAGTGTGGTACAATAGCCATAGTCATAGTTGTACTGGCTAGTATCTATTTGGCATATATATATACTGTATAAAAATGCAAACATGAAACAAGGAAAATGTTACAAAAGGAAATGGCAGTGTGGCATAGTACAGCGTCTATGTCAATGGCGCCACAGCAGACGCAACCGCGTCAGTATGTTGTGTAATCTTATAAAGGTCCAAATATTTTTTTTAAACAGTGAGTAAATGTAAAATTAAAGTGTAAACGTAAATAAAACAACCAGTAATCATGTAACAAATAATATAATAGAAGTGTAACTATTAAACAACTGTATTTTTATGTACGGTAACAACTTAGTGTAATCTTACCATCTATGTATTTTATAAACAAGTAACGTAGTACAAGATTACAATAATTGTATCTTTATTACTTGCTATCTTAATATATAAAATCCTTGCGTTACTGACTGACTGACAGATACGCTACAGCCGAAACTATTGGGCGCAGGAAGCTGAAATTTGTCATGTATGTTCCTTGGGGACCATAGGGGTGCACTAAGAAGGGATTTCCCGAAATTCCAACGGGCCCAAACGGGTAAATTTAAAAAAAAATGCAGGCATAGCTGCTGGCGTCCTCTAGTGTGTTTATATAACAGCATGACAATGATTAAATATAAAATGCAAATCTATCATTTAAAGTAAAAATGTATGTAATGCAGTAAATTATGTAAAATATATGTAATATTTTTTGTCAAAAAAAGGGAGGAATATTGTGGGGTCTTGCATAGGTGTGCGAAAGCTGACGTGTGCGAGATGCATTTATGTGTGTGTGACTTATGAGCGACCTAAATTAGTTTGTAAGTTTAATAATTCAATAAACCAGTTGGCATCTAACATCTGATTGTTACACTTTTCTCCAAACTCCCTACACTATACACGCACACAGTACCTACACTTTACGAAGTAACTATTTAGTAATCTGTGCTATAGTGACACATTACAGAGTTCTTGATTCTGTAGGAAACACTTCTAAATCAGTAGTAATCAATGTCAGTCAGTGTTCATTTATAGATTGAAATATTGTCAAATCAAAAGTCTTCAATTAAATATATTTTTGTGTCAATACAAAAATAATTAAGAAATCTATAGTTGGAAATTACTTTAACTGACTGAATGTTACTTTAATTGGCTCAGAGACCTCTGAAGCAAAAATAAATTAGTGCTCTCGAGTATTTTCATAAAAAGTGAAACAAGAACATACCAATCAAATTATATTTACATTCAGCCTCTTTTAAAGTTTGTTACTGAATTTTCCTCAGATACAAAATCAAAATTTATGACTAAAAGCAATTGAGTGACTTTCAAATGGAACCTCTAAAAAGTGAAATTTCTTTGCCTCTAAAAAGAAAACACTTAAAATTTTCAAAAACTTATTTAAGATCCAGAAAGCTAAGTGTAAATAAAGATTGTAACATAAAATAAATCTTAGGAGTATTGGCATTAAAACCCGGTGTTCATAAAATCAGAAGATCGTTTTACGATTTTATTTTTTGCAATCACTGCGTAAGACACAGTTTATTGTGACCAAATGCTCCTTTTAACTATTAAGCTAAACGTGCATTCAAAACCGCTCTCTTTCGTTCTAAAACAACGAACTACAAAACGATTCCACCTGAATCATTGATCACTATACTCATTACTGCTAATTCACTTGCGTCTAGAAACACACGATTCGTCGCCGTCGAATCGTAGCTGATTTGTCTCTGTAATAGTTACATTAATTTCGTGGTCCCGCCTGATGCGGGAATCAATTCAGGCGCCTATTGTCTCATTGTTTATTGGCTTTGGTTTTTCGCGAACGATTTCATAAAAAACTCTCCTTTGCTGAACCATTTTCAATATGCATTGAAGCATAATGATGGTTTTTATGTAAAGGTTTAGAAAGAACTTCAGTGACTTTACCTGAATTTGAGGTCTGGTTTGTTCTGTTGTTGTTCAAGCAAAGTAGATTACTTTACTCGAAATTTATTTTACTTCTAAAGGCAATGATATACAAACAGGGTGTTGATTTGCATTTGCAAAATATTTTACATACATACATACATAGACTCACGCCTGTTTCCCGGTGGGGTAGGCAGAGACTACGGAACGCCATTTGTAACGATCCTGACATATCTTTCTTGCTTCATTCACTCCCATCAGATTCCTCATGCATGCTCTTCTGTTCAGGGTTTTTCTCACCTGTCCTGTTTTTAGGATGTCTTCAATCTGGTCAGAGAACGTCCGCCTAGGTCTTCCCCTTCGTCCTGTCCCTTCCACACTTGCCTTATATATCTGCTTGGTCAGTCTTTCGTCATCCATCCTCTCCACGTGCCCAAACCATCTTAGCATACCTTTCTCGATGCTTGTCACTATATCTCCTTTTACCCCACAACACTCTCTTATCACACAATTCGTTATTCTGTCAGTCAGAGAGACACCACACATACTTCTCAGTGCTCTCATTTCTACAGCATTTATTCTACTTTCATGACTCTTCTGCCATACCCAACTATCACTACCATACATAAGAGTAGGTACTAACACCCCTCTATGCACAGCCAAACTTGCCTTTTTGATATATTTTAAGGGATTTATGAAATATTTTAAGGGGTGAATATACTATAACTGAATACAAATACATGAAAAATAGGTAACAAAAGTTGAAAAATTGTTCGACATCACACACTTTGAAAATTAAATCGGTGTATTGACCGACGCCACCGCTCAGCTGATCGCCATTGCAGGTGCCTAACACACACAAGCACACGTTCCTACAGTGACTGCGCGATACAGTTTTATTTTGCATGATTCAACAGTTAATTCGGATTTACTGTCTAAGTAACATTTAATGAAAATAGGGCCGTATATCATCGCACACTGATTGAAATAATTTTAGGTAAATAAGTATACTGTCTATGTTGTATTATTAAAATATTTTGCAAATGCAGATCAACATATTGTATATCTTCACTCTAGAACCCGCCTGCTCTAACGGCCATCGGTTCTTAGAGCTATGTGCCCTGCCCATTGCCACTTCAGTCTGGCTATTCGGAGAGCTATGTCGGTGACTTTGGTTCTCCTGCGGATCTCTTCATTTCTGATTCGATCTCGCAGGGAAACTCCGAGCATACCTCTCTCCATCGCCCCCTGAGTGACCCCGCGCATTCGGATAAGGCCCCTAGTTAGCGACCACGTCTCAACGCCGTAGATCATGACTGGCAACACACACTGGTCAAAGACTTTCGTCTTGAGACACTGCGGGATATTGGACGTGAAAGCCAGAAGGCTGTACCGGACGACGCAGCAGGGATAGGCCTTCCGCAAGGTGGACCGACGATCTGGTTAAGATCGCGTAAAGCGGTTGGATGCGGGAAGCTAAAAATCGGTCTGTGTGCAGAACCTTGGGGGAGGCCTATATCCAGCAGTGGACGGCTCTAGGCTGACTTGATATTGTATTTCAATAAAAGATGTTATTCTTACAAATGTTTAGGCACACTTCAAATGAGTGAGCAAGAGTGATCTGTGTTTAAAAAAAAGTGCAAAATGAAAGAATATAGTTGGCAGATGGATAAAGAATCCGATAACTGTTTGTATGTTCTACGAATTACTGGCACGTACGATAGGGCATTACGTAGGAATAATGGATTTCCCCTTGTTCATAATCTTTTTGGAACTATATACCAATCTGCCTCTCTTGTATACATCCACTATATTTTCTGTTCATATTTTTAAATGGTTTTAACTGGTGCGGATATATTACTCAAATTATCAACCATAACTAGCAATTGAAGATAGACCAACAATATCTCAAAATTTGTCCAGCAATATGTTTTCAGGAATAAACAATCCAGAATAATCGAAAATCCATGCAGCCACAGAAAATCTATTCAGAAATTCTACAGGTCTGTACATCAAATATGTACTGCGCAGTGTATTCATTAACTACGGAATTTAATATTCGAATTATAGATATAGATCTGTAGATTTTAGATTCGTTTTTGACAGTTTTTGACATAAGCTCCATACAAAAGATAGATCTTTAGATTTTAGATTCGTTTTTGACAGTTTTTGACATAAGCTCCATACAACATATATCAAACACAAATCTAAAATTTACAGATCTATCTATAGTTCGAATATTGAATATGGCCGTAAATGAAGTGCCAAATATACCTCGTATACAACATTTCAGTAAGTCAGTTGGTCGGTGATATTCTCCCATTCAATATGCACATGAATAGCAGCAATGAAAAAATCTTAACACCCAAATGCTGCATTTTTAGATGCCAGGTTACATAACAAAATTATTTCAAACTGAAATATCGTCTGGTAGAACATTGACGCTTTTCGGACCAAATTTTAATGATTACAGCAATTTATTTTGAAAGATTTTCATGTAAAATCCATTTATATAGGAGAAGACAACAGGGCATCCCAACTTAGTCAACATTTCACCCGTCCCCCACCCAGAATCTAGCACGCTGAGCAGAAGACGCGTCCCGCTCGGGCACTGATACCAGTTCCCTCGAACAGGCCCCAACCACTACCCAGCAACATGTGGAGGATCAACCACCGCCTTCTCGTAGGCTTGGGCCTCTGCCAACGGGGATTCACCCGGCTGGTAAACCTCGAGAGTGGCTTAGATAAACACCTTCGCACGGTCCATCTTCGCGGTCCATTACGCTGTGACCGCGAAGAGCAACACCAATAGAACTGCTTCCGCGGACAAGTGCCACACGAACGTAAAACAACAACGTGCAAGTGAAGCGATACTAACATAGTTTATAAGTATATTTATACTAACAACCACTGTATGTATGTTAGACTGTAAGGTATTTATCTATGCGTCTATGCCACGCGAAATGATTTATTATTATTATTAAATTAATGTCCATTTGCCAAACATAAGACAACACCGGAATTATCTGTGCATAAAGTATACATAGCAGGTCATTCGATTACAGAGCTAAAGCAACACCGATGCCGTTAGGCCTTCGAGTACACAGGAAACAACAATTTATGCAAACACATATCGGACCTCTACGTGCCTACACAACACGTTGGCTTTTGATTCCGGATTTCGTGTGGATATCGACATTAGATGATATGGGATGTCTGAAGTTTATTTTAGATTTGTGACAAATATGCATGTGTGAAAATAGATACAAAACGAAGAGTTTTTAATACATAATAACACAGATTGAAATCAAATAAGCGTAAAAATGCTAGGACAATGATGAATATACCTTTTTGCATTGAAAACATACAGCAAATACACGCTGGGTCGGACTTTATCTCTTTCTAAAACAGCTCATATCTTTCAGCTCACTTAGCCATTTTTTACTACACTATGCTGTAATATCAAAACCATCGCAAAACCTCAAATAGGAGCCTTAAAAAGTAGTAAAAGTACATGAATAAGCTTTCGCTTTTTGGCAGTGAGTGCAGCAAGAATACCTTTTACAATTCAGTACTGAAATTTTAAAAATACTCGACCACTGTATTCGTAGCTTTGCTTTAATCCAAGGCTGCCAATTTTATGCCCAGGTACATCGTACTAATAAAGGTTCTTGGAAATAAATGTAATGAATTTAGTATTCATACAAAACCCGATATGGTTAAACAGGAAGACTGCTAACCGTAAATTCACAGCAACCGAAACCCTATGCTGATACTGTTATCAATATCATTCGTATTTCATTTAAATAGTTGATCCGACCAGGAAGAACCCCAAAGGCATTTACTGACCAAACCTGTAATATGGCACATGCTATAATAACCCAAAACTCAACCGTATTCAATTGAACAACAGCTCAAATTTGACCAGCAGTGAGCAGAGTAAGTCCCACCAAGGTATTTTCAATCTTCTTCCGAAGAAATAGAGATAAAAGTTCAATTATTTGTCATGTGTGGTCGCATGAAATGAAACCTTATAACCAGGTAATAAAGGTACTGTTTGAAATGATAATAAACTGTTACAACAGTGATCGGTTAGGCCTTCTATAATATTCTGAATAATATTTTAAGTACACTTCTTTTGAAATATTTGAATTCACGTATTTCAGGGTACCTGATAACGATAGGTGTAATGAATAAAAATTAATGGGATGTTTAAGAAAAAATATTTATCTTCCACTCTATTTTTTATGTTTGTCACTGAGTTTAAGCGAATGATTTCTAATGATTGTTTAAGTGCGCCCCTGCGGCTTAGATATAAAAGGAGACCCAGTTTCTAACGCTACAACCAACTATATCCGACGGCTTAACGTGCTCTCCGAGGCACGAGGCAAGAACATTGACTTATTAAGGCCTCCATCACATTGCTCATGAGCGTTCCTCGAGCGTCGCGCGAGCGTGCGCTCGGTGTTTACTCTTTAGTACAAAGTGAACGCCGAACGGACGCCGAGCGTCGGCCTAAATAGTATGAACTTACCTATCATCAATATATTATATGATGGATAAGATATACTTTGATCATAAAATTTATATATTTGAGTGCTAATAATCAAAATATGATTGTATATTTTATAAACCTTCTTTAGTTCAGTCACTTATTTTATATATTACATGCTCTAAAATAGACGAGTATTTAAGCAAACATATGAAACAATAACGAGTCAAAAATATACGCATTAAGAGGTACGAGTACACAGTACAAAAGTGGAACAGTTTAAAATAGAAGACGCATATTTTATCCCTCTCTTTCATAAAACGGTAATTGTTTCGAGCAGCCGCTTAACATGAAGATAGGACGGTAAGACATCATAGCTTGGTATAACCCTCGAACCCCTTTGCATAATTAGAAATATTAAAATGCTTATAACACGTTCAATATAAAATCAATTAATATGTTGGTGGCAATTTGATAAAGTTTTTGCAAAACTTTTTATTACAACTATAAAAATACCTGTCCGTGTGGTGACGGATTAAGAATACGCAATGTCACCACCCCATATCATCCCATGGGTGTCGTAAGAGCCGACAGAGGGAGCATATTATGCAGAGAACAGCACTGTAAGAGAAGGAAAACTTGATACAAACCCTATACCAACCCGCATGGCCAGCGTGGTATAGTAGGCCAATTTCTCCTTTCAAAGGAGAGGCCTAGTCCAGCAGTGGACTATTAAAGGCTGATGGTGATGATAAAAATACCTTTTATTTATTTATGTTAAGTCATAGCTAGAATGAAAGATGGTCACTTAGAAAGGAGTAAATTTTCTGTTTTGTAACTGAAAATTTACTACATTCACATTCTAAGACAATCTTGTGGAACAATAATATAATGTGTAATGCCTGTAAAATATAACTAAGTTATCGCTTATGTACATTTGGCTACACATAAAGCTAAACATATTAAAATTTGATCAGACTCATTTTTTTATCGACCCTATCACATCAACAAAACAAACATTCTCCCTAAATGGTAATCCTCTCTATTACGTTGTAATGTTAATATACCTAAAAGCACTTCGAAATTCACACTCCACGAAAACAACCGGACCATTAACAGCAAAGGAAGACACTAAGACATACGACATATTTCTTAAAATACACCCAAAACGCGACATTAGGGTACGAGCTGACTTTATGTATGGTTTCCGATGTTCCGATAATATATTGTAGCTCCGACGCCTCCTACTTCCCTTAGCGTCGGCCAGGAATATAAAGTGGTGCGAACGCAGCCAATAAAATTTGAAACTGCCAAATATTTTAACAACCTGATTTTTGGGTGTTTCGATATTTTAATTTGAATGTTTGCGCTGTTTCAAGTGATCAGTTCATTGCCTTCGCCGAGAGTTTTCTTTTTAATGAATTTTTGGGAGAATTTTAGTGATTCACAAATTGTTGTTCTGACTTTGTGTCTACTTTGGCCCATTGTCTTAATATTTGATCGCACCCGGGAACTTTATATATTATTCTTTGTACAGTACGCCGATAGAGAGCTACGCAGAGTATTTGAAGATTCGGGTGCTCGACGGCTACCAATGACAATTCATCTACAGAGACTATGGCAATTTTGTCTTCTGATCTTAATCGGACACTCTTGATTAAGGCATCCTGGTAGCTCTTATAGCATACGAGTACAAGTCAGGGGTACGTGTTCTACTCAATCGTTGTGAGCCAATGGTAGTAGGACTTGACCTGGTATACCAGGCTGCCTAGAAGTTTCGGTTTCGGGATTGATGTAAATTTTTTCGTCTCTTCGCAACTATTTGCTTCGTATATTTTGACTAGTCCCCTTTCACGACATAGACGAAATGAAATATGATAGTGACACTTTGTAGAGAGAGATCTATTCCTACATTCAATTAATTTAATCCACTCAACAGTTTTAAAACTCCAACAGCACATTCTTTTACTCACACATTTATGGGACTAACACATGGGTAATACTCCCAGACGTCATATTTATACTCGTAAGTACTAACAATAAACTCATCGACTTCACGAGACGCACTATCAATTCACAAGCAAGAACCTAAAGTTTTACTTTTAATGAGTTCTGTATACTTGACCCGTATCTATTTATGATGGTGCACAGTAATAATTTTACTAAACGTTGTGATTGTAAAAATATGAGCTTTTCTTTAGTTATGTTCGAAGTTTTATTTATGAGGGTGGTCGCTTTGAAAATAACGTCTTTCTGTTTCGAATGTGTGTTTTTGTATGAATGTTAAGAATTTTCCTGCTTATGTTTTGCTAGGTAATTTCTCGGAGTATATTCAGTCTCTTAGTGTTCATAAGTGGGTATTTATGGTATGCTTACAAATTTTCTTCTTTCTTTTTTGAGATTTATCAAGTTAATTCTGAATGTACAGTATAAAAAGCCAACATTAGAGCAATGGAAATTGATATTTGATAGGACGTCAGGACAAAAGAATATCATGACGCGAAACTTGAAGTTTGTGCTGTATCAGCCTGAACATCTCAGTAAATAGGCATCCACTGCTGGACATAGCACCTCCCCAAAGTTCCTCATAGATCGATCTTGAGTCGCTCTCATCCATTCACATCCCGCGAGCCCAATAGGAACATTTAACTCTGATGCATGATTCGTCGCGCGGCCGGCACGCCAAAACATGCCTGCCCCAGTGGCCATAGGTTCTTTGAGCTACATATGTGCTTGCCCCATTGCCACTTCAGCTTGCCTATTCAAAGAGCTATGTCAGCACCATTGGTTGCGGTTAAGCTAGGCAACTCTGAGCATACCTCTTCTCATCGCTCTCTGAGTAACATTGAGCCCTTGGATTAAGCCCATGGTGCGAGTATTAAAAATATATTGATCTGCTTGCTTGGATTTGAAACTGATGAACTACCAATTCAAAGGCATTTGAACTATTCTCTTTCTCTAAAGACGTGCTAAAGTCCGACAATAACTTCATTTTATATCAATGTGCCGTCAGTTTATAACGTACTAAAAAGACTATAATTCCGTAATATTTTTTATACACACGAAGAACAACAATAGGAAAAAAGGTTATAGAAATAGAGAACGTTAAAAGGTATTACTTTAGTAATACGACGATGCTAAAGGTCATATTCACGGCAAATAATCGCACATATCTTTTTAGGAAATTTCTTTTTAAGCAAACGTAGTAACTTGAACTGTGAACGTTCATAAGTCCTTCGGTTTTCCGTGCAGGTACTTTTTATTTTTATAACTCGCGCGTTTGAAGGTCTCTGTTGGGAATCTGAAAAATCTTAAGTTATTCTAATTACGTGGGCGGAATTTTAATTCGGGCAAGGTTTTTATGCCATCAGGCAAAATATTAGTATTGACTGGCTTTTCATAATCTAGGAATCCGTCAATAATTTCGTATATATTTAGGGGCTTTTCAAATATTTAGTAATAATTTAAATCTTGGGTAGTAAAGCCATGTTCTATGTTCATAATCTTAATTATGTTGAACTATAATAAAACGTATAATTAATGATGAGCTCTGAGAGAAATCTCAAACTACATAAAGCGTATTTTAAAAATACTAAAGCTATAAAATATTCATCAGTCTAAGAGCAGCTAACAATCATCACGTCAGTTCATGTCACGTTTCTCTCCACAAAACTACTACATGATTACAACTACTAACTACACGTATTTTTTATATAAATAATAAATTAACTCCGCAACACATAAACACTGTATTACGTATTCAACAACATAACGTGAAACAAACTAATCCGATAACACTTTCTAAATATCAACACTAATCAGGCCAAGTGAGCGAGCCAAGTTTATACTACTCATAAAATATCAATAAAACAGCAGCTCCATGAGTGATTGCTTGGTTGTATAGCCGCTCAAGGTACCGCATTAATTTGACATTTATCGCTAAAGCATCACGCGGTCGTTATCTGACCACCCGCGAAGCAAGGCCACTTGCCGTGCTACGTTAAACCTAAACTTACAACTCGTAACTCGGGTATTGATATTTGAAATGATGTTTTTATGAAAGTAAATTAAATAAGCTTTGTAGTAATGTTTGAATGGTGACTGAATGACGGAATGTTTAGTTTATGCGACCCGCCGAACTTGATCCCATTGTAAACAATGTCGTCTATCGATGACCTACTCGCCATTTTTGTTTGTCATGATAACAATACGGGTTATAAATTGCTTCCTTTTATTATTTTGTATACCTGGTGGTATACATACATACATACATATCTTCACGCCTTTTATCCCCGAAGGGGTAGGCAGAGGTGCATTTCTACACCCACTTTTCGCCAGATATACTTTAGTCCCACGTAATAAGGGGCGAGCCTATTGCCGTACCGGGCACATTTCCAGACTCCGTGCTGCTACTGAGAATTTCGTGACAGAAAAACCCAATAACACTGCCCGACCCAGGAATCGAACCCGGGACCTCCCGATCCCACGCGCACATTTATGCCGCGAGACCAACGAGGCAGTCGTATAGGGTTTGATGTCGAGTTTACCGTCTCTACGCAAAGATGGTATTTGCATCGTGTTATCCCTTAGTCGCCTCTTACGACACCCACGGGAAGATAGGGGGTGGTGACACTTGTATTCTATGCCGTCAACCACACGGCACTGGTGGTATAAGCTTTACAAAAATATAAAATTAAAGCAATGTTTGCTTAGAAAATTATTTAAATGTCAGCATTTGAAATTTTTGTATATTTCACTGTCTTTGCATGTTGCGCGCGGGGCGTAATTATGGATTCAAAACTTCATTGTAAACAAATAATATGATTATATTTTTATGTTTTAATTGTGAATAGACTAATTATTTATAAAATAACAGCAAAAAAATAAACAAATATTGTGTAATAATTTAATTCAAGAGGCTAAATTCATTCAATTACCGAAACAACGGAATTTATTTTTTAGTGAATGAAATTATATAGATAACGTTACATTTATGCTATGAATTATTGTTTTATTATGAGTATATAAATAAACCTGTCATGTGATATATAATACTCCTATAATTCATGAGGCTTTCGAAAATTTTGGCGGGTATGGCGGTTGGCGGTTATTTTTTGCGGGCAAAAGTTAACAATTGTGCAAAGTCCAATCAGAATAATTCTTATCGGAATCTTATCAGAAATGGTTTTTTAAATTGGTAATCTAGTTGAAAAGAAACTTATCTAGATTTGAATCTGATATATAACAAAAAAATATGTTAAAAAAAATAAAATACGAAAATTGGCGGCAATTAACAATTATTTATATTTTATATTTTTTTCTTTCCATTATATTTATTATATCTGAAAGTAAATTAAATTACCTTTCTAACCATGTACAATACATATATACCTCCTATAATAAAAAACGACGAGAAATATGAATATGTTAGAAATTTAATAGCGCGCTCGAAAATGGCGGGAAAATATTATACCGGGCGCGCTTTATACCGCTCTTGCGTGGGATTCAAGTACATTATTTGGTGTTAATATAATTCGAAAGCTTATTTAATTCCGCGTCTTTTGATATACAATATTAACCTAATAAATAGAAATGTCACCATTCTTTCAACGAAAATATAACGCGCCGTACTTAGCTTGAAAGCCTAGCCTCGAAAGTGGCCAAAATACTTCTACGGGTGTCCTGAGATGCCTCGATGGTGGCCAAAATGCTTTGAGGGGATAGAATATTAAATTCACTACAATAATATGTTTTATTTATGCTCATAATATTGGCAATGCGAAGAGTTCTGATGTTTCACGGAACTTCTCTGGTTACTCCGGCTAGTAGCGATGTGACGTCACATCGCGCTCCTGCGCCGCGAGCCTCGCTACGAGTGACGCACAGCAATGGGCCGTTCCCTCGCGCCCCTCCGCGCCGGCCCTATAAATACAGCGGTCACGAGGCTTCGTCCCTTTCCTTCGGCCAGCACCGCCAGTTGAGTACTACGATCATCCGAAGACCTGTGAAGTGCCAACGTCACCCACGCCCTGGATAATTGTCTCATCTGTTAATCTTAATTGTCAGTTTTTTTTTATAACTAAAGCCATCGAATAACTGCAATTATAACGCGAGTTTAAACTTTCCTGGTGATATTTTTTATTTATTTCCCGTAAGTCAACCTAATTATCTCTCTTTAATTGCTCGGCGAGTGATCGATCCCGGCTACCCCGTGGACATCAATCACTCGTGCGACATTGGCGCCCAATAGAATTTTTAATTATATTATATATATAATTTTTAAAACATAAGTTGGCACTTTACAGGTGAGTGAAATAATTTCTTTTTCTCTTGTATATTTTTCTCCTGTGTGTGCATATGTTCTGGTGTGGTGAATTGCGTACAGGTACAGTTTCAATTTAACTGTGTAAATAACATAACGGTGATTTAATTAACGTCTGTCTAAAATCACGTTTCCACCGCGGGCAGCGTGTTGAGCCGCCAACCGGTTCTAACCGCTTAGCCGTTGAACTAACGAGCCACGTGTTCGCGAAAAAATGTTGTGATTCAACCTTTGAGTGACCTTTAAGAAATTTTTTCTTCCTTGACCAATCATCACACCATTGTATAATTTAGTGTATTTCAGCTTTTTTTAGCACGGTATTCGATTTTCTGGCGATATTTAATTTTTTTTTCTAGTGCCGGCGTAAATACTTAGATTTTCTATTATTGTTTTGTAATAATGGCTTACATTATAAATTTCTCATTATTAACTAAAGCGGAATTAGAATATGAGACCACAATACGCGGCGTTTCAAGGCCTGACGATCCCCGCAAACAAATCGCTAAACTTTCAGTTAAAACTCCCTCAGAGGATATATTATCTTCACCCTTCCCACCAGAGGAGGATGTGGCAGAAGTGGAAAAGTCGCTATTAAGATCAACTAAACACTTATCTATGTTGGAAGCAAACTATACTTCCGAGCTTCAACAGAAGGTCGAAACCGTGCTGCACCATTGTTTTCATCGACTGAATAGGGTGGATACCGGCAGTCTTGATATTAAAAAAATTGAGTCTGTGTGGAATAAATTTAATGACTTATATGCGAAATTACAATTAATCACGAGACGTAATTCGCGGTCGGATTGCTCAGTGGCAGAGGGAAACACTTCCTATAATTACGACCGTAAGCTTTTTTCGGAATTAGGTAAATTCAAATTTAACGGTAAATCATGTGTAAGATCCTTTATTGAAAAAAATGATGAATTTATGTCCTGTAGATCTATTCCTCACGACAAGATGTTGTCTTTCGCTTTTGATATATTTTCGGGTGACGCATTAGTTTGGTATCGTTCTGTTAAAAATAATGTAAAGACTTGGTTAGAACTTTGCGAACTTTTGAAACGAGATTTTAGTCCGCATAACTACGATTATCGGCTTATGACGGAGATTCGTCAGCGCTCACAGGGCGAAAACGAATCAATAACTATTTACGTGGCAAAAATGCACGGTCTGTTTTCGCGACTTAGTTCTCCTATCGCTGATTCGGAGAAGCTAGAAATTTTGCTAAATAATATTAGACCTTGTTACACTAATTGTCTGCTCACGGCAAAGGTTGTTGATGTTGATAGTCTGGTCGAAGTTTGTCGAAAATTACCAAAGTCGCAGTAAGCAATTTTCTGAACCCCCTAAAGTTTCAAAGAATACTGTAGCACCTGGTCTAGCGTATAATTATCCGTTTTCTAATTTTTCTTCAAACAAAAATGTTTACAATCATAATCACTTCAATAAATATAACTCTGTCGCTGATACATCGAGATACAAGTCTGTACCACAAGTTAACGCCGTATCGAGTACTTCTAATATTAATAATTTTTTTTGCGTGCGTTGTAGATGCAATTCGCACTCATTACGTAATTGCCGTCAACCACACTACCTAATCTGTTTTAAGTGCGGTACAAAGGGTTTCAAGGTGTCAGACTGCCCCAATTGTAAATCTAAGTCGACCCCTACAGTTTCAAAAAACTAGTTAACAAGGATTGTGGAAAATCAAATTATACAACTAATTGTAATAAAACAGAGTGGAATAATTGGTTGGACTTTTAAAAAAAATTCTTTAGTAGCTATCATATATCCTCAATCCGTAATTCTAAACTAGAATATTTACCTTACGTTACCCTTAAATTAAACGGAATACCTACCACTGGTCTTTTAGATTCTGGATCTTGCGTTACAATTTTAGGTAATAATTTGCATAACTTATTTTTGAAAGACGATGTTTTGGATAAATCGAAACCTTTAAAGTTAATAACAGCTGGCGGCGAACGATTTGAGTCTTTGGGATCGGTGTTTCTACCCTTTGAGTTTCAGGATAAATTGATTAACTTAGAAGTTCATGTTGTACCTGGGATTCAAAATTCCCTTATCCTTGGCATGGATTTTTGGCGAAGCTTTGGCCTATTTCCTAACAAATTAGAGTCTGTTTTGATTGTGAACAAGTCTGACGCTCAAGTAATGGAGTTGCAGGCAGTTCCCCCTACACATCTTGTTTCTTATGATCATCTTACAGTCGACCAGAGAGCTACCGCTGACAACATTATTTCTAAATTTACCGATATTTCATACGAGAAGCGGGGTCTCGGTTGCACAAATATTATTTCTCATTCAATTGATACAGGTGATTGCCCCCCTATTCGGCAAAGATTTTATCGCATGTCTCCCGATAAACAAAGAATTTTAATAAAGCATCTTGACGACATGCTCTCAGAGGATGTTGTTGAACGATCTGAAAGCCCGTGGTCAAACCCTGTCATTTTGACCCCTAAGAAGAATGGTGAACTGCGTTTCTGTTTGGACAGTCGTAAATTAAATTCCGTTACAAAAAAAGGTGCTTATAGCTTGCCTTATATTTCGGAAATTTTAGATAATCTGAGAGATGCTAAATACTTGTCTAGTTTAGATTTGTCTAAATCTTTTTGGCAAAGATTAATTAAAGAAGAGGACCGTTGCAAAACAGCCTTTTATATTCCTACGCGTGGCACATTTCAATTCAAAAGAATGCCCTTCGGTCTTACGAATGCGCCAGCTACTCAACAACGATTAGTTGATATTTTATTTTATGGTCCAGAATTTGAAAATAAGGTTTTCTGTTTTATCGATGACATAATTGATGATGAATCGATGATGAAAAAAAGTGATTTAGAAGAGAAAGGGACTGAAGCCCCCGTTCGAGTAGTTTTATTTTTCACTAGCTATCCGCTGAAGTTTCACTCGTGTTACATCTTGTACCCAGGCAACAGCACCATCTACCGGGACGTACAAACGTAGAGGACCGTTGCAAAACAGCCTTTTATATTCCTACGCGTGGCACATTTCAATTCAAAAGAATGCCCTTCGGTCTTACGAATGCGCCAGCTACTCAACAACGATTAGTTGATATTTTATTTTATGGTCCAGAATTTGAAAATAAGGTTTTCTGTTTTATCGATGACATAATCTGTATCACTTCCAGTTTCAACGAGCATATTACCCTTTTATTACGCATTCTTGATAAACTAAAAAGCGCTAATTTAACAATTAATCTCGAAAAATGTCAATTTTTTAGAGATAAACTAAAATATTTAGGCTATATTGTCGACTCTAGTGGATTGCATCCCGATCCGGATAAAGTAAATTCAATGAAAAAAGAAAACTCGTGCGACAGCAAAACAGAAAAAATTGCATACGTAGGCATAGAGCTATAGATGGAAGGTAATAGGGATCCTCCATCAAATCTGTCATCTCAAAATGTATGAGCTCGGATGAAAAACATCTCTTTTATTAAAGATTTTATTTTAAGGCACTACTCGATAATGTATGCCCTTTTTGATTACCGATTTTAAAGCAGTGAGACACTCCAGCAAAGTGATAATTTTGTATATTATTTATCATGTCTTTATCTAGGGAATTCTCGGACCGAAACACGATTGTAAGATTTTCGCTTGATAGAGTTTAATTTGAAAAACATGCTTTCTCTAAATATTTTTATGGATATTTAAAAAAATACTTATCTTTTCGCCTTGAAATTACTTCTCACCGAAAGAAGAGCTAGTTTAAAAGGAACTGGTTGAACGATTTTTCTCTAAAACGATTATTACTTGAGTTATGAACGAAACAAGATGTCAGACAGTTTCGTGATGGCATGCCATGTCAAAAACAGCTAACACTTAGCGATGACCTCTGCACGATTTTTTGACCTTCGAGGTAGCCTTTTAACAAAAGTAATGCTGTTTTGCTAGAAGACGCCTTCGCCGGCTAGATAAATCTCAAAATAAGTAATGTGGAACCGTTTCTGATTTTTGTAATATACTTGAAATTATTAGCCTAAATCTCAATGTCAATAAGTGATTTAGAAGAGAAAAGGACTGAAGCCCCCGTTCGAGTAGTTTTATTTTTCACTAGCTATCCGCTGAAGTTTCACTCGTGTTACATCTTGTACCCAGGCAACAGCACCATCTACCGGGACGACTTGAACATCAAAGTGAAATTCTGTGTTTTTGTGTGTTCATTCCCCGATGGTAATCACCTCTTTTGACACTTACCTCCTTCTCCTTCTGATCTGTCACTTTTTATGCTTTAAATAACCTCACCTACGTCCCCTACGCTAAGTTACTCGATTATGCCATAAAGTGTGTACACAACTACAGATCCTTTGTGCTACTCCTTAGGCTTTCTCCGGCAGTCTAGGCTAGAAACACTAGTTGACTGCCAATTAGTTAGCTATAGTTCAATGTTTGTTGTACCCGAAGGCGTCAGAGCGGCGTCACTCCGTGTAAACACTAGTAATCTAATATGTTAGCATGCTGAGAATTCACAGCACACATATTTGCAGACGTTAGTCTCAAATTGTAGGTATCGATATGTCGAATGCACATTATTCACGCATCAGCGGACATAGGTATGTCGTTTAACGGCCATTTTCAATATTCGAACTATAGATAGATCTGTAGATTTTTAATTCATGTTTGACATATTTTGTATGGAGCTCATGTCAATACGAATCTAAAATCTACAGATCTATCTATAGTTCGAATATTAAATTCCCTAGTAAGTCTCACGCAAAAGATGGCTAGCCCATTACAATCTTTAGTAAAAATAAATTAAGATATTTTTTTTTATATGATACTAAGCAGTCTCAAAAATCATCATCATCTCAAGCTTATTTTCGTTTGGTAAATTGGATTTCAAAAGACAATTCCTAAACACAAACTTGTGCTCGGGGACCGATGAGGTGTTAACTGAATAAGCAGCCCACTTGAAAGTAGCTGTAATGGTCTAATTATGTTAACACTAATTAATTCTCAAACACTATTGACATTCTCCGGAGCCTCTCGATGGGTCGGTCTCGGCATGAACTTGGATAAAACCAAGATTATGTTCAACGAACACATTGTGCCGGGACCGGTTTATGTCAACGGATCGATGCTCGAAGTTGTTCAAGAGTATGTCTACCTTGGGCAAGTAGTCCAGCTTGGTAGAAACAACTTCGAGAAAGAAATCAACCGCAGGATCCAGTTGGGTTGGGCAGCGTTTGGCAAGCTACGTCGAGTTTTCTCTTCGCCCGTACCGCAATGCCTGAAGACCAAAGTCTTCAACCAATGCGTCCTACCTGTTATGACGTACGGTGCCGAGACGTGGACACTCACAGTGGGACTAGTCCACAAACTAAAAGTCACGCAGCGAGCTATGGAACGGGCTATGCTTGGCGTCTCTTTGAAGGATAAAATCCGAAACGAAGTTATCCGACAAAGAACCAAAGTTACCGACATAACTCACAGAATCAGTAAGCTCAAGTGGCAGTGGGCTGGTCATATCTGTAGAAGGACTGATGGCCGATGGAGCAAGCATATCCTAGAGTGGAGACCACGCCTCGGCAAGCGTAAGGTAGGGTGGCCCCCGGCTAGGTGGACCGACGACCTGAAAAAGGTGGCTGGGACAGACTGGATGCGGAAGGCTGAGGATCATGTACTGTGGCGCGTGTTGGGAGAGGCCTATGTCCAGCAGTGGACTGCGATAGGCTGATTGATTGATTGATTGATAAACCTCAGTGCAATGTGCTCCTACGGCTCCCAAGAAACAGATAATATGCCAAATTCAAATTATCGCACGCAGTATGCTGTGCGTTGTATGTAAGTCAGTCAGTAGCGGAAGAATTTTATTGTTTAAATATAACTCTATTTTGGTGTATATTTATCATCAACAAAACTTTTCACCAGAAATTTCTCTTTTCACACAAAATTTGACGAGATTACCACAAGATCGAGGGAAATGGCAAGAACAAAGAGAGGCCTATGTTCAACAGTGGACACAGTCGGGCTGTGGATGATGATGATGATGATGACACAAACTTATACCGAACTTTGGAACAAGAAACAATAAACAATCCCTCCCATTACAATAATACTTGAGAGGGCCTGCCATTATCTTGACAGTAAACCGTAACACGATGTCTATCATATTGAAACGTTAACTGTTGTCGTTTACCGTAAATGTGCACCTATTTAAATTGTTTATGACTTTATGGATGGTTGTTTGGAATTATTAAAACGGCAGCATTTCGCTTTTTCTGCTATTTATTGGCCATTTAGAATATAATATTGGTACTAGCCCGCAGCTACGCCCGCATATTTTAATTTAGTTTAACCATTACTTCCTGATCGAGTAAAAAAGTAATCATTGACACCAAATTATTCGCATTAACTAGCTATTTTATGTGGCATCTTGGTACTTATTAATTGGATGAAGTTATTAATAAGTGAAGTGAACCTTGTAAAGTTTTATTTTGATCAGATCCGTACTGGTCATTGATATTTTAACAGGTCGACTAACCAGGAAAACCATTTTAATAGGTTATGCTAGGTGTCCTTGTGACCTTGCATCTAAAAATAGGAGCCCTAGCGAAGCAGAGCGTCCAAAGTGCGGGTGCCGGGGACAGTTCTGTCTGTCCCTCGCAGTCGGGTGCGGTCGCGGGCGGAGAGGAGTGTCGGTGTTGCGTTGCCGTGCGCCCTATCTCCCGCGACCAAATTGGGGCGCACCATTGTTGCGGGCGCGCGGCAACGCAACACCGACACGCCTCTCCGCCCGTGACCGCACCCGACTGCAAGGGACAGACAGAACTGTCCCCGGCACCCGCATTTTGGACGCCATGCTTCGCTAGGGCTACAATTTTAAAAGTTAGTTTATGCAATTTCACTACGTTAACAAAACTGCAAAGAAAACGGCTGCCTCCTTTTCACAACAATTATAAAGAATTAATAAAGAATATTGAAGTTGAGACCGTCTAATGTAATTTTTGAGTTCATCTTATTCAAATTAAAATAAGCGCTTCAAAGCTTTGTGTGTGTGGCTCAAAACTAATTTAAATTTGTTGTTAATATGTTTCAATAACAGATTACTTAAATCACTAAAAACAATTGCAACGCCTATTATATTTATTACAATGGGTAGCACAAAACACAGCATTTTTTTATTAGCACCGAAATTAAAATCCAAACAAACCATTTTGTTCGTACAATAAAAATAAATGCAAAAACCATTGAAAATCGCCGGCAATATATATCCCGGTCAATTTTTTTCTACAACCGGGCCCCACTACCCGGATAATCCCCGCCCGATAGATTATAGTACGTTTGTTTAGGTTACATTACACATTATTATGGTGTTTTTTAGGGTTCCGTACCTCGAAATGAAAAACCGGAACCCTTATAGGATCACTTTGTTGTCCGTCCGTCTGTCAAGACCCATTTTCTCAGAAACGCGTGACGGTATACAAACTGAAAGTTATATCAAATAATCAAGTCTACTGTCTTATGAAGCTGTGAAAAAATTAAACTTCTAAACCAACGCAATCAAAAGATACAGCCGTTTTTGCTGCAAATTTCCGCAATTTTCGAAACTCGCAAGGGAATTAAAACCTACATGGTACTTCCCATGAACTCAGAATCTTGAAATTTGGTAAGAAGCAATGTCAATGTCTTACAGCACAGATAAAAGAAAAATTGCGAAAGCCGTAAATTTTTAGTTACATCATATCATAAAAATATTTTTAGTAATTTTAAGGTTATTACCATTTTCTCAGGACTTTCTCTTCTTCTTTTCTAGCCCTTTCCTTATGAACACGTAAAAGTATTAAATTAAAATTCATATCAAATACTCAAGTGTATAATACCTTTAAGCTGTAACGAAATCAAACTTCTATGTCAACGCAATAAAAAGAAACAGCAATTTAAGCCGCATATTTTCTCGCAACTACTCGCAAGGGAATCAAAACCTACAGGGTACTTCCCGTGAACTTAGAATCTTGAAATTTCGTACGAGGCAACTTCTTATAGCACAGATTAAGGAAACATTTCCAAAAATGAAAATTTTTAGTTACATCATATTTATAATAAAAACATATTTTTTTAAATTTTAAAGTTACTGCCTCTTTCCTCATGAACGCGTAGAGTTATTAAATTGTAATTCATATCAAATTCTAAGGTCTAAAACACCATGAAGCTGTAATAAAATCAAACTTATATGTCAACGCAATCAACAGAAACAGCAACTTAAGCATATTTTCAAACTGGCAGCTACTTGCAAGGGAATCAAAACCTACAGGAAACTTCCCTTGAACTCAGAATCTTGAAATTTGGCACGAAGCAACGTCTAATAGCACAGATAAAGGAAAATTGCAAAAAAAACCGTAAATGTTTAGTTACATCATATAATTAAAATATTTTTAATAATTTTAAAGGTAACTACCCCGTTCCTCATGAGCCCGTAGAGATATAAATTTGAAATTCACATTAAATGCTCAATTCAAAACTAAAGGGTACTTCCAGTCGATCTAGAATCTTGAAATTTGGCATAAAGCAACGTTTCATAGTACATAGGAAAAATATCGAAAACCTTAAATTTTTAGTTACATCACATATATTTTTTTAATAATTATTTATACCTACAGGTTTGTACGGAATCCTCGGTGCGCGAGTCCGACTCGCACTTGACCGGTTTATTTTGTTATCATATCGTTAAATTGGTGGTAAAATGCGCATTATAAATTATATTTCTTTGTAACGGTTTTCGCCTGTGAGGTAGCAGATTTTTGGTAATCATGATTTATCAAAGGGTCACGGTCAAAATGGGCGTAAAACCAACAGCTTTAAAACATATTTTATATGAAAGATAATGACCATTACTTAATTTTATACTATGACGGCAATCACCCAAACAACCGGAGAGCAGAGATATTCAGTGATGTTCAAACGTATTTTTTATAGAATCCAAAACAATCGCTAATACAACGGAGATAACACGACACGATGTTGTGCAGAGCTAGGCCAAAGAAACCAATCTATTGGTTCGTAACCTAACGGAATTACTACATTCCATCCCTTTCTAACTTCTCTCTTACTCAGGCGCCGACACAAAAACAAGCGTGCGGGCAGGCCGGGCAATGCGCGTCAGTCGTTATTCATATTTAATTGAATTATATAGAGAGGAGTCATTAGATGACTTAAACAGATGTAATATTATGCAAACTACTTTTTTTTTTAAGGACAACTCCCGCACTAGGACTAAATCCTGTGCCGCGGGGGACTTAACAAACATACAACCAACGGACACAATTAACACCCAGACTCGAAACAACAATCTATGGATCACATAAAGTGTTGTCTCGTGTGGGGATCGAACCCACAACACTTCGGCACAGTGTCAAGCGGCGAGGCGACCGCTTAAACCACTACGCCAACCGTGCAGTCAAAGTCGCGGCATGTCAGATCGCGCACATATAATACTTACATTTTGATCGATAGAGACCGAATCGGTAGATATGCGATAGTTGAGCATTACTGTACTTGCTTAAGGCAGAAGAACAGTAGGAAGTTGTGCCCACATAGTTTCAGTTTTGTGGTTTTTAGTGTTAGGGCGGCACGAGCCTTTGCGGGTGCACCGCAGAACATTTATTAGATGTTACAGTTGATGATAACCATTGATATTTAAATAAAAGGTATCATCAATATATAGTAGTTTTTAACAAATATGTGTGTTTTATTTAACCAATCTTTGGGATTTTTTTGCAGTGATACCCGGTCGATATTGGGGTTAACAAGTATTTAGGGGGTATTTAGAAGGACAATAAAGTAAATTGCAACACATTTTATTTCTGTTGGTTTTACGCCCAGCTCTCATACAAAAATGCCCATGATCCTTTGTCTTTCTATTTAGTATAGCCAGATGTTTATTTTCACAAAATTTCTTTAATAAAAAGCGAATATAATAATATATTATCACGTTGCCCTGAAAAGCTAGCATAAGTGAAAGACGTTGAAAACTTCTGGGAGGTGTAGGTCGTTGACTTCTGGCACTAATTTTACCCACTTAGAGCCCCGGATACCACGAGACAACATTTATTGAGTCCATCTTCCCGTGTGTAGGAATTAGTCTACTTATTGTTACGTTTTTTTATTTTAAGGCCTAAACTACTAAACTTAAGATCATTAAATTTAGCACTGGGAGGCATGTTGGGGCCTAGCTAATTATAAAATAATAATTATTATTACAAATAAAATCAAATTGAGACAGTTTTTTTAATTAATAATATTTGCAAGAGCATGCATACAAACTTATAGAGAGAAAAATCTGTGCTGTTCCTTCTTTCGTGTGAATGTGTCGCCTTCTATGTTGGCGTCGGAGTTTTCAGACCGCGCAAAGGCCTCCGCTATGGGCTAACGATACACTGCAGATGGACCCTTTTCTTGTCAGATCAAGCATTCTTGATTTTTGCCTAATTTTCAATATAAGATCGAGTTAATATTAACTCGCCTGATGCCATTTGTCCATTTGCCAACGGAAAGTTATGCGTGTGTGTACCATACCTTATTAGAAACAGAAAATATACAGGCGTATTTATTATTGGACGATGACTAGCGATAATAAAAAAATATATGTATAGATACAATTAAAAGCTTTCAAAGGTTGCCTGTAAGAGAAGGCCGCCAATTGTACTATCTGTTATTTTTATTAAGGTTCATTATTGTAAATTTATTTGATTTTTTTAAATAATAATAATCATCTTTATTGTATAAAGATGATAATTATTATTAAAAAAAATCAGAACAGCCTTCTCGCCTGTTGGCTCGGTTGTTGTATACCTACTAACATCAATAATATGACCTATAGCTAAAAGGGCAGCCTTTTAGTCAGCCATTTCACTCGATAAATCCTTTTCGTTAATCGCCTTTCATTTATCCATTCCACTCGGTCACACCATATTTATATTATTCCGCCATTTCTTTCAGCGTGTATCGCTAAAGTTTTATTTATATCTATCTAGTCGGGTATTGAAATAGAGGAAAATGTCTGTAATACGAACGTAATCTTGCCTTTCAATGTACGCTCCAGTATGATTAAGAAGACTGTACCTATTCAATTTTAAGATGTCTACCAATCTTCTGCCTCTTGTTTAATATCTTTATTATATTTAGCTAAGATATCAAATATTAAAGTCTCAGAAAATAATTTACATTTGAATGATACCTAAATTTTCCCACCAAGAACTTAGGGTCCCAAGCCAACCGTCTGCAAGTGGTGCACCTGCCGATCAACGGACGAGGCTCTGGCAAACAAAATGTCCCAATAAGCGGCAATAGACTCGCCACTTATTACGTGGGATCAAAACACTGGCGAAAAGTGGGCGTTTAATATGCCTCTGCCTACCCCTTCGGGGAAACAGGCGTGAGTCTATGTATGTATGTGTGTACCTAAATTTTTATTCATAGGTATTTTATTACTTTTATGCTTCAGTGTCTAAATAAACATGCACCAAAAGGGTTCAAAATATTGGCTACAAAATGTGGGTAAACACACTTTTATACGACAAGTTAATTTTAGCTTTGCCGAAAAAAATTGCAATATCAGTTAAGTGTAGTGCAATTAAGTCACATATTAATAGATGATATACAGTCATCTAACACTATACGCCACACTAGAGCGATGAGAGCACCAAATATTGAGAGTCGCGACGCAATTCTTCCTTACATAACATCGTTAGTGGAGCCAGTGACGAGCCTTGGGGCACCCCTCCCTCTTCTCGTAATTCGTAAATTGAGTTGCCTCCTCAGCTCGTGTAAGTAGCCCGATGTTATATTATTGATGAAGTTAGTGTTTGTTTTAGTCCTTGAAATACGAAATTTATTGGTAGAGTTTTTGTTTCGAGATCTACCTAGACGCTTTTATGACTACTTTTATGTACGTAAGTAATATAATATGATATGAACTCATTCAATATAGAAACATTCGGCAAAGGACTGCTTTTGATGTCTTCAAAGAGTTTTTTTTGTCCTCATATTCACCTTTTTCTAACTCATAACAACATAATTATAAAAGAAAAGAAAATAAATATTTTATTTGTATCTCCATACATAATAACCCTTAAAACTAAACATGTAGAGTACATTTTGAGGAGGGTACAAATAGGAACCTGCGTCAGCTATTGTTGCAGATGAACTGCAACGCTGATATTCTCGCAGGACCAGAGAATATAATTTTAATAATTATATGTATATACTTAAATAATAATTATTATTAATTAAATGCTATTTAAAATATATACGACACTATAATATATACGCATACATTTTATGTTATATTATTATGTAAATAAAAATAAAAAATATTAATACTAAAGACTTTTGGTTGACATGTATTGTGTATCAGACAGGCAATCTTAACAAATTTATAGCGCGTTTCCGAACGCTTTCGGTCATCTCTATGGTCTATTGTCACTACTTGAGTGATTGTTCGATTGTTCCGTCAAAAGTGTCAGCTGTCACGCAAGATACCATTGCGCTAGCCGGCTGAAGCCGGTACCAAGTAATCAAAACATCAATAAAATAAAATAAAAACAAGGCAACGCTGCGCTGGCGCTGTTGAGAGTACTACGTAATAACAGATAGTAATAAACAAGACAAGAAACTGAGTAACGTTGACAGCCATATGAAATTCCTTCCACACAATGAGTGGCGTACAGGTAGGTGGTTATACTAAAGTCGATATTTGTTTGATTAATAAAATTTGCCTATACCTATTTTTAAAAGAATATACCGATTTCAGGCTACGTATAGGCGGTGGGAGGTCATTCCATATTTTGGCTGCCGAAAATTTAAAACCATTTTCGAACGAGGCTGATTTGTGTTTTGAAACAACCAACAGATAAGATGCGGCTCTTGTGCTGTATTGATTTACATCCCTAGACCATGTCAACTTTTTATAAGGTAATTCGGCTTTTGATATTTAGCTATTCCAAAGAGCAAGGTTGCCAAATGTAAATGCCTACGCGCAGCCATCTTCAAGAGGTTCCCACTATTTAGGAATGGAGTGACATGTGTACGTGGTGGAATATTATAGCAGAACCGAGCACATGCATTTTGTACACGTTGAATTACCTTCTCTGTTTTTTTCAGGAAACATGACCCGAATACAGTGTCTGCATAATTAAGTTTGGATAGGACTAGAGTTTCGCAAAGCAGAATCCGCATGTCGGTACTCAGATGCTGGCGAATTCGGTATAGCAGTTTGAGACGGTAAAAACAGTTTTTAACAGCTTCAAGTACATGCGTCTCAAAATGCAGTTCACCATCTACAACTAATCCCTGATTGCGAGCCTCACTAACTCGGTCTATGGGACAATTATCAACAATCACTACAGGATTAAGGTCTTCTATTCTTTTGATGCATTCCTTTGAGCCTAATATTAAATACTTGGATTTAGTAGGGTTTAGCACCAAGGAATTTTGTCTTGCCCAATCTGATATGTTGTCTAAATCCTCATTCAATCTCTTTACAGATTCGTGACAATCATTTGGGTGAAATGATATATAAAGTTGGAGGTCATCAGCATATATGTGAAACTGGGCATTTCTGATGTGGTTGGTAACATCGGCACTGTACAATATGAAGAGGAGAGGGCCGAGAACTGATCCCTGTGGGACGCCCCGAGTCACCTGACAGCAAGAAGAATTGGCCTTATTACCCTCCCTGGCATTATCCAGTTGCAAGAATTGAGATCTGTCAGTCAGATAACTATGGAACCACTTTACAGTTGCTGACTCACATCCGTAGTAGGAAAGTTTGGCAAGAAGAAGAGAAACATTAATTGTTTCAAAAGCCTGCGAAAAATCAAGTAGGGTAAGCAAAGTACCCATGCCCTTATCCCTCGCCTCCAAAATGTCATCAACAACATCTAGGAGGGCGGTGGCCGTACTATGACCTTTGCGAAATCCAGATTGTCTATGAGGTATAATATTATAATTTTCAAGGTATTTCCTCAACTGACTGCACACCACCTTCTCCAGCACCTTAGATAGACAAGGAAGTAAGCTGATGGGTCTAAGATCTTTGGCTGTAACCGGATTGGCTATTTTGGGTATGGGCTTGACAATAGCAGTTTTCCACACATCAGGAAAGGTAGAGGAGGTGATAGACTTATTTATTATTGCTGTGATGTACGGAAGGCTATGAGGAAGTGTCATCATCAGCATTTCTAGTGAAATGTTGTCAATGCCAAGGGCATTAGATTTAAGACTGCTAATGTGCAAGCGAACCTCTTCCTCACTAATTGGCTCAAGACTGAACGTGTTTGAGTGAAACCTGTTTGTTTCAAAATATATTAAATCTGTTAAAGTGACAGTATCATTCCCAGGTATGTTCATGAAATGTTTATTTATGTCTTCTGGATTGTTAAACAAGTGAGGCAATTCATGTCTCTTTTGTTTGCCTATGTTAATGGTAGATTTTAAGTTATACCAAAGCTTTTTTGGGTTTTGTATATGTCCATTTACGTATGACTCAAAATAAGCTCTTTTTTCACTGTCAATTGCACTCACTATAATATTTTTCAAGTACTTATAACTACTTTTATGTATATCACTTTTACTTTGTTTGTAGCGTGTTTGGTACCTGTCACGCAATTTCACCATATCTTTGATTGTGTCCGTAATCCACGGATAAGACCTTTCTTTTACTAAAATTCTTATAATTGGAGCATGTAAATCGAAAAGGGTAGTGATGAAAGTATTAAGTATTGATACCATGTCACTCACATTCTCCAGAGTGGTAATATAAGACCAGTCTAATTTGCCGAGGTCATTCTGAAACATATCGGGCATTATATCGTTTATTGGTCTATAATGGATCCACTGTGGGGTAGGCTTATTAATTTTAAATAGGAAATTCACAGATATAATAGCATGTTGCCCTAATTCCGGTTTATGTTGAACGACAATGTTGTTGACTTAAACATCAGTGCACACAATATCAATCAGTGTCTCACTGTGATCAGTAAAGTGTGTTGGCTGCTGGATAATTTGGTTAAGACTCATGTAGTGTAGGAAATTATTTAATAATATAGTACTGCTATTAGTCCCTAGACAATTTATATTAAAATCGCCCAAAATTATAATTTTATCAGTATTGCTGAATGACATCAAAGAATCTGTCAATGCATCTAGGAAGGTATTAATGTCTAACCATGGTGGTCTATATGCCGTACCGACGATAACATTTAGCGCGTTGACGGTGAGTCTAAGCCACATTTGTTCAACATTTGGTGTGACTGGATGTGTGATGGTTCGAACCCTGAGGTCACGGCGCACATAGAAGCCAACGCCCCCACCCCGGCCACCCCGCACACTCACTGGCCGCGGTACGTGTTTAAGGCGATAATTGGGGACTAATGGCGCCTTGCCTTCCTCTCCGTCCCGCAACCAAGTTTCGTTTATTGCCATTATATCCACTGCAAGTTCATCCATAGCCAACAAAAATTCGTCATGGCGTGTTCCTAGCGAACTAGCGTTGAATAATCCTAGTTGTGTTGGAGCCAAAAACCAGTTGTCCGACTCACATTTGATTGAACAGACCTTGTCTCCTGGCTTGTGCCGTGCAAGGATGCGGCCCCGTTTGACCCACACAAACTTCCACCCCGAGCGCTGGCCGGCATCTCGCGCCAAGCGAAACAATTGACGGTTCGCCTTCGTGAGCCGCTCATTAATATAGAAGCGCCTGGGCGCTCCCGGGACCAGGTCGGCCGACGTCACCCCTCGCCGAACTCGCGCGCTGTGCAGCAATGCGTCCCTCACGGCCCTGTGCGTGAAAGACATCGCTAAAGCCCGTGGACGCGCCTCGGGTCCCGAGGCGTCGATCGCTACGATACGTCGTCCGCCAACTCTCTCAGCGCTCGCTATTTGCGTTTCTGTTAAAGTGACAACTACTTTCGCAGTGATTTGCATCACTACATGGACAGGATTCTCTCCGCTCACCTCTGGAAAATTAGCCACCTCGACGTCATAGGCCAACAGTTCCTGGTCACGCTCGTGGAGGTCCTGCCTGAGCTGGGTGATCACGCTATCAACGTCACCCGTCTGTGTTGGCAGCTGTCTTTCTAGTGCGTCGACTCTCTCTTCCAAGGTATCTACTTTGTTTTTGTATTTTTCCATACATGATTTTATGTCTGCCAACTCGGCCTGAATATCTGCAGGTCTTTATTGACCGAACGAATGTGGTCACGGAAGGTCTTTAGCTCCTCCATAATATCTTTGGTGAGTTCCTGAGTGGACTCGAATGTTGAGTTCATAGGAGAACTGACACTTACAGGAACATCGCGATTCAGGTCAGTGGGCGGCAAGCCAGATTCGCTAGCGGCTGTAGATCTTTCTGGTCTTTTTATGGAGCTATTTGCTTGAATACAGCCCGGGCATTGCCAGGATGGAGAAATATTGCCTGCTGGAGGCAGCGATACACATCTCAGATGGAAGTAAGCGTTGCAGTAGCGACATCTTGCAGACTCACCCGGCGACAGAAAGCGCCGGCAGCGGCCACAGGACTTAGACATGCTTAGCAGTTGCTATGATTGACCGTGATCTAATAGGGCGCGTATGTATTTATTCAGAGATGGCGTACCGCTGCACCGCGATGACACGCTGCCAACGCTTGCCACAGTTCAGACGCGAACACAGAGATGGCGCTGTGCTATGTTTTGTGAAAAGGCTTTTGTTTAAGGTTTTCACTGTTTCGACGACGCACGGCGGTTTTGAAACATTCAGCCACTGACACCACTCCAAACACCACTTACACCGGTCAGCACCAACAATGTCTGTAACCTGAGATCACTGTATTTTTATATTAACCAAGGGTAGTTTTAAGTGATTCCAGTTAGTTCGTAAGTTTTAATTTAAGATTATATTTAATTTTAGTGATTAAAAGTCACTGCCAACACTTTCAGTTCTTTATTGTGTCACCGTACACAAACTCACTACTTTAGATTATAGGGAAAATTGGTCTTTTATTTTTAAAACAATATTAAGACGGAGCGTAATTAGTAAACAGTAACGAGCCTAAGCCATATTATTATTATCTTTGTAAGTTTTATTTTATTGGATTCATACCAGCAAACCCACTAGGGTTTGCAGATTCACTAGAATCTGCCAACAGACTGCTATGCATATTTTTTTTAGCCACTGATATTTCAAAGCTTTTTGAGAATTAAATTGTTAATTATTGCTTGAATCGTGTTCCATGAGCACTTTGATGTCGTTATCAACAGTCTCTTTGAACTGACTCTGGCACAAGCCAAGAAATATCGCTACCTACCTTGGGGATGTGGAGGTCAGATGATAGACGTTGTGTGGCAAAGCAAAGCAAACATTTTGTCAAATCTGGTACTGCCTGCCCTGCAAATCAAATAAGGTGGCTACGACTACAGCGTCACCTCATGGTTTCATTTGTATTGCCAAACAGTCTAGGAACTTATTGAAATACACACATTCAAAATTTTTATTTTTTTATATTTTTTAGATTTCATCCAAATTGGTACAGCTCTGCTTACGATTTTGTTTTGTCTTTGACATATGAGGTTGGCAACAAAAACACTGAAGAATTAATTTGTTATATTATTTATTATCAACATAAATAACACTCAATAAAAAAGATCATATTTCTTTTTCTACGAAACGCGAAAATAATCTTTTGCGATAATTATATTTTCCATCTGATCTTCTCGTCCTTCACGTCTTGAGATTTTAGCTCGTAAAAAAAAATCATATTTTATTATCCAACTAGGTATCTGCGTATTTGGAATCATTATTGTTTGTCAGATCTGGTTGGATTAAAAAGAGGATCTCGGGCTCCTAGAAGAAAGGATGCAGGATGCAACCGGGATGTTATGCTAGGGGGTGATGATAATGATAATGATTATAATACTTATACAGCCATTGACTACTGTGATCATAAACCATTATATCATCTATAAGTCTATATAATGAATAAATAAGTATTGTGTCACAATAGGCTTGTGTCCTAAAATGTAATTAGCGATTGATTCGTTCCTTTATTAGATGTTAAATTGAAATACCTGATTTTTCTTCAAAAATCGATCAACAACATTACTAATTACGGCTTTTTAAAAACCTTTTTGAATTTGACACGAAAACGCTGTAAACCATCATGGCGGTTGAGTGATATCACAAAGTCCAAAACAAAACAAACCGTAAATGAAGTCTGGTCTGATGTACCCACTTTTATTTTGTTATATTCGATTTGACAGGTAGAAAGTTTGACGTTTTAGTTGTATTTACTACTAAAACGTCAACAATATGAATGGCGGACATACTGTTTGACGTAATGTTCTCTGATTGGTGTTCCCTGTAACAAGAATAAATACATTATTTTAATTTTAAGAATCCTAAAAATAACATTAATCTTACGTTTTTATAATAAATAATAAACTTTATTGAAATCTTAAAATCATAATGAATCTATATAGATCCTACAATGAAACCAATTTATTCTTAGTGGACACAAGCCTTTTAATGGTGTCAACTCCAGATCCATATGACATAAAATTTCTATCTCACATCGTTTTTTGCAAGTTTCAATTGTACAGTCCTCTGTGACACATAAATTATTCTAACATAAAATAAAAACAGTGAGCAAAAGTTAAATTTCAAGAATCCAAAGGACAATGGCAGATCTCCATACATCAAAATGTCTGAAATTAAATTGAAGCGAACAGTAATAAAAAATATATCAAAAAATTTGGCGTAAGAAACAGAGTCTATAAATGATTCTATTTTCACTCAGGAAAGATGGAAAAAGAAGATATCGGTGTTTGAAGTTTTAGTTAAGAATGAACAATGTAGGTACAAGAAAAGTTATAGTATGAAAGTTAAACAATGTAGGTAGGTACGTTTGAATTATCAAATGACATATGTCAGATTGACATCAAAACGCGGAAGTATTTAGTAGCATCTAACTGACACAGCCAAAGACAAAAGCAGAGCTGCACATTTTAAATCGATTTTATGTGAAATCGATACAACTTTAAAACGATGCTGTGACGTTTTTATTTGATTTAAACGTTGTTAGGCTTCAAAAATATTAGCTTTTTGATATAATGTTGATTAAATATTAAATAACTGCATTTTAAATCAAACCAACTCTATAAAGGTCGATGGTATCGATTACTTATTTAATAATCGATACGGATATAGCACTCACGTCTATTCCTGTCACACCATTGTCTATGGCAACAATCAAATAAAAAAGTATTCGTAATCAATTGGAATGCTTTTTATCATCATAAAATACTCCAGCTTTAACGAGACAAAGTGAAAATATAAAAAATCGTAGAAAAAAAAAACAATTTATTTTGTTCATATGAAGTTTGAGGTCGCCCCAACAAACCCAGACCAAATTTTGCCATTGTTCTTTTGTAACTTGGTTGGAACGCTATTGTTTGTCCAATATTCGCATCTGAAAATATAAATTGATTGTTTATAGTTGTTATCAAACGTGTTGTGGAAATCAGTATTTGAAAGCGTTATAATAATTATATTATCTTAATATATAAAATCCTTGCGTTACTGACTGACTGACAGACACGCTACAGCCGAAACTATTAGGCGCAGGAAGCTGAAATTTGGCATGTATGTTCCTTGGGGACCGTAGGGGTGCACTAAGAAGGGATTTCCCGAAATTCCCACGGGATCGGCCAAAACGGGTATATTGAAAAAAAAATGCAGGCGTAGCTGTGGGCGTCCTCTAGTAAATATAAAAACATTTGTGCGTATCTGTTTTACAATGAGGAAGACTAAAAGAAAATCGAAGTGTAGTTTTTGGGGTCCTTGAATTCAATTTAAATTAATTTGGATGTTTAATAATAACTGGCAGTTCATACTCCTTAGAGTACGAACTCGTCTAGTCCTATCTTCACGAGTCGCTTCTTGGCACATTCTGATGATATATTGGGTGTGATGGATTAGCTGGCTTATGCTTTTTCTAATTTCTCCTAAACTGAAATATTTAGGTTTTAATCGATAAGTAGTATTTGGTTGCGACGGAAATCTGAATATATAAAAATTCTTGCTTGCAGTTACTGACTGATTGACAGATAACCTATAGCCAAAATTATTAGGCACAAGAAGCTGAAATTTGGTGTAGACTGTAGGTCTTACACTTAAGGTACAAATGTAGACTGTTTGGTCTTACACTTGTTGTTATGAGAAAATGATAAAATACGTGATAGATGCGGTGATGCTAAAATGAAACCAACCGCGATGAGTGCTGTGAAAAATCACTGATTTATTTTTGCTTACAAATGTACTTATGAGGTAAATGATGAACTAGTGATAAATGCTGAATGGGCTAAAAAGTAATACATATAATGATGTACGGGTTCACCGTACATACTGCCCACTCAAACAAATAGACAAATTTTATTTAACCTTTATTGATAATGTAGACGTGATTCTCTAATACTAAATGCTAGATAAATGAACTATGATAATTTAAATAACAAATTGCTCAAATTGATGATAAAATAATTGAATATTATTATGATAAAATATAACTTAAACTTGTAAAATAAACTGTTCTTTGCTACTGTCTCTATTTAGTCCTGTTCACACTTATCAAGAAAACTAAGATCGACCGACCGATGGGCGACCATAGGCGAGGTCCCTTTATCAATACTCGTAACCGATTTGCTAATATCACGGAACGCACTGATCAACACTGGCACACTATCACTGACGCTTGCCGTGGCGGCTGCCACGGTCCCTCGCGCCCCCGCGGGCGAAGGAGGCTGCTGCAGCGCCTTCCCCAAGCCAGACTCCTGCTCTCCAGAGAGTTTGTGACATCTAGATTGCATGATAAAGATCATTCCGATGACACCAAAAATGATAACCAGAGTCAAGTTCAAGTATACGGCAGTGTAATGATGAACGTCGTGTATGCTTAACTCAGTAGAAGATTGTTCCTTAAGAGTGTTTATTTGATCTCGCAGCTGATTCAAGCTATCTGTCTGATTCTCCGGTACAACAAAATAGTCAGGCAAGGTAGTATTGATAAGCGTATTGAGAACTGATACCTCTGGGACTTCGATATTCGGTTGTATATTCATATGTCGTAAGAAGTTATTGTGTGCGTAAATGCTATATTCGTCCGATTTCAATGTACAGCCCTGACCTAAGTCAATAATACCGCTGTCTTGAATTACAGTTGTTAGCGAGTCAGAACTGCAATAAATGCGTAGGTGACACTTTTCACAACACGAGTACAACCATGAATTTATATGATGTAACTTGAACCAATAATTACGGCTCGTGGATATTTCTTGTTTACAAGTGGTGTCGCTACTCATTATTTGTACATCACATAACGACTGTTTGATTTTAAGGCTGTATACAGGGTTTTCTAAAGAGCATAACATCTTGTTATTTTTGACATGAACGCAGGCTTGAAGGTCTAGGTTTGATAAGAATAGAGCTGTATCCCTTTGGATGTTGTAGGAAATGTAGGGCACGGTTGGGGTTATACGAACATGATTTGACCCACTTTTCTGAGGTATAGAAACAATTTTGTCAAGTTCAAAGACATCGCTACTTACAAGTGGAATTTTCAATTCAATTATTAAGTAGTTGTCGTGTAATCTTGAAGACGCCTTCATTATTCTATACAGGTCAGATAAATTTGATGGTTCGACTGGGACAGCGAGGTTGCTATGTAATTGACCAGATATAGGGTTGACTTGAAGGGCTAACTGTTCCGGAGAGAGTAAGTAGGGATCGATATAGGCCGTTTTTATTATCACAAGTAACTCCTTGCAACTGCAGTGATACATTTCATAGATGTTCGTTTATGATAGAGAACTGTTTGTTCATAGTTGCCTCATTGCGCCGTAGGACATTGTATTCAGACTCCAATACAAGGGTTTGATTCCTGAGCAAATGTTGAAGATGGTTTTCATTACGAGCTATCCTCTCTATATCCTGCTTGTATTGGTCTGCGAATCTCTCATCTAATACTCCAAATAATGTATTCGCCAAGTAGCCAACTCCGTTGATTAAGCCGCGTTTTTGTCTGCTGAGATATGGATTTTTCAATAGTGAGTCGTAATGTTCGATGTCTTGTACTTGCTGCTCTAATTGTAAGACGACACTTTCGTACTGATGACCCGTATTATCAGCTGTTTCCTTTAAATGTTTTACATAATTCTTTATGTCCGATATACCGCGATAGTATGTTGACATATTGTAAAACACAACCAGTTTCCATTCATCCTTAAAAATTTGGAGATCTGACACCTTATCGAAATAAAAGACTTGATTCGTAGTCATTGGGGTAACATTATATGCAGCAGTTTTGTGTTGTACGGTGGGTGATATGAGTGTAAATAATAAAAATAGAGCTGTGATAGCATAACTCCTCCATGTAGTCGGTCTGCGTGACCGCGCGGGACGGTTCTGATTTTCCGTCTGTTCTGTTTCGGGATGACCTTGTGCGCTCGACTGCTTAGATAATGATTCGATTTCATTTATAGGCAAACGTACAAGTTTGTTAACCGGACGCTGGATGATATTGTTTTTCGTTTTCAATGTAACGACTCGTACTTAACCATCTTTACCAGCGTGAACCTTTTGCACCCTGCCCATCGGCCATTTACCAAGAGCAACGTTCTCGTCCTTGATGAGGACTAGCTCGTCAACTTCGATATTAGTCTTGGGCTGCCGCCACTTAGATCTTGTTTGTAACTGCTGCAAATATTCTGTCGACCATCTCTTCCAGATGTCCTTAACCATGGCCTGAACTAATTGCCATCGGGATGTTAATGTTGTTGATTCCGGGTCAGTGGCAGGTCTCGACATTATGGGTCCTCCGACCAAGAAATGCCCTGGCGTTAAACAGTCGATCGAATCGGTACCTTCTGATAACTGACCTAATGGTCTGGAATTTAAGCAAGCCTCGATTTGACACAGCAGTGTAGAAAACTCTTCGTAAGTGAGTCGCTGCTCACCAAGAACTCGCTTCAAATCATATTTAAGGCTTTTCACCGCTGCTTCCCAAAGACCACCAGCGTTAGGCCATGCCGGTGCGTTGAAGTGCCAATGGATATTCATCTCGCCTATATTGTTGAAGAAGTCAGAGTTGATGCACTGGATGATTTCCGTGTACTCTTTCTTCATGATCCTGCTAGCGCCAACAAAATTAGTACCATTGTCGCTGTACATATGGGCTGGTGACCCGCGGCGGGAACAAAATCGGCGGAACGCAGCTAGGAAAGCCGGGGTACCTAAATCAGAAACTAGTTCCAAGTGCACCGCTTTTGTCGCCAAGCATACGAATACCGAAATATATCCTTTGACCGTCTTGATACCGCGTCCTTTATTAGCCTTTAGCTCGACATGTCCTGTAAAGTCTACGCCCGTATGCGTGAACGGTCTCGACGGGGTTACGCGTGCTTGCGGTAAGTCAGCCATGATTTGTTGATTATTTGTGTTATTATATCGGCGACACCTTACACACAGTCGCAACTGCCGTTTACAGTCCTAATACCACTGATGATCCAGTATTTGTCTCTGATATATGATAAAGTTAATCGGGGTCCACCGTGCAGAGTTGTTATGTGCGCCTGATCGATCAAAAGATTTGTAAATCTGCTATGGCTTGATAAGATGATAGGATGTTTCGTTGACGCGCTTAGTTTAAACTGCAAATACTGCTTTTCGGATGTACAACCCGATTCTGTTTAATGTCACGTATTTCTTGAGAAAAATCTCGTGATTGCACGTCTTTAATTATTATATTATATGCGTCATGAATCTCAGCTGACGACAAAAAGTTATTATTGCTTGCAATTTGCCTAATTCGCATTCTTTTGATAAAACGTGACACCCAGCCAATAACACGCACAATGTACATATGTCAAGGTACTATGATTATGCAGCATATCCATAATAAACGAAGTATTATTTTGTGCTAAGGCTGTGTTCACATTAGGCGACCTTATTTCTACCTTGGGCACGTCGTATATAATCTTCCTTTGTTTTTGTACGTCAAATTGTTTCAGCCATGTGGGTCCTTCCCACCACAACGAATGCTCCAACAGCTGAAGAGTCGTCAGTCCTCTAGTTGCACAGTCAGCGGCGTTTTCTTCCGAAGAAACATGATTCCAATGATTAGATGGGATGATTTCTGTTATCTGTTTCACTCTATTAGCAACAAATGACTTCCATCTGGATGCGTCCCCATGTAACCAGCCAAGGACTATCATGGAATCGGTCCACGCGTGTACTGTCATGTGTTCATTTGGCAAGGAACTAACAACCTTTTTCAATAACTGCGACAATAGTAAGGCTCCACAAAGTTCTAGACGCGGCAGTGACAATTTATTAGCCACTGGAGCTAACCTTGTTTTTGCCGCAATAAGGCTTGATGTGTATTCGCCCTTATCGTTTTTAGTCACCAAGTAAATAGTGCAAGCGTATGCTTTATCCGATGCGTCGCAGAATGCATGTAATTGACAATTTGTTTCTAGGTTACCGACATATCTCGGTATGCGGAACTTATTTATATTTTTAATGTCTTCCTTTAATTTCAGCCAAGTTTCGAGAATATCTCTAGGTAACTCATGATCCCATAATGCTCCTATTGACCATGTTTTTTGGAACAATAGCTTCGCTCTAATCGTAAGCGGTGATAACCAGCCAAGCGGATCGAATAACTTAGAGATATCTGAAAGTAATTGACGTTTTGTTATTGATTGTGGATTCTCAGATATTATTTGGCTTTCTAATAAGAAGGCATCGGATGATGGGTTCCACTTTAAACCGAGAGTTTTTCTAGATTCGAGGCACTCAAATTCGTAGGGGCTATTTAGTTGTTCAGATGTCAGATGTTCTAATAGCTCTGTGTCATTACTGGACCACTTTCTAAGATTCATGCCAGCACCATGTAACATGTCAATAAGTTGTCCTTGCAACTCCTTGGTCGTTTTTTTCAGATTATGGCCTGTAAGCAAATCGTCGACGAAGAACTAGTTATGGACCACTGAAGCTGCTAACGGATATTTTTCAGCGTCATCCAGAGCCAGTTGTTTTAGGGTACGCATATGGGGCTGGCCGGCTGCCGTATGTTACGGTTGTTAAACGATACTGCTTTAATTCGCTATTCAATGTATCCCTCCAAATGATAGATTGCAGGTGTTGATCACTAACTCTTATCAATATCTGCCGAAACATCTTTTCTATATCGGCAGTGATAACGTACTTGTACTGCCTCCAGTTAATAATAAGTGACAACAAATCTTGCTGTAGATTTGGTCCGCTAAACATTAAGTCGTTCAGACTGTTACCCGAAGTGGACTTTGCTGACGCATTAAAAACTACTCTCAATTCGGTTGTAGTCGAATCTTGTTTCCAGACTCCGTGGTGCGGCATGAAGTATCCATCTTCGGTGTTATTGTCAGCAACTGGAGTCATATGGTCTAGGTTTTGATACTCGGCCATAAACTGTTTATAATGCGACGCAAACGATTTATTTTTGTACATCTTGTGTTCTAGCTGTTTGAATTGAGCTATCGCCTTGTATTTTGATGCGCCTAGTTTTTGTTTATAATCGGCTCTCATCGGCAACCCAACTTCGTATCGGCCATTATCTAAACGCCTCGTTGTTCTTTTGTAAAAGTCTTCGCAAAACTGATCATCAGGAGTCAAGTTGGACGATGGCGATGAGTCATCTATGTCTTCCAGTTCCCAGTACTTGGATATTTCGTCGCGCACATTGCTGATGACAACGTGACAGTGATATGTCCTTACATTGCCTGATAGTATCCAACCCAAGTGTGTTTCTTGGGCTATGGGAGCCTGCGCCGGGCCCTTTATGAGACCACCTAAAATGATTTCTGAATGAATGAATGAATGAACACACTGGCGTCCAAAAGTAAGTCGATAGGCCTAGTAATATTGTACTCAGGATCAGCTAGCTTTAAGTGTTGCAAGTGAGGCCATGACTGCTTGCTAAATGTAGAGTTAGGCAAGTCGTTTATAACCTTAGATACAACCAATGCCTGCGTGGTAAAGCCATAGTTTCCATATATCGATTTGCATTCTAACGATACAATGCCTTTGCTTTGCTTAGCGACTGGCCCTATGCCCGAGATAGAGGCATGATATTGACGACGTTGTAAGCCTAACAATTGCGTAGCGTTCTCAGATATCAAGGAAATCTGCGAGCCTTGATCTAAAAGGGCTCTTAGAGTAACATAGGTACCAGTTCTAGCTAAGACATTCAGTTTAAGAGCGGTCAACAAAACTTCTTCATTGTCAGCAGCGACGTGATTTACTTTATGCTGAGCTGTAAGGTTTAACGGCAATGCAGATATGCCTGAGGTCGTCACTGAAGCTACCTGAAGACGTTGTAGGAATGCGTCATGCAGTAAAGTGTTGTGGTCCTCACCGCACTTCTTACAACGCTTTGAATTGGTACAATCATTATCGTAATAATTATACAGACAATTTTTGCAATACTTTGCTTTTGTCACCGTATCTAAACGATTCTCAGGTGACATGTTAATAAATTTTCTGCATGAAAACAAAAAGTGACGAGTTTTGTAATTGGGCCTTGAGTAGAGGCAACCTTGTACTGATTGTTATGATAACGATTTACGGGTTTATTATTAGAGTGAACTGTCTCACGATTGACAGTTGGCTTGGTGGCCTCCTTATCCCTCTTCGGCATGGGTTCTAGGGCTGTAAACTTGCTCTCTAAGAACGTCATAAACTCCGCCAGAGACGGTAGCTCTCTGGGTGACTTGCGCGCTTCCTTATAGTCACAGAAGGTGTCTTGATCTAATTTCTTACAAAGAAGATGCACTAATAACGGATCCCAAGTATTCGTATCTACGCCGAGGTTGTGGATAGCATGAATACACTCTGTACTAGTGTCATATAACCGTTTCAATTCATAAGCTGTTTGCTTGTGTATAATTGGCTGATTCAGGAAAATCTCAATTTGATTGGCGAATAAAACTTGGGTGTTATTATACCTATGTGTAAGTATCTCCCAAGCGGTGTCATAATTATCAGCTGTGATATGCAGATGCTGGATAAGACGCTCAGGTTCTCCTCTGACCTTTCCTTTTAAGTGCTGCATCTTCTGAGCCTTGGTAACGGAATTATTGTCGTGGATAGCTTCGGTAAATAAATCACAGAATGTTGGCCACTGGGTGTATTTACCGGTGAAAGTAGGAATCTCTAGCTTGGGCGTTGCTTTATGCACGTGAACCATGGATGAGATCTTCTTGTTTAACGCACGCTTTATGTTCTTGAAAATGGTCTCGTGTCTATTGAGTTCCTCCTCATACGAAATATCCTCACCTTGGAGTAAATGATCTATACGCAAGTGTAACGCGTCGATAATATCCCACTTACTCTGAATACTTCGCAGCTCGTCCTCAAGTTCCCATTTTTCTGGAATAGCGTTCACGTCAATGCTCTTTACTAACCTGTTAAAAGCCCTAAAATTGGTTCTCTGTAAAGCTAACAACTCGATAGCCTCACTGTTGGATTGCATTGATGTTTCCTTTGATAAGAAGGACGATAGCAAATTACGCGTAGCCTGATATAACTCCTTAGCCTGCTGATAATAGTTAGAACTACGTAGGCTCTTTTTCAGGCTGTTCAGAAAGTTTAATATGATTTTGCTCGAACTCTCCCCAGAGGCTATCCAGTGCCTCAAGTCTCTTTTGAATATATTCCGGAGTCTTCCTAGACAGCGGATCTTTGCCAAAATTTACTTTAATTTTGTTGATGCTTTCAAATAATTCAGTCTGGCGAGAGCTCGATGCTTCCATCACGATAAAATAAAAGGAACGTTCTTACTTGGACTGATGCTTGATAACATTGACTGCAAGCTGCTGCTGCTGGTATCTGCTATTCGAAGTTTGCGACACGGAGTCTCTGATCGTACACTGAGTTTAATTGTAAGTTCGAAAATAATCCGTCGGGATTATCGCGAAGCACTCAATAAGAGATTATAGTTAGGACCGGTTTCACTTCAAAAAAATTCTCGAAAAACAAAAAAATGTAGACTGTAGGTCTTACACTTAAGGTACAAATGTAGACTGTTTGGTCTTACACTTGTTGTTATGAGAAAATGATAAAATACGTGATAGATGCGGTGATGCTAAAATGAAACCAACCGCGATGAGTGCTGTGAAATCACTGATTTATTTTTGCTTACAAATGTACTTATGAGGTAAATGATGAACTAGTGATAAATGCTGAATGGGCTAAAAAGTAATACATATAATGATGTACGGGTTCACCGTACATTTGGAATATGTGTTCCCTGGGTACCGTAGGGGTGCACTAAGAAGAGGTTTCCTGAAATTCGTACCGGATCAGATTAAGAAACGGTTATTAAATATGTGGGAGCGTAGCTGCGGGCATTCCCTACTATATACATGAACTCACAAGGTTACTAAAAACACGGCGCCTAAATAGTACACCTATGTACAGTTCATTATAATTATGTGGATAATGATGCTTTCTTTCTTATTATTAAATTACTAGAAATACAAAGGTATTTTAGCCAGCAGTTTGTGCCTTAACAAACTTCCTTTAGCTTGACTTATTAATTTAGAACATTTAGCACAATTAATTAGAAACGAACACACAAATTTCCTTAACATAAATCGAATACCTCAACCAAAAGCTAATCTCAACTCAATATTCAACGTAATAGTCAACTATAACTGCGCTAAACAAGATTCTCGCACCAAAATCAGCATCTTATTCAAAAACAGGTTGCTGTTATATTCGTAGCTCGGACATCAAAGGTCATCGAAGATATATCCCAAGTTAACCTTTGGGATTTCCTATACAGTGTTCGTCCACTGTCTTTGACATGCTAAACTAATGACGGGCCAACTGGCACATCACAGACGTGCCGAGATTTGGTGTCGTTACCCTAATATTGGATAAGTGCTGTGATATTGGATGAAGGTGTATTATTAACAGAGTACAAAGGTAATACGTTAGTCCGAGTAAGGTGTAAAGTAAAATGCGAGTTATAAATCTCGATTGTCAGCAGATATTTAAAAATGCAAACTTGCGCTTTTGTGATGCTATTATGGATATATTCTCTATTATATATTTTTTAACTAGTTGTGCTACGTGGTTTTATCTGCCGACCATTCACATAGCAATATTTTTGCTTATGGTCGACTACTTAAGGTCATAGCATGATTAGCATGAAATTACATAGCTAATATATTTCCCAAATAATTGAGCCGTTCAGTACTATAAACTGACCGTGTTTCTTTAGATACTATGCAGATTACTCGTAAATTAGTAGACAAAAAATATTATCAAACATTGTCTGACAGTTTCAAAACTATATTTCTAATATTATTTATCAAATTAAACAGAAATTGCAAACAAATATTTCAGAAACAATTATTACACACTCAATTATTAGCAATACGAGACCAGACACCCGTTCCATCCGAACTTCAAAACAAAATTAAATTTGGTTGGCATCGCGACAATCAACGGCTTTTCATGTTAAGCCTATTGTTCTTCAAACAATGGCCGACAGGTTTTGCTAGTCAATTTGTTTATTTCTGCGGTTTATAAACATCATTATAGCGGCCAGTTTATTTTACTTTTCAACGTTTAGTGAATATGATATAAACGAACGCTTTTCAAAGGACTTTTGGAGGGTTTTCATTAAAGAGGTCTGTGTTTTGTTTTATATTTTCACGCTTGCACACACTTTTGAATGGGACGGATTGAATGTTAATTTATAGATTTTCATCATTTGTATTAAGGTTCTGTAAAGGTTTAACGGGAGTGTCTATTCTTAGAATACAAAATGGCACCATGTTTATTTCTAGTTCTGTTTGAAATTAATCTTCTTGAAACTGGACACTGTGTTTAATACCACGTACATTTTAACAATGTTATTTTTCAAATTTAACCTTACCTCACCCTTTCGGTCAGTCGTAATGTTGGACGTTTAGAAACATCGTCTAATTCAATCCACACACGTGGTTAATGCCAATGTTATTTCAACCAATAACTAAAGAACAAATAAGGATTTTTTTTAGAGTTTGGTTACAAAGATTCTGTTACGATTGAGGCTGACATCAAATATGAAAAAAACGTCATGTAATTAATGGTCACCAAAAAAAAACTTCACAAGTCGAACAGTGATTCACCACGAAGGCTCTATGTAAGGTGCCTATACAATTATCTAATTTGAATGATCTTAACGATTATCTAATTTGAATGATCTTAAAAGACTAAACTCGAATTCTAAATATAACCAACAAAATGAAGATGCAGCAACAATCCCCTGTTCAACCATAAGGTTAGTAGGCAATATTGACTTGGCAATCGCATTAAACAATCTAATTTATATATGTATTACTTATGAGATATATTGTGTTTTCATGCGATGGCCAAGTCAATCTATTTATTTAAAACATTAAAGATTTTTATTAACCGACTTGGTATTACATGGATCTCACAACTTTTTACGGTCGCGAGACTTGGTATTTTTGACAAGTATTGTTTTTATGGGATTATCTTTACACGTACTGAGTAACGACCAGAGAAAATAAATGATTTAAGTGTACGGAAAGATGTTTAAAGTAATTATAATTGCTTGTGTATAGACGGTGTGAGCTAATATCTAAGCACTATATCATAATATCTGCAGAATGATAAAACGAAAACTGCGGCATATCGCTATCCCTTTAGGCTGTGGAGGTCAGAGGGCAGTCGCTCTGTAGACAAGATAATACTTAGTCAAATCTGGTTAAACTAGTAAGTGTAACTAGTAGTGTGTGTGGTAATCTAAGCCGCAACTCGGATAACGCTAGGACTATGATGATAATATGTAGAATGACAAAAAAAGTTTTTTAAATATTCTAAAACTACTCCTTTGTCATTCCTAAGATAATCAAATCATATTCTATACCACCGTTACCAAGTGCCTTCAATCTCAGCTATTGGATTCCACAATGCAGAGATGGACTCTATTTTCTTAGAAGAAGCTCGTTCTCAGCAAGAGATCACGATTCGGAATGACATTTTGAACAGATGACGCTTACAAACTAGGTCAAATTGCAGATCGAAAGACACCCAGACTCGACAGCACAAATCTTTGGAACAACATAGAAAATTTGAAAGCATAACAAGCTTCACCTATTTGCTCATAGCAACAGACTGACAGGAAAACGAATATATAAGGGGTGCCGTTTTTTGCCAATTTTGGCTACATATAAGTAAGAGGGATTAAGTTTAAATAAATTTGAAGTAATTATAGTTTCAAAATAAATAAAATACTATTTTCGTCGTAATTTTTTCAATAACATCAATCAATCATAATCAATTGAAAGGCACGGAAACACTATGTTTAATAACACTCAAAGTTTGATAACCTGTTCTTCAAAGGAATCATTTAATTTGTTAGCCCACATGATTGAGTCAACTTCGTTACGATATTTTTATGTTACATTCTTAGTCCGACTGACACTGACTGACTCCACTATGCCAACTTTGTTTGCTACGAAGCCATACCTATATATAAAATCCTGTCTCAAACTCGTAACGTCAGTGTGCCCCCTTAAACCGAGTATTAACCGAGCATGATAAGCAAGCTTCTTGTAATAGAAATTTTCGCATATAAAAATGTAAATATAACTTTTTTTCTGCCTCTTTAGAAGACTATCATGAGCTGCCGTACTTTGCGAAAGTTGAAATAAAAAGTGTATATAAGTTTACTCGTATTTAAATCATTGGCAATTATTTTCTGGAAGAATTCCACTTCGCTACATTAGCACAATTTTCAGAAAGTCTTACAATAGCAACAGCGCTTGAAAATGCCCTCATAAAACAAAATACCCAACAATTTCTTTCCGCATTTATTTTTCTTTTATTCGCCACATTTCAAGCACATGCCGCTGGATCCTATAACTTGCAGTCATATATTGTGTGCCAAGGATGCACCGTAGCTAAATCGTCGAGCATTTGTCCGAGTAACACCTCTATTTATTTTAGAAAACTGTACTGAAGCTGTGATCAAAACTAAAATGTACTCGAAGCCGTAATGTAAGCCGATGTATCGTGGTTGAATTTTTTTCTTTAGTAACAAGATTCTGAGAGAATTGGAATTCAATCTCAATGGGCTGGCTCTTATCCTGGTAAATTGTTCATGTTATTGGAGCAACTACTTACCTATTACTGAAGAGGTAAAATACTATGTAATAAATATTATGGGCGCGTAAGTCCAAGTGCCTGCAATACCTAGTTATGAGTTTACACCTCAAACCGTTTTCATTGAAATAGATTATGTTTGCCATATCGTAGAGATGCCACGATAAACATGTAAACGTAAAGATTTAGGTATTATTTAATAAGTTAAGAACGAGAATTACCAATGATATTAAGACACTGTATACAAAATAGGTAGATGTATAACTCGTAAACCGGGCCATTTGCAAGTTACATTAAACCACAATAAATTTCACAATAATTATCACCATCAGCCCTGTATATAAACTGTTCCACTGCTGGGCACGGGCCTCTTTTCACTATGAGAATAAGTAAGGCCATAGTCCACCACGCTTGCCTAGTGCGGGTTGGCAGACTTTACATGTCTTTCAAGAACATTATGGAGCACTCTCAGACATGGTTTGTGGCAGGTTTCCTCACGATGTTTTCCTACACCGTTTAGCACCGATAATTAACAATTTAATACGCACATAACTCCGAAAAGTCATTGGTACGCGCCGTGGATTCGAACCCGGACCATCTGCGTAGCAATCTGTCGGTCTCTCCACTAGACCTTCGCTGCTTGTCACTCACAATAACGATTCGCTGAAATATCATTAAAGTATATTTGTCTTTATACGTCGTAAAAACCTAAGAACAAACATTGATCTTGAAGATAAATAATCTCTTCAGATAAGTTGAACAAATGTTCAAAAATTTACTCTGATATCCGTCGACAAATACGAATATAATATAATTGTGTATTTCCAACACTGATTCCCAGGACCCATTACGACAAATATCGTTAACAATTTTACGCTATTGATCCATACAGATTGGTAGACGTCACCTGTTCAATAAACGCAGTACGTATAAACTAAAGTGAAAATAGCGTCATATGTCCCGACATGTCAATGGTGAAATTGTTTCACTCCTGCTTTCCGCTTTTCGTTGTTGGTTGCGGTAAGCCAGGGAAAATTTATTTAGATATTGGCGCGGCTTCCGTGTTTTATTCTTTATGAGGTGCATACATTTGAAAGATACGAATATATCAATATTTCTGAATTTATGAATGTTATGGGGAGCTAGTTTCTAACTGTTGCGTATTTTTTTTTTAATTTATTCTTTATGCACAAAAATAGTACACAGGTGGACTTAATGCCTAGTGGCATTTTCTGCCAGTCAACCTTTTGGTGGTGCAGAGATAGATGAGGTAGGTGCATTAGCCATGTCGTGAAAAATAGGTTATGTATTAGATACATATTAATAATTTACAAAAATATTATAAATCATAAATATGTACAATTATTCATAGATATGATACACACATAAGTCTAATACATAAATATATACATATATAAATACATAATTTTCGTATTTATCGCTTGTAGGTAGAAATAATTCTTTTTTTATGTTCTAAATCTCTTATTTCACTAATCTGCAATATCGTTTTAAGATATGAACGGTATCTACCACGTCGGTACCGTTATCTGAATCAATATTATGCTTGATACGTCCTACTAGCGTTAACCCAATTGCAGCACATGACGTGTCCGCGCACTATTCTAACCTGGTTTGACTGAATATTAGCTTTTCCATACAGCGACTGTCTGTCCGATATCCGCGGGCCTAGTTCATAATATCGACAGTCACTACATCGATGATCGCTGTATCGAAAACGTTCCATCGACGGGCTAATGTATCGACAGTACCCCAAATAAATGGTACGCTACATCGACAGTACCCCAAATCCTTGGTACGCTTCATCGATAGTACACTTAAACGACGGTATGCTACATCGACAGTAAACCAAATCGATAGTACGCTGCGTCGACTACCCGACAAGTAACTCCTAAGATTTACCAGCATGAGTTGATAATGTCCAAATTTTTAATTAAAAAAAACACTAAGTTGACGGAGCCCTGCTTGGCAGGGCTCCTATTTTTAGATTAAGGGTCACAAGACAACCTAACATAACCTACTTACTTGAGTTACAGTCTCACCTAACCTTCATTTCTTTTTGTCTTGGCAAATTGTGATTAAAACTTTTAAAAATCCTGTGTTTTTATTTAAATCTGGCTCGGGTCGGGTAGTCGATGCAGCGTACTATCGATTTGGTTTACTGTTGATGTAGCATACCGTCGTTTTAGTGTACTAACGATGAAGCGTACCAACGATTTGGGGTACTGTCGATGTAGCGTACCATCGATTTGGGGTACTGTCGATATTTTAGCCCGTCGATGAAACGATTTCGATACAGCGACCATCGATGTAGTTACTGTCGATAGTATGAACGGCTACCGATCTCCGCAACACAATGGGATAGCAATAGTTGGATATACAAAATATTAAAACTACTTTAAAAGCCATATTCAATTCAGAAAAGAAAATTTCAATTAATTTTAGAAACAAATTAGCAAATTGATATTTTACTTGGGAATTCATCAAATTGCAAAGGGTGATCTGACCGGCAAACTTTTTTTGTTACCACAGTTGGTAAAAGATGAAACGTATTCCTTCCATTATCTGATTGAGGTGAATTTTAAATGTGATCGAAATATACCTGAATGTAAATTGAAACTCATTTCGGGCGACGAAACACAAAGTTGGTTGGTATAGTTTTAACTGTCCCAGAATTAAATTTTCTGGAAATAAGTTCTTATGTTGCTAGTTGTTGTTCGTGGTTTTCAAATAATCTGGATGTTTATATTCAAAGATATAACCTTCGAATAGTAATTGGCTAACCGGTATTCAAGCATATCTGCCCATATTATTTTGCCTTTTGGACTGCGAAGTCTATGAAAGAGCCAGTCTTTGGAAACAATTTAAAATTTGTAGTCTATTTTGGTTGTATGTATAATAGCATGGCTAAAAGCTCTGGCGAAGACACTTTTTGGGCCATTGTTCAACTGATATGAAATTAGTATTTTCAACTTTCGCTATAGTCATCAACAATGAGTTGGCCATTAAGTATATATATATATATAGACGGGAATTAACGCGAACATGCAAATTACGTATTTACATACCTTATTTTGCTTGACGTTTCGAGACGTTGCACGTCCCGTGGTCGCAAGCTGACTGGTGAAGCGATGTCACGTCTCCGAGTGCGAGGTAGAATATTCTATTTCTACCCCCGGGTCGTTGATATTCGAAGTACCGGCGCAAAACACACTAACCGTATCTGTATATTGAACATTCGCCGACTGCGCATGAAAGTGGGGTGTTGTTAACCGAATCACAGGATTCCACGCCGATGACAATTTGAAGCCCTCTTCCCGATTGAAATTTTTATGTTTTCTGATTTCAATCGCTTCACGCACAACTCTTGGGTAAAAGTGGCGTTCCATGGAGAGGACTTGGGGACGATGAAATTCAATCCAGTGATTGGTGCCCGATTGAAGTAAATGTTCCGCAATCGCCGATTTGCTCGTTTGACGGTTCTTTACAGCTGCGATGTGCTCCTTTATACGTTCAGCGATAGTCCGCTTCGTTTGCCCTATGTAAGAGCTTCCGCAGCTGCAGTTGATTTTATAGACACCTGTGGTTTTTAGCGGTAGAACATCCTTTGGTTTGCCCACCATGTTGTATACTTTGGTCCCTGGTGTAAATACGTCGAAATGGAGTAGTTTTTTAACTTGTCTCCTATTTTATCCGTAACACCTCTAATGTAGGGCATATAGGTCGGTTGTCTATTTACCGCCGGATGTTTATCGCGCTTGATAGGCCGCGTCATTCGTCATTGTACCTGGTATCCGTTCTTCCTAAGTACCTCCTGAACATGGTCTTGCTCTAGCTTCAAATGCTCATGGTCACAGAGGTCATGTGCTCTGGTTTTTAGTGACGTCACTACGGATTGCAGGTGTCGAGGATGGTGGTGCGACATGGCGTGCAGGTATCTATCTGTGTGCGTAGGCTTCCGGTATACGCAGTGTGTTAAGGACCCATCTGGTCTCACAGTCACTTTGACATCCAAGAATGACAACGATCTGTCAGTTTCCATTTCGTAGGTGAACCTCATTTCCGGATGAATGGAGTTAAGGTGTTGCACATATTGATCTACTTCCTGCTTACCTCCTTTTACGATACTAAAGATGTCATCCACGTATCTTTTCCAAAGCCTGATGGTCTTGGGCCCGCTGCTAAGCGCCTTTTCTTCAAAGTGATCCATCCAGATATTAACCAGTACTGGGGTTACTGGACTCCCCATTGCGACACCATCGATCTGGAGGTAATATTGGCCTTGGAAGAGAAAGTAGTTGCCATCTAAGCAGTGTTTTAGTAGATCAATATAGTTGTGAGGCATATCGTTGTCACTCAGTCTGTCCCTCAGTGTTTAAAAGAGTTGGCCATTGTCTTTCAGGATACATATCATGGGATTTTACACCCGTGAATATTGCGCTCGCAACTGTGCCATAATATTGATAACTCAAAACATTGTCCTACGTACAATCAAATAAGTCGGCGCTGGACCAGTTTGGAAAAAATCCCTTGGATCGCTCATAGAGTCGGCACACTAGAAACTGGTTTTGTATGCGAGTGTCAATGTGCGTGTAAAGTAGCACTAGAAGCGACGATATCTTGCTGAGCGATTCTTGCCCTTATGGTGGTCTAGCGGGAAGTTGTTCAACTGTAGGTACCTTACATAGTACAATTAAAGACAATGTAAAACTCTTGACCTACAATTAAATGGACTGGTAGCTGTATCAGCAATTATGACCGGAAAAGTTAAGCACAACAATTATCACACAATTACAATAATGTAATTTAAAAGAATCAGAATCCTTTAAATACCTCCTTCTCATAATCAGGGGCACAAAATTACCTTTACAGTACTGTGCTTAATTCCACTTAATACCCAAGATCAGCACATAAATAATAATAATTATAATAAATTAATTTACAAAGGCTAACGGGCAGTAAATCGGATCTGTAATAACATTAGGAAGGGAACAAAGGAGTAGAGATAAAATAACATTAGATGATTCCCTTTCTCCCCGTCACGAATATATCTTTTATATTTTCCTCCTCCGATACCAGATGAAAATTGGGTGAATGTTATCTGTTCATTTGAGCTTGGTGTTATAATCACTAGCTTTTGCCCCTGGCTTCAATCACATGGATTGGTTGACGTCGGTTATTACTATTCTGATGTACAAGCTATACCTTTGAAACGTTACATCAAAATCCATTCGATAGTTTTGCGTGAAGTAGTAACAAACATATAAAATCTTTATGCCTGCCCATCTAACGGCATAAACTTTCATGCTTATAATATATACCTACGTTCATACAGGTACTAACGTCTTTTTGCGTCGGGGTAGGCAGAGACAACAGAACGCCACTTGTTTCTTTCCTTCATACATGCTCGCCGGTTTCGGGTACTTTGGACCTTTCCGTTTTACAAAACGTCCCCAATTTGGTCAACGAATGTCCAACGAGCTCTACCGCGACAGACTTGCCCACGTTTATATTAGAATAAAGTTATAATATTACTTAGTAGTAAGTTTTTCTTGTTATAGGTAGGTACGCAGTATTGACTGTATATAATTGGGTCAACGTTAAGCGCTGTAACAGATTTTGCTGTTCAAGTCTACTTTTGTTTGTAAACTTTTTTTGAGGACCACTCGTGCGTTTCATATTGAAATATAGAAAAGCCATTACTGTCTGCCAGGTGTATTTCTAGAATGTGTGATTTCTATTATATCCTAACTAGTTTGGAATTTGTCTAGGAACGACACATTCACAGATCACTGCTACTTTTGAAAGCTCTCAATACAATTTACATCAGGGCAATACTTAACCTCGCAATAATCTTTGCATCACCAATAAGTAATAAAGTTGTATAATAATTAAAGAAAAAAATATTTAATAATAATATTTTTTTGCAATTAATTTATTTAATTAAATAATAATTTTAAATACACATTTTAACGATTAAATAAATCTAGACTAGACATAATTTCTTTTATAAAATTTTCTATGTAATGATAATGTCAGTGGCTTCCTCCTTTCTTCTTCTCTATCTAGCCGCCAGGCACCTTCAGGATCCATATTTGGTCTATTATATGCTTATGTAATAAATTTAAAACATAATTATGGAGAGCAATTAATCTTTGAATTGAACTATAAGCAATGCATATCTTTCACTCATAAAACACATAAAATCCTCTTCAACTATAATCTGAATGGCCAGAGCCTTGATAGAAAGCATGTTGTCAAGGATCTGGGTATAATATTTGATGAAAAACTATCATTTCACCCCTATTATGATAACATAATTATTAAAAGCACCAGTCTTCTTGGTTTCATTCTCAGAATACCCAAAGATTAAAAAAAAACAAAGCCTACTCTATTTAGTCCAATCTTTAATTCGTAGTGTGTTGGAATTTAACTCGCCTATCTGGTCACCTTTTTACGATGTACGCATAAACAGAATCGAAAAGATACAAAGAAAATGTTTAAGAATAGTTTTTTATAGATTTAATCTTAATTACGAACTACAAACAAACAACAAAAGGCTTAATATGTTCATGATGTTGTCTTTGGCATCTCGGCGTGCAAGCACCGACCTATTGTGTCTCCATAAAATAATCCATGCCGCATTGGATTGCCCTGATTTGTTAGCTCGGATTAATTTAAATACTAAATTTAGATCACGACCTTAAAAGTTTTATTTTAATGTGCATATTAACAACACTTCGTACTACAACCCGATAGTACGGATGTGTCGACTGTACAATAATTTATCATCAGAACACCACAAGTCTTTGGAAATTTGTAAAGTTTAAACGAAACGTTAGGCATATTATGTCTAATCAGTCTAATGTAGCTATAGGAATATAATGTTGGAGTACTGTGTTCAAATATTTAATTCGTCTTGCGTAGGTAGGTACCATTTGCTGTTTTGTTTTTCTTTGTTTACCTCATTTACTCTGATTTTACCCCGTTTTGTTTAAAAAAAAAAATTGTTATTTCACTAAATGAGCAATACAATCCATTATGATCATGCAGTGTACACATAGTTAGGAACTTAGTTTAGAAGTTAACTGTAACTTTTATATTTTAACCAACTTGTACTATGTTCTGTTTTGTGTACCTAAATTACATAAATAAATGAATGCAACCAATTCTATATATTCCATTAATACTACGTAGTACTGTCTATCCTTTGGGAAATAAGCATGCAAACATGAAACCCACGCGCTCTTTATAAAATATTAACGATTGGATTACTTCCATCATACTATATTTTTCTATCATTCCCCTCTTATAATAATGAACCACTTTATAAAATGTCCCACTGCTGGACACGGGCTCCTACTAATCATGAGAAAGGTCAGGCCGATACGTAAGAAAGTCCACTACACAAGCCAAGTGCGGGTTGGCAGATTTTACAATTATTTTTAGAAGGTCATGAAGAACTGTCAGACATGCAAATTTCTTCACTATATTATTATCCTTATATATATTTGGTGCGTCATTCTTTTTTCACTCATTCGCTCCACGTATAGAGATGTATGTACCAAATATATGAGACAAACGTGTACCTATGGGCAAGCCGGTCGCGGCCGACCTCGTAGGACATTCGTCGACCAAACTGGTGACGTTCTAAAAAACGGAAAGGTTCGAAGCACCCGGAACCGGCGAGCATGTATAAAAAGAGTCATGAATGTAGAGGAAGCGCGTGAGGTTTGTAAGGATAGAAGTAAATTGCGTTCCGTTGTCTCTGCCTACCCCGACGGAGAAAAGGCGTGAGTATATGTATGTATGTTTGTAATGCGCTTTGGTTTCAACAGTAAACTTGTATTGCATATTGAATAAATTTATAAATAAATGTATGTATTGTTATCCTTACCATTTAGCCATCAACAATGTAATATGCACATCATTTATAAAAGTCAGTGGTGAGCGTGGTTGATTTGTCATTAGGTTATAATTGCTAGCTTGACTGCCTCTGTGGTCCTACAGGAGTGTAAGCGACTGCGGATCATGAGGCTTCAGGTTCGAGTAAAACGAAATGTATTTTTTTGTTCGGCCCGGGAATCGTCCCGGGCCGAACAAAAAAATACATTTCGTAATAAATAAATAATATAAATATAATAAAAAATACATTTGGTTTTACTGTTAGGGATTTTGACTGAAAACACGTTTTAAGCTATTGGTCCTGCGCCCAAGCTCTCTCCGGTCGTGTCGCTTGTGGCGTCCCATCGGACTATGAGAATGAGGGATAATCGAGAGTGTACTTGTGTTTGCACATACATACTCTTGTGCACTATAAGTCCCGCGCAGTTGGCTTGTCTCGTATAAAAATAAGCCACCGTGACTGGAATCAGTTAGAGGACATTATATATAGCTGTCTTAAATATCCGCCTCATTCCCGAAATATTGTATAATATTTGGGACATTATGATATCATTTGTTACAATGGCACCACAGAATAAAATAGCAGACAATATAACCCTAGTACCAGAGTAATACAAATTATGGAAGTGGAATAAAACGTTGTTGCTTGCCGCAATCCTGGTCCGATGACCTTAAATTAATGTTCTTTTTTGATACAGTAGCCTATCAAAATGTGATCAAAATAATGTGACCATCGAAAATTGTATATTTGCTGGAACTTTTGTTGTCAGGAATATAGAACAGTAATACAGTTTAGATGCTGCTGTTTACTAGCATATGACGAAATACCGCAGTAATATTTAAAAACATCACTATGCGTTTTACGGAATAACATAAAACTTATGCCATATAGAGACGAATATGATGATTTGTTTGTAGCAGTTTTAAAACTTACTTTAGCTACTGCACCAACATGAAGTTGCAAGACGTCCAGTGCTGGACATAGGCCTTTCTCAAGGCTCTCCACATGGAATCGGTACTTGGATGATTTAGATAAAAGAAACTTGTTTCTGACCGTTCCGTCTTCCGTGGTCCAGTGGATAGCGTATGCGACTGCTGATCGGAGGTCTCGGGTTCGATTCCCGGGTCGGGCAAAAAGTGTTACTGGGTTTTTTCAAATTCTCAGTAGCAGCACGGAGTCTGGTGATATGCCCGGTAACGGCAATAGGTTCGCCCCCTATTACGTGGGACCTAAAAATTCATGGCGAAATGTGGGTGTAATATTACATGCCTACCCCTTCGGGGATACAGGCGTGAGTGTATAAAAAAATATATAAAAATTTGTTTCATATTTTAATCTTCTGTAGTTCCGTCCCTTTAGCCGTAATGCCACGCTGTTACTCAAAACGAAGTACTTTTTCCCAATCAAAACCCAATTTAAAAGTAAATTAAAAGATTCAACCACAACAACCTTGGGTTGCCATTCAAAAGTTGGATGGGCGATTGGAAGTGCAATCGAAACAAGTGTAACGTTTCGCTGTTGTTTTTTGAGTCTCAATACAGTACAATGCATAAATCTATATACTTATAATAAGGTAGAAGTGCACTACACTACAAAAGAATCCTATACTATACTTTAGAAGTGTAGTTTTCTCGTAACACAACACTACTTTTCGTAAAATATACATGTTAAAAGCTATATTTGAAAGGACATGTCTTCGTTATTCTTACACCCATAACACGTTACTATCCACTGCTAGTTCCACAGCAATTTCACGTTTGACTTTTATAACATGCTATTAACAGTATCATAAAACTGAAGCTACAACAAAAATAATAACGTACCTAAAACACGGAGTGGACATCAACTGCGACTTTAAAAAGTTATATGAAAAATATATTGTGATGCGTTTGGCTTCGGGATATGTTGAGCTGTAAAAACTTTATTACAATCTGAAAATTGTAACAAAGTTTTAATTTTTATTGAAATAATTTTAAACTAAATTGTTTTTGGGTGGCTTTCTGGGTTATCAGGAGGAAGGTCTGTATTCTAGTGACTATTAGTAACTAAAAACGCAATCACCTTCTGTTTACCACTTACTATATCAGCCGAAAATTGAGCTCAAGGGTATGCCATAGAACTTCTTTATCCAACAGTACAGTTACGGTAATATAATCTAACAGTATTGTAACTCGGCCGTCTCTGTGAGTTATATACCTACAGACGCGCCGTACGCAAACCAGCTGTAGGGCTGCTCGCCTCAAGTATTTTAATTGCATCTACCTACTTAACGTTTTTTCTGGTTTTGTGATTGTTCATATTACTTATATTTTTAATCAAACAAATGAAAATCGAATGAAATAGAAAGGGTAGAATAAAAATGCATATCGGTTTTTTTTATTATGTGGTGTAATTTAAAAAGCTTACAATATTTATATATTGTTAATTTAAATACATACAATATTTACACATCTGTGGGCACGGTACTGGTCCCGCCAAGTCGAGCAAAAAAGCGGCACGGCCGTACCTTTTTTTTTTTTTTTTTTGTTTTACGAGGTGGAAAATCCCTTCGGATCTCCGAATCTTGGGGGAAATAAGAGCCGGAGTATGTGGTGTTTCCACTAAAAACCACCTCGACTTCCGCCATGTACCCATGTGTCGGAGGGTGGGGCATCACCAAAGCACTCGTCGCCACCCTCCGACGGGTATTGGCCCGCCAGATGGTCAGGCGGGCCCCGAACAAAACCCCCTTGGCGACGGATTAAGGTGTTGGACTCCGCCGCCAAAACGCCCAGCGGCCGCAGAGGATAGGGAGGACGGCAACGCAACACCGCATCTCCTCTTCCTCTGCCGCCCCACCGCGACGCATGGTGCGCCCCCATTTGATCGCGGGAGATAGGGCGCGCGGCAACGCAACACCGACACGCCTCTCTTCCCGCGACCGCACCCGACTGCGAGGGACAGACAGAATTGTCCCCCGCACCCGCACCGTTGGACGCATCCTGCGCAGGCCCCGTCAAGCCCACGCGGAGCGTCCCCTCCTGGATCCCTCTTAGCTTCACCGCGGGTGACCAATCCACGGTTACTGAGCCCCCCCACCACGACAAGGTGGAGATCCCACGGGGGGGGCACGGCCGTACCTACCATCCTTTTCTCGAAGCAGTTCAGGCCATTTAAGACTCCCTATAACTTCATTGTGGATAAAATAAGAAGCCTGATTTTTTAGTAACCAAGCAGGCATTGTATAAAAATTGTATCTATATTTCAAATTTATTTCAATTTGAACCAGCAGTTTAAGAATTATAACGAGCCAAAGTTTCTTAATTTTGTCACACACTGACCGATCATCAAAAGTCTAAGGTACTTCTAGCAGACATAGAAGCTTCAAATTTAGTATACAATTAGTGTTTAGTGTATGAATCAAGGAAAAACTCAATTCTTTAATATTAAAGAAAAGATTTGCTTTTAAAGACATGGCATCAATCATAACCGAACAATGTTTTTCTTGTTCTGTCATTTGTGTAACTTTGATTGGGAAGGAATGGTTGTACAATGTTGAAGGACAGGGAAAACATAACTCACTTTGCAAAAATCGGTAGGCTTGTGGGCTTATGTAATATAAATTTAAGCAAAAAATTATTTAGTCCTGGTCGTATCGATTGCCGGTACCATGTATTTTGAGACTACTTTGTGCTTTTATTATGAGAGCTAATTTGCCGTTCAAAAATTTATCGCAAAGTCGATGAAAAGTTCTTTCTTCAGCTTTTTGAGACTTATTTTCAAAATCGTGTAGTTTTATTTTTTTCTGCATCGAGTTCATACTTAAATTTTCGTTTCCTTAGAGTGTTACTAGAGAGTCCCGTTGAGGTTTGAGTATGACTGTCTTTCGCTACATTTTCATCAGTCTGTGTACAAATACAATGCTTATCCCCAATCGTCAAATCAGTTTGAGTTTGTTGGTATTTTTTCTGAGGGTCTCCTGGAATGGTACTTTCTAAACTTGGCAGCATGAATAATGGAAGAGCATTCTTTTTAAATTTTTTTAGCTTTGATTTTTGTTGTATGTCATCCACATTGAAATGTTTCTCACAAATACGGTAAGCGGGAAAGTTAGTTTTATTTTTTAAATCATCTCGATGGATCAGTTGCAGCCATTGAAATCGTTTGAAAATAAATTAATTTATTCTTATTCTGGGTAAAAAGTAAACTGCAGTCGCCGAAGGCTACAGAACTAAATCTTTTACATAACTTCAAGACCTACCTACTGAGCCAAAATGCAAGTACCTACGTCCTTAATAACTGACGAGTATAATTATAACTTTTCATCGTAAATTAATGTCCCTATTACTATCAGCACAGAGCAACTCGAAATAACAGTTATTTGGTCACCCATCCGATGTCCAACCGCTTTGAACATTACTTAACGTCAACCATCTAATTGCGTATGCGCTACTTACAGTAATATCTATTCATTGCCAACTGGTTCGATAACACTACATAAAATCTACCTTATCATTTTAATTTCATAACGATATTACGTTTAATTCAACATGTATTTCCAAAAACCTATAGCACGGGGTGCTTTAAAATTAAGCGAATAATGATGTACTTAGTTACGTAAGTACCCTAAAAAATTACCTATTGGATAAGAAATAAGCAGATTTCCATTGGCTTCCATTTTGAAAATTACCCTGTAGGTATTACTAATCATAGACAACAATGAAATAATACATTGTCCATAACGCAGGTAAGTGTCCTGTTAGTAGGTATACGTTATAACCGCAATATGTTTTAAAAATAAAAAACATACTAATAGATTAAGCTAATCAAATTACGACTTTATCACGCTAAAGTTAATTACCGTGTTAGAAGGTAGGTGTGAAAAGCGTAGTTTTCATTTAAAATAAGGTAGTAGTATAATACTAGAACTAGCAGCAACCATGGTAACTTGTAAAAAAAAACATTGTATAAATAGTCTTACCTTACAGAGTTTACAGGTAATTTTAATAATCTTATAGTTGGATGAGTTATCGAAGAATTTTCAGCCACCAAAAACAGCACAATATAATCTATTCGTCTTCGCCATAATAATTATTTGAATATCAGAACACTGGTACAAAAATCATCACCGTCTGTTCGTCACTGCGACACGGTGCGAGCTGCGGCACGAGCGACCGCGGCTGTGGGTACTCTACGCTCAGTCTAAATGGGTACTCTGCTCGAGGCGCGTAGGTATAACTCGAGTTTCGTGCGTTTGTATGGAGTTACAATACTGTTAGATATTATTACCGTGGTACAGTACAGTGTCGGAGGCCCTAATCCTTCTCCCCCTTATCCCACTCCTCATCCTATCCCTTTTCCCAACCCCAAGGGGCGGCAACGCACTTGTGACTCCTGCGGTATTGCTTGTGTCCATGGGCGGCGGTAATTGCTTACCATCAGGCGATTCGTCTGCTCGTTTGCCGCCCTTATAAAAAAATAAGGTTTATTCATTATTTAAGTAGGTTATAACCAACTTTATTTCACTTCAACACTTTATTTCACACAACACAACATACAAAGATTGGTTCGTAGATATGGTAAAAAGAAAATAGAACTGACCTTCATTCCACGTACGGGTTAGGCAGGAGCTTAGCTTCTTACCGTTCATTGTGTACTTCTTCGATAAGCCCTCAAAGTCTCGTATTTGGAAAATAAAGTCCACTTCTACGTAAAATAAGTGAAAGTACAGTTCAAACGGAAACGAACAAACTAGCGCTGTCGGCGACGCAGACTATGAATAACAGACACCGCGTCCGAAACATAAAACTTAGTGAAAACGTCGTACACAGAATATTTCATATTCAGTATTTATTTCCCTGAGACATCATTTTTCATGAGCACTTTACAGTTTACTGCGACGCATTTTATTAAACCTGATGATTATTTCCATGTTAACAAACAAGTTTATTTTATCTGTGAAATGCTTGTCGGTGATTTCACAGTAATTATGTAAAGCGAGCTATTATTTTTGTACTTCAATAAAATTTATCAATCATGCATACTTCTTGTAATATCTGTTAAAAAGCTAATTTAATTAAAATATGTACCTAGGCAGTAAATAATAGGCGTTATGATTGTTTAAGTGTTTATTTTTTATTCATTCGCGTTACCTACGAGTATCTATATACAACTTATGTCATGTACCGTACTATGGCGCCATAACTTGTGACATGACATCTAACGGACATCGACAGCACTACAAAGAATTATTATTATAGATCTTGAATTACAAGTATCAAAGCAGCAATGCCATTTTTGTGTTTTCCTCTCCCAAAAATCTAATAAAAAGCTGCTAGCGATATCCTTGTGCTGTGTTCCTTTCAGAAATTCAATTAAAAACATAAAGTGGAAATAAACCATATGGGACTTGAACTCGATACTTAATCGGTATACGACGCGCGACGTTCAGATGCTTATATATTGTTTTTAAATAAACAGTCAGGTTTAGCATCGTTTTTATGAATAATGAGGTGGTGAATACTACAATATAATCCTTTGGAAAATATTGTAAATAATTTGATTGCGGATTTAAATTGTAAACTTGTTAATACAAAACTACTTTAATTAAGAATTGGAGCGGCAGGTGCTTCCAAACTTAAAAACATATTATTTAAAAACAAATTCATCATACTTACTAGAGGACCCGTGCTGCTCCACAGCATAATTATTTTAATATTATAAAAAAGCTCTTACATATTGGTATGATAAGTACATTGTAGCCTTATCTAATAAGTAAAAAGATGATATTCTAACAAAAAATAGATAGGTATATCACAAAACTTCTTTTCTCACAACATTGGCTTTGCGTTGCACCTAGGTATCGTGAAATTTCCACCTTGGCATTACTGAATGGTTTGCCGCGCAATAGGTATTTAAATAATATGTATAACTGAACATTGACGAAAGAAAGTTCTTCAATATGACTGTGCTGCCCTACCATTCTTTCCATTAGGACACTGTAATGTCCTTCGTCCAGGTGCCCAGAAAATAGCAAGTTATGAACAATTTCGCCAGTACCATAGTCAGTAATCGTATTACTGTTTTCCAGGTGAACTCCGAATTGACACTCGGGATATAGCTCACTTCACAGACCACCTACCCTACGTAGGTGGTCTGTGGCTCACTTACACTCTTAAATTCAGCATGCCCTGCGTACTGTCCAATGGCACCCATCACACGTTTGTAATCTGTTGCATTTGTAATGGTCTGGCCATATGCTTCGTCCCCAACAATGAACACTCTTAAATTCAGCATGCCCTGCGTACTGTCCAATGGCACCCATCACACGTTTGTAATCTGTTGCATTTGTAATGGTCTGGCCATATGCTTCGTCCCCAACAATGAAGTTACTATATATACATCCCACTTATTGACTTTGTTATCAACAGTGGCCAAACGAATTTCATAATGTTTATTCTCACTTCCATATAAACAATAAGAAATTGCGCGGAATAAGCAATTACCGTCACCAAGAATAGAAATCACTTGAAAATAAAATTGTTCATGGTAGAATTAATCAAATCTGAACACGTTGCCACCCGTATTTTTTTAGCAGTAGGGAGGACCATCCGGTACCAAATCTCCAACAGGGCCGTCATTGACCAAGATTCTTTGTTCAAACTTTCTCTGAGCTTTTTTCAATTTCCTTCCAAGAACCATCATTATAATTGAAAACACAACTACTTACAAAAAATACGCTATTAAATCAGAAACTTGAGTAACTAACTGACGCTAACTTCATTTTTTTCTTTATCTGTCAAAATTAAAAATATAGAAAAACGACTTTCTTATAAGTAAGAAAATAGGTTTTATTTATGTTATCCAGCTAAATATGTCTGTGAGAAGCACGACTTATTTTGTTTTGTGTATGGGTGTGATTAATCCATCATAATTTAGAAATGTAATAATGACGTTTATAATTTTGGTCGAAATTGTAGTTTTGGTAGGAATGGTAGCTTTGGTAGCAATCGTAAGTAAAATTGCTACCAAAACTACAATATATGCCAAAATTACAATTTCTACCAAAACTACTATTCGACTAACACTATCATATCTACCATTCTTTTTAAACTACCATTTATACCAAAATCGCCTGTGTACCTACCTTTGCTCTCAAAACTACTATTCTTACCAAAACTACAATTTCTACCATAACTTCCACTCGTAATAATATAATAATATGACAATAGTACTATGAACCGCTGTAATATGTACCACATAAAAAAAAATGAGATTCCCGAAGAAAGTTCGTAATTTAAAAACACGAATAATCAGTTCACCCAACATTTTACTATAGTGATAATTTGACCACCATCGGATATAATTTTACACACCACCACACTCAAAGGAGGTATAACGTTTTTCCTGGCAGTTACCGCAAGGAACTTATTAGATGCCATAAAAATATTTTTGAATTTAGAACCGCCCATGTAGAGAGAAAGCAATGGAATCATAAGAAATTTATAGGAAAATATTGAAAAATAAGTTCAATGTCCACACCTATCTTCCTTCAAACTTACCCAATTGAAATGAGCATACCATCAAATGAAAGAGCTCTTTTCAGCGCGTGTTTTAGGCCTGTAACGAAACGCCTACCTCAATGAGAACCAGATATATAGAACCAGAAAGTCATTGACTACGGCTAAGAAAACGTACAAAATGTATGGGAGAAAACTGTTTTTGCATGTAACTTGATGAATGTGCAAGTTAGGTAATTTCTAATGCTTGATGACAAATCTATGCAGTGAGAGCTTTCATTTAAAAAAAAATTCATGCGAATCGGTTGGGTAGAACGGGCTGGCCGACTCGTATTATAAAACACAAATTCTTTTAATATATAGACTAGAGGACCCGTACTGCTCCACAGCATATTTTAATATTATAAAAAAGCTCTTACATATAGGTATGATGAGTACATTGTAGCCTTATCTAATAAGTAAAAAGATGATATTCTTACCAAAAATATAATAAGTATATCGAAAAACTTCTTTTCTCACAACATTGGCTTTGCGTTGCACATATCGTGAAATTTCCACCTTGGCATTACTGAATGGTTTGCCGCGCAATAGGGATATATATATATAATATGTATAACTGAACATTGACGAAAGAAAGTTCTTCAATATGACTGTGCTGCCCTACCATTCTTTCCATTAGGACACTGTAATGACTTTCCAAGTGCCCAGAAAATAGCAAGTTATGAACAATATCGCCAGTACCATAGTCAGTAATCGTATTACTGTTTTCCAGATGAACTCTGAATTGACACTCGGGATATAGCTCACTTACACTCTGTTGTTCAGCATGCCCTGCGTACTGTCCATTGGCACCCATCACACGTTTGTAATCTGTTGCATTTGTAATGGTCTGGCCATATGCTTTGTCCCCAACAGTGAAGTTACTATATACATCCCACTTATTGACAATGTTATCAACAGTAGCCAAACGGATTTCATAATGTTTATTCTCACTTCCATATAAACAATAAAAAAATTGCGCGGAATAAGCAATACCGTCACCAAGAATGGCAATCACTTGAACATTTTTGATGGTAGAATTAATCAAATCTGAACCCGTTTCCACACGTATTTTTTTAGCAGTAGGAGGATCATCCGGTACTACTACTCACAAAAACTTACGCTAACTTCACTTTTTTCTTTATCTGTCAATATTTTATTATCAAAATTAAAAATACTTATAGATAAATAACTTTTTTTATAAGTAAGAAAATAGGTTTTATTTCTGTTATCCAGCAAAATATTTCTGTGAGAATCACGTTTTTTTTTGTTTATGGGTGTGATTAATCCGTCATAATTTAGAAATGTAATAATGACGTTTATAGTTTTGGTCAAAATTGTACTTTTGGTAGGAATGGTAGCTTTGGTAGCAATCGTAAGTAACATTGCTACCAAAACTACAATATATGCCAAAATACCATTTCTACCAAAACTACTATTCCTACCGAAAATACTATTCCTATCAAAACTACTATTTGTACCAAAACTACTACTCGTACTAACACTATCATATCTACCATTTTTTTAAAACTACCATTTCTATCAAAACCGCCGGTGCTGTCAAAAGTACCTACTTTTTCTCTCAAAACTACTATTCTTACCAAAGCTACAATTTCTACCATAACTACCATTTGTAATAATATAATTATATGACAATAGTACTATGAACCGCTGTAATATGTTCCAGATAAAAAAAAATAAGATGCCCGAAGAAAGTCGGTAATTTAAAAACACAAAAAATTTCCTAACATAAAACGTAAGGAAAATTCCTCAACATCAGAGATCAGTTCACCCAACATTAAGGGTTAACTGGTAACATTCGGGGAATATTACCTGCCATCAGCGATAATTCTCTATAGTGATAATTTGACCCACATCGGGTATAATTTTACATACCACCACACTCACACCCGTATGAAAGTAAGGCAAGGTCATAACCATAGATTATACAGATATACTGGTCATAACGTTTTTTCCTGGCAGTTACCGCAAGGAACTTATTAGATGCCATAAAATATTTTTGAATCAAGAACCGTCCATGTAGAGAGAAAGCAATGGAATCTTAAGAAATTTATAGGAAAATATTGAAAAATAAGTTCAATGTCCACACCTATCTTCCTTCAAACTTACCCAATTTTAATGAGCATACCATCAAATGAAAGAGCTCTTTTCAGCGCGTGTTTTAGGTCTATAACGAAACGCCTACCTCAATGAGAACCAGATATATAGAAGCAGAAAGTCATTGACTACGGCTACGAAAACGTAAAAAATGTATGGGAGAAAACTGTTTTTGCCTATAACTTGATGAATGTGCAAGTATGGTAATTTCTAATGCTTGATGACAAATCTATGCAGCGAGAGCTTTCATTTAAAAAAAAAATCATGCGAATCGGTTCGGTAGAACGGGCTGGCCGACTCGTATTATAAAACACAAATTCTTTTAATATATAGATTCTAAGAATGTAAAATGAATGCCAGTTTTGAAGTGTAGAGGGCGGGACACGTAGCCCGTAAACAAGGCTCGTGGAGCAAGCGTTCTTAGAATAGAGCCTTTGTTGTGAAAAGGGACCTAAAAGAAGATCACAAAAGCTGAAGAAAAGCGACTGCACGGTTGGCGTAGTGGTTTAAGCGGTCGCCTCGCCGCTTGTACGGGTCAATCACCGTACAATAGGTCAGGTATAAAGTCGAGTCAGCATACTTGCGCAAACGCGAGGAACCGCTCGATCATTTATTACCTAGTATATTAATTTAGTACGCAATTTGTCATCATACCGAGCGCGACTCATTCTCATCCTATTAGTTTTAATTCACCTTTTTTATAGTACTAAAATACAGTTATCTTTTAATCTTTTATCCTAGTTTATCTTTATCTCAACCCCATCCAGAAACATTGGTCCTTCGACAAGGTTGCGTTGCGTCGGGACCCTTACGCGTGTGCTTGTAAACTGTGCTGTGTAGGTACGTGTCTCGCGAAACGTAAGAACCGCACTTTGGACTACAGTTCGTGTACGTGTAACCGCGTGTGTGTACTTAGTTCACATCTCGTTGATCCTGATTGACCGCGGCATCCCGGAAAGGTGCCACTGTTGTATCATCTGACCCCGGCGCAAGACAGTGCGCCACATCACCTCACCTCGTGCTTGCTTCGCGTTATCCCAGAAGCGCAAGGTTACCCTACGTATATTCTGGCAGCCCTGGTAAGAAGAAAGTAGCTGCATCACCTGTTATCCCGGAGGAGTCTTATATCTCAAGTAAGGTCTCTTTTATAATCTTAATAATGGCGAAAATGGAAGACATTTTAGCTACTCAACAGCAACTCATTGAAGCCGTAGATAGGCTCTACGCTAACTTCAAGAAAGATGCAGCGGATAGAAAGACGTCAGACTATTTACGTCGTAGATTGGATACTCTAGAACAATACTTTACAGAGTTTCACAACAATCACATGAATCTTTTATCTTTTGGTGATCAATCCCATTCGTATTTTAGTACAAATCAATACGATTTGCTTAAGCAGAAGTATAGTAATATTAAAACTGCTATCGAAAACTACAAGCCTAGTAGGCCGCATACCCCTACTGAGTTGAAACCTCCTACTTTTGTAGCACCTTCTAAGTCTCAAACCCCAACCCTCTCATCTCAGAACGTCACGATTAGTGAAACCTCGACCTCAACCAAATCCGATGATCTCTTTAGGCAACAAGCTACCAACTTCAAGGCGTTTTTGAGAACTGCGTCAAATATCGACCTCGATCTTGTTTCGGAAAAGTGGGAGTTTGAAGACATCTTAAAGACGTTAGAAGTACGTTGGACTGCTATAGATTCCTTACATTGGAAACTAGACAATGAATTAGGTGGTTCAAACAGTCAGTACGAAGAGCAATTTACTCACTACGAGAAACATTATAATAAGATTAAGAGAGATATTAATAAGAAGAAGTGGTCCGTTGCTCATATTGAAAAGTCTACCCCTAAAATTGAGATTGCCACCTTTGACGGAAATTATAATAAATGGGTTTCGTTTAAGGATCTTTTTACGGAAACGGTGCATAACAATCCATCTTTATCAAATGCGCAAAAAATGCAGTTCCTTAAAAGTAAGATTAGAGGCGAGCCCGAGAAATTGATTCAGCATCTTCCCATTAGCTCTGATAATTATCATGTTTGTTGGAATATCCTCAACCATCGCTACGACAATAAGCGAGTGATCTTTACATCTCACTTCAATAATCTCATGAATATCCCTGTAAATCAACAACAATCATCTAATCATCTGAAACGCATCCATGATACTACATACGAGAGCGTAAATGCCATCAAAAACCTAGGAGTCGATGTTTCCTCGTGGGACCCCTTCCTCGTATGTATATTATCTCAAAAACTTGACCCAGACACCTTTGACGATTATCTTCAATCTCTAAAATCTCCGAGAGACCTGCCCGTGTTGGATGATTTTCTCCGTTTCTTAGAAACGAAGTTTATGACGCTGGAATCTTCGCGTAAGAAAGTAGAAAATTCTATGCAGAAAGCATCTTCATCCCGTGATAATAATATTCAAAATCAATCTTCATCTTCTAAATATTCTAATAATAAATTTAAACGTAATTATAACATGCACAAAGGTACGTATTCTACAAATCAGGTCATTTCGCAATCGTCAAAGTCCAATAACATCGGTCACGAAAAACGCAAGCTGTGTCCAATTTGTAATACGAATGATCACCGTATTCATACGTGCCAAAAATTATTGAAAATGCAACCTTATGCACGAAGAAATGCAGTTGCTAATTTGAACCTTTGTGTCAACTGTCTACATTATCATGAAGGTAAAAAATGTCTGTCTGAGGTAAAGTGCAAGGAATGCAACAAAGATCATAACACTCTGTTACATGAATCTTTTGTATCAAGAATGACGGCTTCGGATGCATCTCGATCTGGGTCGAATGCTAACGTCGTTACGAAATGTTCATCCCAGCAACAAGAAAGTAACACTGTCGCGTCCCTACAAAATCATCCTTCGCAAATTTTGCTTGCTACTGCGATCGTCAACGTACAAGCGGCTGACGGATCATCCCACAGGATGAGAGTCCTTTTAGACCAAGGCTCTCAAACCTCAATCATAAGAGAAAGCGCAGCTCAGTTGTTGAAGTTACCTCGACAGAAATGTAACGGTTATATCTCTGGAATTGGTAATAAAGAAAATAGTTGTAAAGGCATGATGCACATTAGATTTTGCTCGTTAATAAATGATTTTACATTCGAAACGGATGTATTTATTATGAACAGGCTTGTTAACAATCTACCTAGTTATAATTTACCTAAGCCGGAATGGCCTGCCCTAAATCAAATTAAGTTAGCTGATCCCGAATTTTACAAAAGCAAGCCTATTGACATCCTATTTGGTGCCGACATTTACTCCGCTATCTTAATGGATGGTATTTGCCGCCCGGGAGGAAAGTTACCCATCGCTCAGCAAACTCAGCTGGGATGGATCCTTAGCGGTAATTGCCAGACCTTCCAGTGCAATGTCGTTTTGAATAACATCGAAGATATTCAGCAGTTTTGGGAGATGGAGGATATTCACGAACCCCTAGCAATATCCGAAGAAGACCAAAAATGCATTGACTTGTTCCAATCTACAACCTCTAGACGTGAGGATGGCAGCTACGTTGTCAAAATACCTTTTAAAGAAAATTTTGAGGCTAAATTAGGCGAGTCTAGAACAAAATCTATGGCACAATTTTTTCAAATAGAGAAGAAGTTGAAAAAGCAACCCGATTTGGCACGTGACTATAAATTGTTTATATCGGAGTACATTGAGCTCGGTCATATGATCCCCGTTACGTCACATACTGACGTAAAAACGAACTGTTACCTGTCGCACCATTGTGTTCAGCGAGCTGAGTCATCGACTACGAAACTGCGTGTTGTTTTTAACGCCTCTGCAAAAACTTCTAGCGGATACAGTCTCAACGATCTTATGTGCAGAGGGCCGAACTTACAACAAGACCTTCAAACCCTTATCCTAAAGTGGAGGCAGTTTCGATACGCTTTCACGGCAGATATTGAGAAAATGTTTCGAAATATTTGGCTACATCCTGATCACCAAAAGTTCCACAAAATTATTTGGAGAAGTCATCAATCTCAACCTCTACAAGAATTCCAGCTAGCCACCGTCACTTATGGCACTAAAGCTGCACCCTTTTTGGCCATGATGACACTAAGGCAACTAGCTCAAGATGAAAAACCGTTCTATCCCGACAGCTGTGCAACTCAAATCTTAGAGAATTCCTTTTATATGGATGATTTGATCCATGGCTGTCACTCGGAGGTTGCTGCGAGGCAGCTCAAGGCAGAGATGATAAATCTTCTTAAGTCAGGTGGACTTAATCTCAGAAAGTGGCGTTCTAACTTACCTGAAATCTCGGATAACCACAATGATTCTAAAAGTCAAGATTTTGATTTTAAACAGCCGGAGTCTACAAAAACATTAGGGCTTCGCTGGGACCCCACAAGTGACATCTTTTTCTTTCAACCCTTTGATTTTACCTCTGAAACAATCCCTACTAAAAGAAAATTCCTGTCTAATATATCTAAGATCTTTGACCCCTTAGGCTGGCTATCACCAGTCACAATAAAACTCAAGATTTTGTTCCAAGAATCCTGGAAATCAGACCTAGGATGGGACCAGCCCATTCCTCAAGATATCGCCTCAGATTGGACCAAGATAAATGCTGAACTTCCTTATATATCCCAATTTAAAATACCTCGATGGATCCAATCTCAAGAAAACGATATCCTAGAACTGCATGGATTTTGCGACGCTAGTACCAAAGCCTATGCGTGTGTTGTGTACTGTAAAATTCGAAGACACAATACCACTCATGTGACCCTTGTTGCCGCTAAGTCTAGAGTTATACCCCTGAAAAATAATCATTCCATACCCCGTTTGGAACTTTGCGGCGCTCTTTTGTTAGTGAAACTCCTAGCAAAGGTTATCTCATCCCTAACTAACTTCCAAGTGCATACTTTCGGCTGGATTGATTCCATGGCAGTACTAGGATGGATTAACGGACAACCAGAGAAATGGAAGCCCTTTGTAGCCAATCGAGTAAGACAGATATGCGATGTAATCCCTAAAGACAGGTGGCGATATGTTAAATCGAAAGAAAATCCCGCGGATTGCGCTACCCGGAGTTTGACGGTCACACAGTTGGCTAAACATTCTCTTTGGTGGCAAGGACCCGATTGGCTGCCACGATATAACCCCGAAGAAGATAAAGAAATCCCTAATTACAGAACAGATGAGGACCTCAAAATAAAACATCTAGCTAACACCGTTATTACAATGCCTGACAATTCTACAATTAGATTGTTATTAAATAAGTACAGCACATATAAAAATGTAATACGAGTTTTAGCCTACATAAACAAATTTGTTGACATCGTTGTTTATAAACGAAGGCGTGAACCTTACCTAACTCTGCAAAATCTAAAAATAGCGAAGGAAATGATAATTAAACATGTCCAATTTGAATATTTTGCTAAAGAGCTATCCCTGCTCAAGAATGGTGAACCCCTACATAGCAAAAGCCAGATCTTGAATCTCAATCCGATATTAGATTCAAGCGGAATACTTCGCGTCGGCGGTCGATTAAAGCATTCAAACATACATCCTGACATGAAACATCCCATTATCGTCCCGAATCAATCGAAATTGGCAGATCTCATAATTGATGAATCGCACGAACTTGTATTTCACGGTGGTGCGAAAATGACCACAGGATTTATAAGACAGAAATACTGGATACTTGGAGGGAACAGAGCTACAAAAAAGCGATTGAGGATGTGTGTAAAATGCAAAAGGCATAATCCTATGCTCCAACATCAACTGATGGGTGACTTACCTCCCGCCCGTTTGATCCCTAATCGACCATTCTACCACACCGGGATAGACTATACCGGTTTCGTATTAGTTAAGACAAATAAAGGACGTGGCGTCAAAACGACCAAGGGCTACGTTGCAGTTTTTGTCTGTATGGTCACCAAAGCCCTACATTTAGAACTTGTTTCAGACCTTTCAGCGTCTGCTTTCATTGCCGCACTTAGAAGAATGGCAGCAAGAAGAGGAGTTCCTGGACACATCTACAGCGACCAGGGAACTAACTTCGTAGGCGCCAACAAGATTCTAACACAAGAATTCGCTGAAATATCAGAAATTCTATCGACCCCGGAAATTGTCTACACGACCTCTGAAATGAATATAGAATGGCATTTCAATGCACCCTCGTGGCCGTCGGCTGGCGGTCTTTGGGAAGCTGCTGTGAAAAGCTTAAAACATCATCTGAAACGTGTCGTTGGTGAGCAAAAGCTCACCTACGAAGAATACAGCACCTTGCTATCCCAACTAGAAGCTTGTTTGAACTCCAGGCCACTCTGTCCGTTGACAGAAGATCCCGAAGACATTGACTTTTTGACCCCGGCTCACTTTTTAGCAAGCGGGCCCAACTTGACGATCTTCGAAACCGAACGTGACCTCAGAACTCGTTGGCATTTAACCCAGAAAATCTACCAAGATATTTGGGCAAAGTGGAAGAATGAATATCTCTCCCAACTATCCATAAGAGCGAAGTGGAAACAACCTCAAAAGGATCTCGATCCCGACGACATAGTTGTCATAAAGGATGAAAACCTCCCACCAGGAAAATGGGCCATGGGTCGCGTAATAGAGCTTCATCCTGGCAGCGACGGGCGTGTGAGAGTCGTTACGCTTAAAACCAAGAATGGTATCCTGAAACGTCCAGTTGTCAAGCTATCTCTTTTGCCAACCAAGAAAAATGATGAAAAACCTGATAGTAAGAAAATGGATGACAAGGTGCCTAAAAGCAAAACAGCTAACAGCATGTCTTTGTCAGCTGTTGTCTTATCCCTGACCCTCTTCTTTCTGTCAATACTTGCACCTGCCGAAGCATCCTACAACTTCACCCCGCTAAAAAACAATAGCGTATATTTTGACAAAATATCCAACATGCATCTTATTAGAGACGATTGGCGCTTAATTGTTTATTATGATACTTATCCCTATAAAGAAGGCATATCGGCACTTGCAAAGTATATAAATTATCTTGAAACAATATGCGCCGCTATCAGATCACAAACACCTTGCGACAGTATTATGTTACAACTCGGGCACGAGTTCGACGAATTAAAACGATATAATAATATTGTTACTATGAATGACTCATTTGTAATTGGAGAGAGGCGGCAGCGGCGCGGCCTGATTGACGGAGTAGGCTATGTTGCTAATAGTTTGTTTGGAGTGCTTGATCAGCGATTTGCCGAGAAATATGAGAAGGACATCGATCTCCTAAAACAAAATGAAAACCATTTGTTTAACCTGTGGAAAAACCAAACCTCGGTTGTGGAAGCGGAATTAAATCTCATAAAAAGGATGGAAAACACTATTAGCAAGCAGCATAAACTGATAAATCAAAGGATTTTAAACCTCGAACAATCGACCATTGACCTCACCCAAAAGGTACAAAATATATCAATCACTACAGATTTTTTAACCTCGGCATTTACTGCTACCAACTTGCTGTATAGTCTTCGGAGAATACAAGATTCGATCCTGGATACTGTGACAGATATTTACAATGGCAAATTGGACTTTCATTTGTTATCCCCAAAGCAGTTGCGATCCGAATTAAGCACAATATCTGCTCAAATACCCCAAGATCTGGCTGTTCCTGTCGACAACTTTCGTTTAATCGACCTGTACAGCTTACTGAAAGTGCGAGCCAACTATGCTAAAAAATACCTGATAATAGAAATAAGAATACCTCTGATTGAACGAGACCTTTACGAAATCTTCAATCTTATCTCGATCCCACGCATCTCGAACGACAAAATGATACACGTTGAGACTATCTCAAGGTTCGCTGCAATCAACGTTAGAAAGGATTCGTATGTTACCATCTCGGAAACGGAACTGCAGTCATGTCTGAGACCGAACCCAGATATGATAATGTGCCACATTAGAAAACCTATCCATTCTATGCAAGACGATCATAGCCTATGTGAAAAGATTCCAGGTAAAAGGACTTGCAAAACCGTTACTTCACCTTGTGAGAATGACTTGAAGGAGCTGTCCTCGGAGAACGAATACTATTACTTTTGTTGCAATGAATGCCGTATGAAACTTTTCTGTGAGGAGCAGATAACCACCCTGAAGCTGTCGGCCGCTGGTCTGTTACGCGTTGGAGAAGGTTGTCTTATAAAGACAGAAAGCTCCCTTGTATATTCCAGTAGAAGGATGTCTAACCAGATAAGAACAGCTTTTAAAGTTGATGCGCCGAAGATATCTCCCATAAACCATATCTTCAACATCTCTATACCTGAATCAATAAATGAAATAGATCCTAACAACTCCGAAAACTTACAACAATTTGAGGCTATTAAGAAAGATATTGAGATCATGAAACAGAGCGAACCCTTGAGCGACAAACTGTCATACCATGACGTCCACCACTACGCTGTTACTTACACTCTGTTATTTGGAATCCTGTTGGCTGCTATAGTCTATTGCTGGAGGAAGTGGAGGCACAGAACCCAACAAGCAACTGGCGCAGCGACTACCGTGGAGACGGCGCCGCCGGTAGCGCCCGCAACAACCACAGCTGTCGCACTGCCGACCCCTAGCTACGTTACGGAACGTGTTGTGAATGTGTGTGAGGCTAGGGAAAAAGGGCATTTTAGTAAACCAGTGAAACGTGATCCCAAACTAGTAGTGCAATCTAGTGAGTGCTTGCAAAAGGAAGATAGAGCTTCCTCGCCAGTGTTTCGCGTGTTCTCTGTGCCAGACTTGCGTTATGATTCTTTGTGAACTATCCTAATCTTTTACCTTTTGAGCTCAATCTATATTAATTTTATACTAACCCAATGACATGTAATAATTTAATATTTAATGTCTAACTATATTGTCTTCATCCTAGAATTACTTTCACCTCCATTTATCTTCAGATCTACTAACCTCATCTCTCCCCCGGGAGCATGTACGGGTCAATCACCGTACAATAGGTCAGGTATAAAGTCGAGTCAGCATACTTGCGCAAACGCGAGGAACCGCTCGATCATTTATTACCTAGTATATTAATTTAGTACGCAATTTGTCATCATACCGAGCGCGACTCATTCTCATCCTATTAGTTTTAATTCACCTTTTTTATAGTACTAAAATACAGTTATCTTTTAATCTTTTATCCTAGTTTATCTTTATCTCAACCCCATCCAGAAACACCGCTTGACACTGCGCCGAGTGTTGTGGGTTCGATCCCCACACGAGGCAACACTTTGTGTAACTCACAAATTGTTGTTTCGAGTCTGGGTGTTCATTGTGTCCGTTAGTTGTATGTTTGTAAAGTCCCCCGCGACACAGGATTAAGTCCTAATGCGGGAGTTGTCTTTTTTAAAAAAAGAAAAAAAAAAGAAAAAAAAAAAAGAAAAAAAGCGACGTCAAGAAAACTACACGACAAAATGTATGTGTGATTTAAGAAGGTGCAATACCAAGTTAAATAGCCAAATCTGCAGGTAGGCTACATCAGAATGGTTGAAAACGATACCAATATATTTTATTTTTATTTTATTTTGTTAAATAAGACAACTCCCGCATTAGGACTAAATCCTGTGTCGCAGGGGACTTTTTTTGAAAAGATAGATTTCGTGATCAATATCTAGGTACTTGTTTTGCCAGTGACGGAAAAAAATACATTAAACATTTAAAATTCTCCTGAATTCAATTAATTGCGCTTTATTAGATAAGATTATAAGACCTATTTTTAAAATCACATATACAATGTTAGATATGAGTTTTGTAAAGGACACATTTAAGTGTCGGTGACAGAAATGTTCATAGAAATCAGCATTTGCTATTGAAAACGCAAATGAGATCGATAAACAACTACAATGAACAAACACGATTGTAAGACTAATCATATATGATATCAAAAATATGATGAACTAGACTCATACATACAAACCCACGCGAACGTTCGCCAAATAACCTAGTTAATATGTAGTAATTTATCTGGATATAAAAAACTAGGTAGAACCTATTAAAATAGGCTTCATATTTCATTTTGTACATAATATCCGCCAAGCCTCTGAAAATCTTGGAATACTGTATAATAAGTTACCTACTGAATTTAAAATTATTTATAGTCCAAAGATTTTTAAAAACAAACTGAAGGCATATTTATTGCAAAATGGGTCTTACAGCATAGATGAATTAAGAAACGACAAAAAAAATAATTTAATAATAATAATAAAAAAAATCTTTACGTAATCCTGTTAGTTGTTTCTTATTTTATAATTGTTCTTATTGTTTTTTTTGTAATAGGTAATTATAATTGTATTCTATGAATAATGTAAAAAATAATGTATTTTTTTTATTATGTAATAATTGTGTGTGTGTGTAAATGTGTATTAGTTTAAGAAGCTTGCAACTATATATTTTCAATACAAATGTATATTTGTTAAGAAATAAATGACATATGACTTACGATTAAGAGCTTGTTAATTAATATAATACTTGTAATTTTTTACAAAGTATTTTGGAAACAAGACAGTTCCCACGATACGAATAAGTCTTACATCGCGGGGATCTTTACAAGCGTTCAGTCAACAGGCATAAAAACATCCAGATATCAAACCATAATTTATAGATTTCAACAAGTGGTTTCTTCTATGTGACATCGGATTAGTGCTTAACGCCAAGGGAGCAACCTAAATCACTGTGCTAATATACACATTACTAGATAAAGTCCGCAGCTACGCCCGCACATTTTTTAATTTCACTTTTCCACCCAATCGCGTAGGTACTTCGGGCAATCCCTTCTTAGAGCATCCCAAGGCAAACGCATGCCAAATTCCTACTTCTTGCGTCCTAGTTTAAACTGTGGCTTGCCTGTCAGTGAGTCAGTAACACAAGAATTTTATACAGATTAGAGTTGATAAGCGATATCCGAAAACAGGTAAAATATTTTTTTCATTATACTAGATCACACATCTAGATTTATTAAAAGCAGGTAGCGGATCCAATGGAATATTTGGAAGGCCTTAAACAGCACGGAAAGATTGATAGTCAGATGACTCGGCAAGATCCTGAACTAGGAACGTCGAAACCTCGTAAAAGTAGGCTCATTTATTCAGTTGACCTATACAATATAATTATCTATGTTTCTAGGAAGTCTTGTAAAAGTCTGATTACTTTCGTATTAAAGTCGTTTACAGTTATGTTACCCCTCATGAGATTGTATGTAGTTTGCTAGCTATATTATTTATCGATTGCTGACGAATTTCTGGCTCGTTAAATGTTACAATATTGCAAGTTACTGTTCTTCAAAATGGTGCGCACTTCGACAATCATACTAGTCTACTTCAGTATTGAGTATTAATTTTATTTATTTTTGGTACAAGTCATTTATTGAATATCTCCATAATGTAATTCGAGGCTTTTATACCGGCTGTTTTCCAGAAACTATTATAGTTATTTTACGGTCGATCGAAATCGAGAACATCTGAGTTCAAAGACCGTTGCCGCAGTTTCTTTTTAGTTAGTCGCGGTGTATGTTGGTAACAAGACATATTTTTTCCTTTGTCGGCCTCGGTAAAGTTAAACCAAAACATACTTAATATTATGTGTAGTCCTTTACAGTAGAACAATACATAAGTAATCGCAGGACCTTTCATTAGCAGTAAGGATAAGCACGAACTAAGCAAGACTTAGATTAATGTTTGTATTGCAGAGACTCTACACCGCCTTGACGTCATGCACTTGCATCCTCTAAGACAACGTTAGTTAGGCTTTGTTTGTACTGGGGAATAGTATAACGAGTATTAATTATAGTAAGCTCATGTTACTTCTCAAAAATCTATTGAGTGCACCAAAAACATACAGCACGGATATGTTTCTATGTTACGATCAAGAACCGAAACATAGTTCAACGCGTTGTGATTGCTGTAGAACACTCACATCGCAAATGTTTTAAAAAACGTTCGTTATGTTTTGTAAAAGTATAGTTCATGTCGTGACGGTCAGGTCAATACAACTGCCTGAATGGCAATGAAATATAGCTATAATGAGCATTTTTAGTTTTTGAACGTCACATATACATTGATTGAGTTTTTGTTAGAAAGCGAGCTTTGTAAAGAATACATTCAAATTGTGCTAGTATCAGACGTGTTCATAGAAATGAACCAGCGATAAGAAATGGGCACCTCAGACCATTTCTTATCGCTGCAAGAATTATAACAGTTTAACTAAATGGACAATCGTTGGAAAAGATAGTTTCAAACAAAAGACTAGAAGGTCGTCAACAAATAAATGATATTAGAACATTTTGTAACTAAAAGTATCACAAAACACAACTGTGCCCCAGTCCTAACATGTTCAGATGTCACAAACACGAAACCCTATCCAGTACAGCACATGACGACTTTAATTATTTCGAGCGAATGTTCGAGAAACACTCTGATAATAGAACGCCTTCAGACTTAGGGTATCTATACACTTGCCTTTGTATTTGTTGATAAACTTTCACGAAATGTGCTGAAGAACCATTTTAGAGTCAATTTGCTAGTCGATCTCTATATGCAATTGTACAGTGTTGCTTGAGTAATGGCCTTTCAATTCTTGGACATTTGCCGAAATCGAATAGTGTGGAAACTGATGTGGTCAACCATTGCTTACATAGTAAACCTGTTCGTTCGACGCCATAAGCGTACGTGTCGCTCAAAGTCTAACTTGGACGTCGCTTGCAAACAAACTGCATCGTCAGGTGACGCTTACACTTTACTTTCAACAATTTCAACTTAGGCTGCGTGGCTAAGTCGTCCTGCTGAACTTTTGCTTTATTGACAATTGGATAAAATAGAAAAATTCAATGTTTCTTCTTTTGGCAGGATGGTAGATATGATGCTATCCAGCGGAGTGAATATATTTCTCCTTACAGAGCTTTCCTTTCTTTCTCCGTACCAGCAGATTAACTATTATAAGACAGCACTCACATCTATATGATATGAAATTATGCCATTTTAGGGTTTCTTAGGCTAATGGCAAAATTCTCTAACATTTTAAGTATGAGATTGAAAGATCAAAAAGAAATATGTATACTGTGGATATATGAAAACTCTCAAGTTGAAGTTGAGTTGGTTTGAACAAAATTTAGAAAGCTGTTTCTGAGATGTACATTTATTTTATAAAACTACGTATAGAACTCCCTCGTTGTAACAAACACCGAAAAATTAAGCATTTTTTGGCGAAAACATGATGGTGGTATATGGTGAAGATACTGGGCATTATAAAGCATAATTATATTTTTATTAATGATGAGGTATAAACGCAAAATTTTACCAACCTAATAGTTTTACAAAGCCGAAAATGTGGTATTTTCAGTGAGGATCCTCTTACTATGCAACATTTTTGAGAAGAATCTGACTTTAAAACTTTTGCAATTAATGACAACAAATTTGTTTATTCGCGCTCATCTAGGGAACTACTGGATTGAATGGAAAATCTTGTGCTGTGAATATGATTTAATATTAAGGAAGGTTTTAAGCTATATTTATCATAAGCTATAGTTGCGAAGCCGTAGCCACAAATAATTACAACGCAGATGTAACCGAGGTCACAGTTAGTAATGACAATCATAATTGCAGTAGTGTTGGCAATTCAATTATGGGTGGTAAAGTGCTGATATTCACCCCAAGAACAAAGTTTTCGCGACCTCGTAGGTATTGAAAACCACTTTAGTTCTGAAGTTGGAAACTTACACGAAACCCAGTTACGTCGGGCATAGAAAGCAGCCAAATCACTACCTCACCCGCAGGCGAAAACAGGAAGAAAATACCAAGTTGCACGGAAAGCTCTGAAGACCTGAGCTTTCTAGATGATACTCTACATACACAAGACCATATACACGTACAAAATGATACCAGTAACGCTAAATCTCCACTAACAATGCAGGGTCTGAGTGATTTAATAATGATGCGGTTAAAAGAAAACAATACATCCATTATAGAACAAATACAAAATACAATACAAACTGAAATAAAGCGAGCAATAGCTGAATTGCGACAAGATCTTGACTACAAAACCAATATCTTAACCTTAGAGAATAATAAGACAAAGCAAGAAATCGACAGTATTAACACAAAAATAGAAAAAATAATTAAAGAAAATGAAGAATTGAAAAAAGAATTGAAAGATCTGCCAACACAACCAGTGCGGTCTGAAAGGAAAACGGAAAACAAATATAAAATTGTACTCTATGGCTTCCCAGATTATTACAGAGAACCGGAAGGCGACCTCTACAACAGACTTATAGATTTGTTCCACGATATCGCCAACGTGAACCTATCTGGGTATATAGAAGACATGTACAGAATGGGAAGAAGGTCTGATAAGAACCGTCCACTTGTCATTGAAATGCTCAGTAAAAGAATGACCAGATATATTTTAAACAATAGCCAAAGTTTTCAGGGAACAGGACTGTCAATATCCGAGTTCCTAGACGTAAACACACGAAGAGAAAGAGCTCTGATGCGAGAAGAATTGAGCAAGGCCCGAAGAAATGGACAGCACGCTATTATAAGAAACAACAAACTCTACATAAATGGGAAATACATTAATGTAAAGGACAATGACAGTACACAGCAACAATATATAAATCACGAGGAAAAGAATACAGGTTTTCAAAGAAAAGACTCAATACTAGAAAATAATTCACAGCAATTACAAAACTCAAACATGACAGATACAACGGATTATACATTTCGTCAACAAAGACCGACCATTTAAAATATTGTTCCAGAATATTCAAAGTCTAAACAATAAGCTGGACATACTCGAAGTCTTTATTTCTCATGACCTAGTCTACAACGCTATATGTATCTCGGAGACCTGGCTTTCCCAAGACAAAATGGATCATATCAAACTTAGTGGATATACTATCGCAGCATCTTACTGTCGCAGCACTCGACCTGGTGGCGGTGTCTGTATATTACTACAAGAAAACATACATAGTACACAGAGAAACGACATCACTAAAATGTCTATTGAATATGTTATCGAGTTAACCGCGACTGAATTACCGAATGAAAATCTATTAATAATCATTATATACTGGAATAGAAGAGAGGAAGAAGTATTTTATAAACAATTAAAACGCATTCTATCTTATGTCACTAATAAATATTCAAAATCTTAATATATAAAATCCTTGCGTTACTGACTGACTGACAGACACGCTACAGCCGAAACTATTGGGCGCAGGAAGCTGAAATTTTGCATGTATGTTCCTTGGGGACCGTAGGGGTGCACTAAGAAGGGATTTCCCGAAATTCCCACGGGATTGGCCAAAACGGGTAAATTTAAAAAAATGCAGGCGTAGCTGCTGGCGTCCTCTAGTTAAATATAATTATCGGAGGAGATTTCAACATCAATATATTATCCGATAGCCTTAAAATGAACCAGTTTATAAATTTAATGCAAGAATACAAATTCACACAACATGTAAAAACCGCAACTCGTATTACCCCATCTACCGCAACATGTCTAGATCTAATATTCACGAACTTCGAAAACAAAGATATGCTCGCGACCGTAGAAGAACTAGGATTTTCAGATCATAATAGTACTATCTTGCACTTAAATTTCCCACAGCAAACAAACCATACGATATGGTACACTAAGAAAAGACTTTACAATAACGTAAACATATTAAAATTTAAATGTAGGTTACAAGAGTTAAACTGGAACGATATTATAAAACCCGAACAAAATATTAATGTTAACTATAAAGCATTTAATGATGTTCTTACAAATATCTTAAATCAATGTATACCTTTAAGAAAAATCAAATTAAAATCGAATTACCAAAAGCGCTGGCTAACTACAGGAATAAAAAAGTCATGTAAAAACAAGAGATTATAAAAAATACTAACAACTTAAACTCAAAATCCGGTCCTAATAAAATACTACAAGTCTTATGAAAAAATATTAAAGAGAATAATAATATCAGCCAAAAGATTACATTATAAAACTGTAATGGCAAATTCAGGTAATAAATCTAAAACAATGTGGAGTATCATCAACGAAAAAACCAATAAAACAATAAAACGTGACCAGGGAAACAGGTTAACCTCAGAGCCCAAATTAGTAGCTGACACCTTTAATAACTTTTTTGCTTCAATAGGCCAAGCTTGCAAGAGCCTATCTCATAACAAACAACTTGCTGTAATATCCAAGACACAAAACTCGTTCTATCTTAGTCCAGTAGAACCTTATGAGGTAAACGTAATTATAAAAAACTTAAAAAACAAAACAAGCTATGGTATAGACGAGCTTCCTCCCATTTTACTGCGAAAATGTGCGGACGAACTAACGCTACCCTTTTATAATCTAATAAACCAGTCTTTCGAGGAGGGCGTTTTTCCTGACCTGTTAAAAAAGTCTATTATAAAACCGATATATAAAAAACACCTAAAAACTGACCCCAATAACTATCGCCCCATAGCTCTTTTACCCACTGCCTCTAAAATATTTGAGAAAGCCATGTGTAACCGCATATACCAATTCTGTGAAAAGTACAATATTCTCAATGACTGTCAAAATGGATTCCGCCAAAACCGTTCTACCATATTGGCAGTTTACAAATTCATTCAGGAAGCCTTAAATATTATCAACGTAAAAAAGTACGCTATCGGTGTATTACTAGATATGACCAAAGCCTACGACAAAGTACAGTTCGAAATATTATTAAAAAAATTATATAACATAGGAATTCGCGGCAAATGCCATGATTGGCTTCTATCCTATTTACAAAACAGGGAACAGATGGTGGAAATAGAATATTACAACAAGAACTCAAAAAATAAAGAACTAATACGGTCTGATAGCAAAGCCATCAATGCCTCAATTCCACAAGGAAGCGTCATAGGATGTCTCCTGTTCATTATTTATATCAACGACCTTCCAAATAACATCGATGAACCTTGTGTTCTATTCGCGGATGATATCTCCATACTTACCTCCTGTAACACTAATATAAACTTAAATACAAAATTAAACGCCACGCCATACTACACTCTACATCAAACTGGATGACGGAAAATAATCTGGAAATAAATTTTAAAAAGACTAAAATTATAACATTTTACCCCCGCCAAAAAATACCGATTAATGTAGACTTTAGTTACAATGGACACAAACTAGAAGTGGTAAATAACTTCACCTTATTAGGCCTAGACATAGACTCGCATATCAACTGGAAGTCGCATGTTAAAAGGATAAGAGCTAAATTATCAAAATTTTCATATGCTCTCCGTGAGATTAAAAAAACAACCGATCTCAAAACTGCGTTGGCCACATACTATGCGTATGCCCATGCTTGGCTACAATATGGAATAATCTTATGGGGAAATAGTACAGATGCACCCACATTATTTACACTACAGAAAAAGCTAATCAGAATAATTGTAAACATTGACGAAACAGACAGTTGCAAGCCCCATTTTCAATCACTGAAAATACTAACCTTGCCTAGCTTATACTTATATGAAATATGTAAATTTGTTCGCAAATATCCAGAATTTTATACTAGAAGGGAAGAGATACAAACGAAAATTCTATTAAGGCACAGAAACAGACTTAACCTGCCTAGCTCACGACTAAATATGCACTCTACCAGCACGTTTGTAATGTCAATAAAAGTATACAACAACTTACCCGATAACATTAGGAACATAAATAAATACAACATTTTTATTATTAAATTAAGACAATTCCTCATAAACAAAAGCTATTACACCATAAACGAATACCTAAATGTCAATTTTTAACTACAAATATACTTATTATCACTTGTAATAAATTGACATAAATAATTGAATATAAATTAATTTGACATCAAATAAATTAACATGACATTTAATAAATTAATATGACATCTATTAAATAAAAATGACATCTAATAAATCAATATGGCATTTAATAAATTAATATGACATTTAATAAATTAATAGGACAGTTAATAAATTAATATGACATCTAATAAATTTATATGACATCTAATAAATTTATATGACATTTAATAAATTAATATAACATATATAATAAATTAATATTATTACTATATAATTAATAAATAAAACAATTTGCAAATTTTGAATATAGTTATTTCAGACTTCTTGATTAATTGTTTATTCTTAACTAGTAATGATATAATATTAACTCAGTGGCTTCCTCCTTTCTTCTATCTGCTTGTCGTGCCCGACAGGGTCCATATTTGATCTTTTGTATTTTCTTGTAACAACATGTATACATATGGAGAGCAATAAAGCATTGAAATTGAAATTGAAATTGTCCACTTCCCAAAACTACAAACATGCAGTAATCAAGCAACATTAATAGTGTATTATATTACCCTCAAGATGATTGCGTCTGTTCCTGTAACAGTAATCAATAGGAATAATTAGTTATTCTGATTAGCGCCGATTAATTGGGTAGCTGAACTTTGATGCCGCTTGCAAATTGTTTGCGGCGGCCTTTATAGTTGCTCTTGTGTACGTGTCAAAGACGGTGTCCGATCATTTGACAAAAAACAAATGAAAAATTTTCATTTGACAAATAACATTTGATAAAATTATATTTGATAAATTTATTATTTTACAAACTATTGTTTAATAAACTACTCATTAGACAATATATTTACTATAAAAAAGTTATTATATGCTAAAACATTAATTTACAAATTGATTATTTTTTTAAACATGATATTTGGCAAAACAACTTAAAGCATAAATAACATTTGACAAAATGCCTTGCTTGCTTGGTAAATATTTTATTAACCAAAACCTACGATAGTACAACAATCTTTGTGTATGGTCAACTGAAACAATGGCTGGATAGGTTAGGTTAGAACTGCGACCACAACGCACGAGCGAGCGAAGCGAGCGTGCCGCGGTAGCGGCAGCCGAGTGCCAGAACCGAATTCTACTTATTTCGCTTAATTCAGGCAGTGTGTATTTTTTTTTAAGTCTTAAGTTTCTATGGAATTAGTATCCATACAAAATTATTACTTGCCTATAAATAATCTGTCCAAGATTGAAAATTGCATACAAGCAATTAAACATTTTCAAAATTTCGCGTAAGTATTGGTTAGAAATTAGTTATTTTTAAAAACTAATAATTTATCTTCTAACTTTTTGTACAATCACCAATTTGGCAAACGAATTATTTAGTCAAATTATTATTATTTAAATAATTATTTAACATTTAAATTATTTTCGAAGTAAAACATTTGCGAAACCTGTATTATGTCAAATGATTATTTTTTAAGTAATATGTTTGCGAAATGAAAGTTTGTCAAATGATTAGTTTTTCAAACGTTCTTTGTAAAATGATCTTTTGTCATACGTTTTTTGTCAAACAACAGTAAACCGCCAAAAACATTATTGTAGGTAAGTGTTCCTTTAAGGGTAGTGTTTAAAATAGATATACTTCTATGATTAGAACAAGAATATCAGTTTGTAACATTTGTTATCTTTGGTAATTATTTTTGACACTGGTCACATTGTAAGATTGACAAATCATTCCTTTCCGGAAAAAGTTGAAGTGAACACACCATTTTGCCACTCGTGTGAATTTATATAATTTAAGTAAATGTTGTAAAACCCTTGTAAATTACGGCTGGTACGGTTCAGTGAGCCCTTGATAAATTTGTGATATTATATTGAACTATTTGACATTTTGTGAAAATTGTGAGATGTCGCGTTGGAGTCTAGTAAAGATATCTCACTCAATCTTTTGTGGCCTCATTAGTTATGTGTGTGTTTATCCTAGCTTGCCTCCAGGACTCCATTGAAGATCATAATCAGAATCATTAGGTAATTGCACTTATTGTATTTGATTAACAATCAAATACAATAAGTGCAATTACCTAATGAGCCTGAGAAATCCTGTCCTGAGAAACTCAGTCATGTATGTTTAGACTACTTCTTGTTTGCTCTAGTCAGGTGGATGTAATACAAGCTTCGACTGCCGTCTTCGTGCAACAATTCCTACCTGCCTAGGGCAACTCTAGAACAGGTAGTTCTGTAAGATTATCGCAATTATAGTACGTATAAATGTTTTTCAAAGACCTTAGGTAACACTTTAGTATGCTGCCTTTCTTCATATAGGAAGTTGTATTTACTGTGACATATGCGTGCGTTCACATCTTTCATTTGATTTACCTACTCTTGTCAGCGTAAATAAGTGGAAATATTTCATTCAACATAATGAAGATTTGTTTATTTATTATCTACTAAAAGATTTTTTTATCCGAACTGCCTCCGTGGTCTAGTGGATAGCGTATGCGACTGCTGATCGGAGGTCCCGGGTTCGATTCCCGGCAAACTGTTACTGGGTTTTTCCGAATGCTCAGTAGCAGCACGGAGTCTGGTGATGTGCCCGGTAACGGCAATAGGCTCGTCCCTTATTACGTGGGACCTAAAAATTCATGGCGAAATATGGGTGTAATATTACATCTCTGCCTACCCCTTCGGGAATACAGACGTGAGTCTATAAATATATAATAAATAAAAGATTTTTATCCGTACGTTTAGTGTGACGCACTCTTAGTGACTTACAATGTTATTGTGTCTCAAATTAGGATTACTTCCAGGAGTGAACTGCAAAAAACTATACATAATTATGTAAATCGAGTTGCCATGCACAAATACCATTTTTACTAAAAAAACATTGCTTTGTGTGCAGTTAGTACCTAACATTCAACGAGAATTCCGATAAGTCAATTGCACTCTTCATTACTGACGATTCATAACTCATTGTAATAATATAGTAATCAAAATAATAGGTGATTATTTATACAGGGTAATTTTTTATGTAGTTCGGATATTTTAGTATGTTATACATTTACGAAAATTAATAAACACGTATTTTTTATTTTTTTGTTTTACCAAAAAATAACAAAGTTATCGCTTATTAAAGAATATCTACTTGAAACAGATGTTCATGGTCAACCGATGGCTTATCAGCTGTGAGCTTGATGCGGCCACGGTAATATAATCTAACAGTATTGTAACTCGGCCGTCTTCGTGAGTTATATACCTACCAGACGCGCCGCATGCGAGCTGCGGCACGATGGCGGGTGTGGGTACTTTTGGCACAGTCCGCACAGTCTAATGGGTACTTTGCTGGAGGCGCTCAGGTATAACTCGAGTTTCGTGCGTTTGTATGGAGTTACAATACTGTTAGATATTATTACCGTGACGCGGCGTCGCGACACAATACAACGCACGGGCGCGCTACCTAAAGGTTGAAAGACTTGTACCTACACCGATCAGATACTGTGTTCTAGCTTCAAAATTATTGTTATTCACCATCGAGATATAAGTACTAATGTACTTAGTACTTATATCTCGATGTCATTCACGTACCTACCGTGCTTCATCAGTCCATAGGATGTTCACTTCGGGATGATTAATAAGCCATTCACACAAGACTCGTCGTGGTACTTGGTCTACTTCCTGAAGATGTTGTACCGACTGGTAGTGGTACGGATGGAGACCAGCTGCGTATAGCAGTCGCGACGTTAGCCACACTGCGGGCTGGCTCACACCGAAGCGACGTGCTGCATTATATGTGCTGGCTCGTGGATCCCTTTCGAAGAATTCGAAGATCAAGTCTTCGACGTCAGTAGCCAGGTGAGGTCTGCCATACCCTAGCTAGTGCATGGCTAGGGGTTGTGAACTGGCCATGATCCAAAAGCCTTTGGTTGGCCGCTAAAATAGTCCGTTCACTTGGAACTACTGAGTTGTTTACTCCTTGAGCTCGCATACGAGGTACACTTTCTTGTTCGTACATTGTTCCAGCTGCACGAAGGCTTTCACCACTGAGTAAATAAACTAGTACTATTTCGTAGCACTCGTGATTTGAAAATCGTTGAGACGTCATTCTAACGACTTACAACCGGCGAGTGCGTCGGCGCTTGCGCGAAATTGCGACATGTGCCACATTCTAGATGCACCCGAGTTGACTGGCGCGCGGCCGGCACGCGGATTGTTGTCCTTTACCACGCCCCGCACCCCGCGTCCTGCATCCTGCGTCCCGTACCCCTGTCGCATCACGCGCGTGTTTGATAGTATTATTGCAACGAATAACGTTGTGTCTATGATTTCCTTGTTTCTCGGATATTTTTACTCGGATTTGGTGGGATAAAAAAGTAAAAAGTTATTTATGGAAATGTGTTCTATTATTGATATAGAACCACAGAAAAAAATATCCGAGCTACATAAAAAATTACCCTGTATATATTGCTTTTTGCAACTTTGAATGTACTCAAGTATTGATCAAAAATATAATATGCTTGTATCCAAGCAATTAACCGAAACAGTTTGGCTTACTTGGTCACTAGTACTTTCCTCTTACACCGTTGATTTATCGTTCGAAATTTCAAACCTTCGAATGATTTGAATGTGTGTGCTACACGTAATGCTGTGGCCTATTAACTCTAAACGTGAATAAACCAATATTCAGCGAATAATCAAGCTGATTTCACAACAATATATGTATTATTCAAGCAGTTAAATTACGTTCAAATAAAAAATGATGCCACTGAATAAATCATAATTTGAATTAAAGGTTTTTCAAGAATAAAGGTCCTTTTTAAAACTTGAAATGTTTTAAAGCATACCGCAAACTCAGTCTTTCTTAGTACTGAAGTAATAAATTTTAAATAAACATGGTAACAGTGGTGAGACGTCCTTATTTAGCTGTACGTAATGTAAAGCTTCTGGTCGCATGTTCTCCTTTTAGATTACAAAGAGATTTATTACCAAATTCAACAATTTATGTCCTTATTACCGTTTGGTTAAAGAGCTGTTATGGAATTTTATCGAAGGGCGGTGTGGTCAAAGGTTTATATGAGCTTGATTTATATTTTACAAACATTTTGCAGTTTTAAAATTACACCCACAATTCAGTATAATTTCTATAGCTCTCGTAGCGGTATTTGTCTTACCCCTCGTAATAGATCGGATAAGTTAAGCAACGTGGGATGGGTGACCACTTATAAGGCATTTATATCAAAGCGCTACGGTGCTCGGTTCCGGTCCTTGTCTAAAGGCTATAATAGTTAGACAGCGGTAGCGGTCTTCGGGGGGTCTGAAAATTCTGTCACACACACGCATTTGGAAAAGAAGTATAATTGATCAATCTAAGTATACAAATGGGGTTGTGCTCTAAGTCACTTACCCACCCTTTAAGACTACGCGGAGGGTTATGAGTTCGATGTCTATTCGACAAACACAACAAATAGTTGCTTCATTACATATACATTTTCATACATTAATCAATTATGCAATGTCTACAGAAGGGGAGTAGATAAAATGGGTCAAACAACAATTTAGTTCCTGGATTAGGCAAAGTTATAATATAACCTACTCTTTCTGTTACTCGTAGTTATAACCCATGAAAAAATGGGTGCGTCTATTGCCATATACTTCAACTTTCAATTATATAATACATCTTCAGCAATCTTCAGACAACAAAAGACTATTAATCACTGTAATACAGAACTTCCAAATTAGCTTTCGCCTGTTAAATAATTAAGCAACTTCATAATACAACACCCGCGTCAGTAGAAGGTTTCTATTCTTAAACAGAAGCTACCCAACCTTATGTAACTAACTTAACCCGTAAGTTATAGTGCGTGACGACAATTTACAAATCAAAATATATTATCTACGTATACGTAGGACATTGTTAACCCTTTAATGCGAGCGGGTCGGATTCTATTACCGCTGGGTCCGCTTGGGGTCGATGCGGCAAACCACTATTTTTGGCAGGGATAGGCTTTATTAGGGCCCTTCTAATAATGACAATTTATTTTCAACGTAGAAACACATACGATTATTCAATACGTTGATTATTTGGTCGTTTAACCGTTGGCCAGGTTCATTCAATTCGAATGATGAACAATCGAAATAATTAATATGTATGTGTTCTTTTTTTAACGTCGGTATAAAATTCCACTCATATTAGAAGTCTGGGTTATGTTATGATGAAAAGTGAGAGCCTAATTGACTAAAGTGACAATCCAAGACTGACGTTCTTCGTGCAAACGTGAAGTGAAGTGACCTTCGACCTTAATTAGGCTGGGATCAGAAATAAAAGAAGTAGAATTGCAGAAAAGTGAAGTGAATGGACCCTTGATCTTAACTAAGTTGGGATCAGAAGTAGAAATAGAAGCAACAGTAAAGTCATCAGCTATGAAAAGGCAGTATTTTAATTGCTTAAAATATTTAATTATATCTTAGGGCTACGTTTTAACTAGTCATAGTTTTATAAATAAAATAAACACAAACATCGCGGATGTCACTCAAAAAGCTGCCAAACTAAAATGGAGCTGGGCAGGACATATCTGTCGCATGTCAGATGACAAATGGGCTAAATTAACAACTGTATGGACCCCCTCAAACGGCAGACGACATCGCGGCAGGCCAAGACGGCGATGGCGGGATGAACTAGACTCCTTCAAAAAGGATTGGTTCCAGGAGGGAGAAGATAGGGACTTGTGGAAGAAGAATGGGGAGGCCTTTGCCCTGAAGTGGGACAGTGGGACGTTACAGGCTCATAAAAATAAAAAGTTTTATAAATACGCACTTTAAAAGATTCACTGTTTGTATATTTGTACAACTGTACAAAGGAGCTTCCAAAGTTTACATTTAGTGTGACGAAAGCTATTCAGTCGTATGCAGTCAGCACTCACAGGCGTTTTCCGCTAGGTCACGGAAGTTAAAGCTCGCCGACATAGGTGCACGGTGCAAGACTCTGTGTACATAGCAAAGACAATTTTAGCCCAAAGCTCACTGCCTGAATTAGGTAAAATTTTGCACACTGTAATTTTGGCACAATCGGCAACAGATCTAGTTTTTAGACTATCATAGTAAACTATAATCCTTGCCTTGTCCATTGATATGCGGTATATCTCGGAGACCATTGACTACAGAGCTGTTTGACAAATTGTATAAAAAAGTAAAAGTAAAACACAAATTTAGGCGTTTGATCCACGCGTGACACCAAACAACACATTTTTACTGATATTTTATTGACATATTTTGTTACGTTAATATAGCAAAGAAATTGTACAAATTGAATGACACGGTTGGCAATCAAAACAAATAGAAATACAATAGTTTGACCCTTTACAAAGTACGGTGACTTGTACAGTAATAGACAGTATTGGAAACAGATTTTAATCTCAGGGTCACATCAAAATTGCTATTTTGTCTGTATTATACGGAGCCAGGTGCTGGACGTTGATTTTATGCTGAATTCACAATTGTTAAACTCAGAAGCAATATATGCAGCAGTACGAAAAATGTTTCTATAATGTGTACAAATATTTTAAATACATATTTGTGTTAGAAGATTCTGTCCAGGTTCTATCATCTAGTATTAAACGTCAAGCTACTTCTTTTGCTATGCCGAGTAGGACAAAACAAATTTATTTTTTGTACCTACATACATCAAAAAACATAGTAAGCAGTAAAATAATAAAAGTCATTATATTATCGCAACAGGTACAAACATAGAAATACTATGTCTATGGGTACAAAGGACATTCAGACTAGAACCAATTTTAGTCTTGCGTGTACGTAAACCCACGGCCATTGGCATACCTACTACAAAAAGGCATTGCCCCATCCGTGGATTCTTTATACAGTCAGTAATTAATTTATCATCAAGTTTTTAGCTGAAAATATCATAATAATCTCCAATCTCGAGGTTCCACATTAAATCAAAACAAAAGCATGATTACGCACCCAAAACTTGTAACATACTCAGTATTCAGGGAGTGGAGGCATATAAAAATTCAGTCTTCGCTCGAAAGCGCCTACTCCCGTACATCACATAAACTTATGCTTTATGATACAGCCGAACGGGAAATGTTAAGTCGATCATATGACTTTGGGCCAGTACTTACTCTTTCGGAATACGAGTGATGTATGAGCATCAATCTTGTTAAGCACGTGAAATCCGATACTTTGTTTTGTCTGTTCAGTTACAAACATGCTATAGGGTGAAAACAATCATTTTTAAGTTTAATTAAAAGACAGCGTAACAATATAACAGTTTTTGAAATAAGTTTTACAGCCTAACAAAATTGTTTTCCTAATATCCTTATAAAGTACTAACCGTCTCCAACTGAGAGAGAGTCTCCCTTATAGTTTAAGGGTTATAGTTAAGTTTAAGGTCATAGCTCCAAAAATACCGCAGTCATAAGAATCACGATTAGCATACTATACTACGATAAGGTCCTGCTGAAATTGTTCCACCGTTTGGTGCCGACAAGCATTGTGGACCAGGAACCTAAACATGTGCCCATGTTAAGACCTATTCTATCTAATGGCAGTTCGAAACAACATAATTGACATTTTTCGCGCAAGGAATTATTTTTAAAGCCCACCTTGCTATCTTTAGTAACCAAAATACTTATTTATATAAAGTAAACTCACATAACAAACCTCAACAAATATTTCAAGCGATGCAGCAAATCTTCCTCACATTCCAATACACCATACAGTTCTTACATAATAAATATCACACGAATATGAAACAAATCCAATACACGTTCCCTAAAGATGTTCTATACGTGTATACTTCGTTTTCCTTAACTGGGCAAGAAATTTCTTCCGTGTTGCGTTTCAATCAATTGCCGTGAATATTTTGGCATTTTGTCTTATATTATTTTTGCTCAGAATGAGATCGCTGCCAATTTCCTTCATTCGTTGTCGATTTATTTGATTTGGATTTAATTGTTGAGCTACAATTAAATTGTTTTACTTTTCCTTCTTTGATTCTGTTGTGATTTTCTTTTACTGAAATATTATTATAGAAAATCATACACTTGTTAAACTACCTGTACCTCTTTGCTCGGCTGATAAGATAATATTGATTTAATATTTTTTCCTCGGAAATGTAGTACCTACTTTTAAGTAAAACAACTATAATCTCAGTCTCTTTGTTAATAAATCTCATAGCCCTTGTGCATTTACTATTTGTATATATTTAAGAAATACCTAATTTGTTCCAACTGTATCTGCACAATAAAGATTAATTTATCTATCAAATTATTAAGGCTCATCATAAGCAGCTCAACAGCTTCGGAGAAAAATACCCGTATAGATACAACCTTAGGACAAATGTTGCCAACGAGAAAACAGTTCACAAATAGTAGGTAGGTATAAGTCAGGTACTGCTTCAATCCGCGACATTAAGTCAGGTACTCAATCACCTTAGTGACAGACTGGATGACTGATCACGTATGCAAGCAGTTTCTACATTTTTCTGCTGATAGTTTGTTCCCGCTATATTTTTCGACGTATATAACAACAGTTGCCGTATATCTTATGAGCTAGCTCACTAAGATATATAAAAAAGATTTTTGGATACCATCAATATAAAATTATTTGTCTTGCCGCGATTGACATATCATGACAGAGCCCAAGCTACTGAAACTAAAAATGAAATTTGGACAGCAGTTTCCTTTTGACGGAGGCATCAACTAAAAAAGATTTATTATATGCTTTCCCTAAGGGTACCTATCAATAAAGTTTGAATATATCAGGCAGGTCAAACCAAAGGCACCTGCTAGTAGCAATCACTATCAGCCCGTATATACTGTCCCAAGGACTGGACAAGGGCCTCTTCTCCCTTAACATTTTTAGGTATATTAGCCCAAAATTTTTAAATGCACGTTTCAACCACATGCTTCACAATACTATGCAAGAGATGGTACGTCGCCTAAATGCACCGCATGAAATCACGTCGATGTCGTAAAACACGTCTAAAGGAGTGTCAGTTGCGCAGGCAGCAGACCTCGTAAACTTGACAGAGTTGCACCGTGGACACACGGACAACTAAGTCGCTTATATTTGTTTTAAAGTACTCCTCTTTAAATGGATTGCTGAACGGAAAATTGAATTGACAGCTTTTTGTTGGGTACTACCATAATGGCCCTAACTTCTAGTTACACGGCAGAACAATACGAATACATGTCACCCACAAGATAATAAATAATGTACGTTCAACTACTAAGTAGTATCCGTAGTTACAATTGCTATCAATCATTAGATTTATTCGTTAAAAGAAGGCAGGCAATCTATAAAAATATTTGGTAGAAGCGATACATATTTTTCATACCACAAGTGACAAAATCTAATCTAAATATTGATGCGCCTGTTCAGAAAACTTTCAGAATACCCCCAAGTCTATCCACCTGCTTTATAAGCTAAACATTGATTTGATTACCAACTCACTTCAACTCTATCACGGCGTCAAATGGTTCAATTTCCTGTAGCAGCCGTTCTTTGAATTTCCCTTTTCGCCGCCTTCCTTAAATTAGCCAAAGAAAGTAACCGTTTACAGACGCTTTTGTGAATATTTAAAAATTCCCAACGGGATCTTTTTGCAATTAAGACTTTGTAGCGGCTTCGTAAGGATTTTGATACGTCGTTAACCGATTTACCTTTTAATTATGTATTTCAGCTGTGAAAAAGGTTTAGAGATCAGGACTTGTATTTCATTTCTTGGTAAAAGTTTGAAAATCTGGTGAATTTCAATGAGATCAACTGGGCTATACGAATAGAGGTATCAGGTTTTATGATTGCTGATGAAAATCATTTTTGAACGTAGCTGAAGAAACTGGGAAAATTATTTCATGCTTAGATCCAAATAAAATCCCTTTTAAAAAGTAATCTTTATGTCGACAATGCATGCACAATAATACATTGTAGACACAAAGATAAAAAACATCCTATTTTCATCCTTTACTTCCTACTTTCAGGCTTTTAGAAGTTAATAGATATTGACATAAGTGAATTTGTCCGTGTGGTGACGGATTAAGAATACAGAATGTCACCACCCCATATCATCCCATGGGTGTCGTAAGAGCCGACAGAGGGATCATATTATGCAGAGAACAGCACTGTAGGAGAAGGAAAGCTTGATACAAACCCTATACCAACCCGTTTGGCCAGCGTGGTATAGTAGGCCAATTCCTCCTTTCAAAGGAGAGGCCTAGTCCAGCAGTGGTCTGTTAAAGGCTGATGATGATTTAGTTCACTTGTTTTCAATTATCTCTTTCCGTCATCATCTTACCAGCTACACTATAATGTATTTGCCTTACAATTCCAATTCCCTTTCCCTACACAAGCAATTTTGTAACACCCCTAAAATTTTACCGTTTATAGGTACCACAGTGTTTGTATATCATTCGACTCGTAACTATATAAAACGAATATATACAAACAATATACACAAAGAGTTACGATGCGAACTGCAAGTTTGTATCTACGTTACACCACAACTTTGTCGTTCTCTCCAATGCATTTTCGGACCCTCAATTTGTAAACAATTTACTCAAGCAAATTTCAACCTTAACATGATCGGCAAAAGAACAAATTGACCGCAGAACATAAGACTGTAGCACTGCCTAGCAAACTCAGTAGTGTAAATTAAACAGGCCATTTTGAATTCTATTCAATTGTGTTAAGGCGGTGTGTGCCGCAACATTGTTGCATGCAGGCTCTCGTACAGTTTAAACGGTACAAATTGCCATTCAAAACGTCATCGCGTTTTGTGGTGGAGCGTGTAACACGTATATTCTTGTGTTTTATAGTCATATCAAAATGTTTATGCTGTGTGAATGTGAAATTCGATGCGTTTGTGACCGTACGTGTGAATCGAAGCCAAATGAAAGGTGTTATTGATGGCAGTATTATCTTTCATTCAACTTCTTCCATTTTAGAAGTAAGTGTGCAGAATATAAAGATGATTTGCTGCGTACCTGTTACAAAGTAAATTGAGTTTTTTACCTCATCGTTTTGAGGTGTAGCACGTCTAGTGCTTAGTTCAAATTGATACTGTGGCAATGCATAGGGCAATAGTTGGGCTTGTCAATCCGAGAGTGCGTGGTGGGTTCCTTTTTCTTTCCATTGTAGATTTATTCCCAATAGAGTTCCGCCATTTATGATTTCATTGATTCAATAAGCTAGTTAATAAGAACAGAGCATAGCGAGAGTTCTCAGTAATTTCACAAATATGATGATCTGCCTCTTAACCCTCTGAAGTTTGGAAGGGTCTACTTATCTATTAAAGACCAAAACTTAGGTCAACCACACTACGATCTCCGACCTGTCTACACTTCTCTACAACAAACGTAGAATCTACAATCGACCCATCTTCGCACCTGTAGGTGAGTTCTAATGCTGTTGCACTAGTGGCTTGCCTTTCTACCACTTATTAGCTGGCGTCACTTGTCCTGACCAAACACCTACGTTGTAACATTCAATAATGCTGTTTTTTTTAATGTCTCAGGCTTATCCTGTCTGTCATAATATGTGCGTGCTGCAAGATTGAGACACTATTGAATATAAACGTCCTCTACATCCAGAAGCTGGATGATTGTTTTATTCCTGGCTAGCGATGTAATAAACTATTTTAAACTTTAGCGGTTGGTATACATTATACACGGTTATTAAGCGGGTCTTACTCGCGATATATACTATATTTTACAGTCCCGCCGCGACCACGGCTGAAGCAAGTCAGCCGAAACGTTGGCAAATACCGAGGTATATATTATACACGGTTATTAAGCGGGTCTTACTCGCGATAAATACTATATGTTACAGTCCCGCCGCGACCACGGCTGAAGCAAGTCAGCCGAAACGTGGGCAAATACCGAGGTATTATAGTATTTATCGCGAGTAAGACCCGCTTAATAACCGTGTATAATTAATAATAGCTATGTAATGCCTATGATAATAACTCCCAACGCCAATATCCCTAAAAATGACACTATGTTTTCAGCAGAGAAATAGTTATTTGTGCAACAAGAGAGCAAAGTTGTTTTTTGTTTCGAGTGCTTATTTTGAGTCCCGAGCAAGCGAAGGATTCTATGATTGATTCACGAGCGTAGCGAGTGAATCAAAGTTAGAATCCTGAGCGTAGTGAGGGACTCAACAGCACGAGATACAAAAAAATTTGCTCTCGTGTAGCACACATAACTTTTCACCACAGCAGTGAGAACACATATTACTTAGGAGACAGAAATGAACAGGAATAAATTGAATTCTGCATTAATCACTTGTTGATTTAAGTTACTCTTCTGGTGTTAAAGTACAGTCATCATCGCTAGTTTCACTCATCTTTTTAGATTATTTTATATATTAATATAATTTAACACGTAACACGCTGATACAGTATAGCTGTATCAGCATCAGCGAAATTTTTATTCCCGCTACTTTTTGCGTCACTGATGATTATTTTTCAAATGTATCATTGTTGTAATTCCAAATAAAAATGTATTGGTTAAATACCTATTTTATCCTATTAATTAGACTTATTTTTATTAAAATCCAATAATATATCAAACATATAAACAATAACATAAAAAAAATAATTTCTTTATTACAATTTTTTTTTTATTTGCATTTCCGAAGGTGATTTCTTTGAGGTCGAATTCCAAAATCGAATTTCGAATTCGAAGGGGTTTTTTTTTCACTCACTTTTTATATGCATGTGAAAGAGACAGAGCACAGTAAAATTCGAATTTTTCAAATTTATGGCTGAACAATGTCAATTCGTGACACAGAAGATTGAAAAATTAAAAAGCTACTTTTACTCACGCTCGAATCAAAATCGCGTTTTGTTCACTGTTGTCTCGCAGCAAAAGCGACATGTTTGAGCTGCTGTGGTGAAAAAGTAATTGTAAGCCCTGAACAAGTTTTCAATTCAAATTCAATTTATTCTGTTAAAATAGTACAGTTTACTTATTTAAAGTACAAAAGCTTAGTTTAGGTTCCTTATATAAAATTATATGCCTGAAATAGGATAAACCTGTGTTTCAGGCGATCAGGGCTAGTTAGATACAATAAAATGTATATCATCACTTACTAACTACAATATTTTAGTACGTTACGTTTTAGTACAGTATTACTAGATCTACAATATCTTATCATTCATTATTACAACTAATAAATTTAAATAAACTTGTATTTTGTTTGTGATATTTTGTTTTACACAATTTATAATTTTTCTGTATCTTCGTAGGACATATTCAGAAGAATATTGTTGACAATTTTGTTACATTTGAAGTAGGTACAAGGCATTGGGTTAGCTAATGCGTTTAGTCTTTTGTAAAATAGGGGTCCTCTACCGTGCTTCGGAGGGCACGTATAGCTGTCGGTCCCGGTTCTTGTCTTAGGATATGGGTTACTCGTTAGGTCATGTCGGAGGCCTTCGGGCGGTCTGAAAACTCCGACACCAGAGTTGACCACACACGAAAGACACACATATCAATGAAAACGACTCGACTGCATGGTTGGCGTAGTGGTTAAAGTGGTCGCCTCGCCGCTTGGTACTGCGTCGCGTGTCTTGGGTTCGATTCCCACACGAGACAACACCTTGTGTGATCTACAAATTGTTGTCTTGAGTCTGGGGGTTCTTTGTGTCCGTTGATTGAATGTTTATAAAGTCCCCCGCGACACAGGAATTTCTTCCTAGTGCGGGCGATGCCTTTTTAAAGTTTTCTTTTTTAAAAGAAAACATGAAGTTTTTTCAGGTTAAAAGCCAAAATCCATAATTCAATATTTATAAACTCTCGAGTTCACAATCTAATTAGTATTCACATGTCATGTCTTTGTATTTTTTTTCAAATAAATATTAGATAATAATAATGATAATAATTAACAAATACAAGCAATAATACAAGAAAGACATAAGCAAGCGTTGTATTTGAAATAAAACTAAGCTGTATACCTGTCCAAAAATTTGCAGAATTTGATAAAATTAAAATTATATGCTCAAAAAAGACACTCCGTCTTCCGTGGCCTACTGCGTCTCGCAGCATCATTTGCAAGAAGAGCACAACTGAGCACTGAAGCACGTTATAATTATTATAATTCGGGCTGGCCGGCGAGGGGCTGGTTGGCCGATGAAAAACTATGCCGGCCTCCGCTAGCGTACTGGCCGCCGGCTGCAAACCGCCGCGTCGGAAAATAAAAACAAATTAATTTGTGACAAACGTCAACACTTGTATATATTGTGTTTATATAATTTTTATAGTTTGTTATTTTAAGTGTTTTAAGTTTTCTGGATTATGTCGTGCAACGTTGGCAAAAGTGTTGCAGAAATAGGTGCCAGTCTACCTTGCACATCGACAACGCTGGTGCGCTGCCCTATTTGCTCCCAGACACGTTATTTTAAAGGTGAGCGGGGCTTAAGGCGAGGTTGCAGTACTTTTTAAGATTTTTGAACGTCTGAAAGTCCCATGAACTATGATATTTTTAATGAATAAAAATTAAAGTATAAAAGTTGAACATATCTTCTAGTAAATCGTAAAGATAGAAACACGATTTGGAATGACTGGCTCGATAAAAAAAAATGTCAAACATGGCACTAAATCACAATTTTAAACGTGTACTGCTTAGAGATTCCATAATGAATTTATATGAAAGTATTATCAATAGAAACAGCTCTTTATTTGAAAAATAATGGTAAAGACAGATTTCGTAATTTCGTTATCATTTTTCTCCAAGAAAAAAAATAGTCAAAATGTTGGCATTAAATCGCTCGCCGGCCGTTAATCAGTGCCTGTCTAGGCGTTATTGAGGGCGGACGTACGTCGTTGCTCCGCAAAATCCCCCTCCACCCCCGCATGTACGTTTTCGCAAAAGTACAAAGTAATTCGTATTCCAAACTCAATCGTTCAAACCATAGACATACTAGTAAGAAACCGTAGACAGGTTACTGACAAGGTAACATGACGGAGCTTACGAGTGGCACGCATCGCGAAAAGCGTATACACACTAATATAAATATGTCAAAACGACACACTAAGAATTAGATAAGAAGTGTAAGTGAGATAGCACATCTAATCGCAAGCGCGAAATAGACATAAACATATACTCTCTGGACCGACGCGCATTGTGACATCATGCTGACCGTTTCACAAACAATAATTTGACTCAGATGCGACATGATCACTTTGTCTGTCTTGAGTAAATTCAATTCGCCTCAAAGTAAATTTGATTAATTCATTTAAGGTAGGGAAATAAAAAGTCGATGTGATTTATTTATAACATTGATTAAAAAAGTACATTTTATTCTTCTCATTTCATTCAATGGAAACCTAAAACAGTACGTTAATATAAAAACTGTGCGCTGCGGACCCACCGTAGCCCTGGCAATACCCCTGGGGGTATGGTGGGTCTTTTAAAGCTTAACCGTACTCCTGGCTGAAATGCTCGTAGTGTTATACCAACGTGCTACGTGAACATTAAACTGAACAGTGTTATCTCTCGTATGATAATGACTTACTACTTACGTTTTTGTATTTTTAGACAAGCGAAGACAAGCGCTAGTACGATGATATAGTGCAACAAGGAGATAAATAAGAGAATAAAACGTTTAGGTATTACTGCTAATGGTTATAATGCTTTGTATATTATAGGTATAATCTGTGGTACAGCTGTTGAAGAACCGTCATCATCATCATCCTAGCGCTGTCGGATCATTCCCACTAGTTCTATTGAACAGTTCTATGATAGAACTAGTGATACTTTTTTTTCCACTAGTTCTATTAGCACAACTTGATGAGAAGAATAGAACTAATGGGAAACAGTTATAGAAAATTTACCACTAGTTCTATGTATGTTTTACAAGGGTAGTGTCACAACATCGCGCTCACATATCCGAATAAATATGTATGTATGAAAGTGTGTTAAACGAATGAACGTCTACAAAACAATTGAACGTCTACAAAACAAATGAACGTCTACAAAACAAATGACTACCAGAAAGTGATCAGCTATCGATAGTGATTGCAAAAAACAGGTGCATGCTATTTTCGACCTTATTGACAATTCATGACAAACTTTTTTTTTGTTTTTTCTCGCTTTCTGGCAATATTAGGGTAATAAAATTATAAATTCTGACTAATGTCAATTAGGTTGAAAATCGCATGCACCTGTTTTCTGCAATCACTATCGATAGCTGATCACTTTCTGTAAGTCATTTGTTTTGTAGACGTTCATTTGTTTTGTAGGCGTTCATTTGTTTTGTAGACGTTCATTTGTTTTACACATTAAACAAATGAACGTCTACAAAACATATTCATTTGGATATATGAGCGCGATGTCGTGACACTACGGATCATTCCCAGTAGTTCTATTGAATACCCTTGTAAAAACATACATAGAACTAGACTGGGACATTTTCTATTACTTATCCCATTAGTTCTGTTCTCCTCATCAAGTTGTGCTAATAGAATTAGGACAGTTCTATCATAGAACTGTTCAATAGGGCTCCTGGGAATGATCCCACAAAATAGTAGAACTTGAAATTAAGAGGAAATACATCGGCCGTTTTTCCATACAAACGTAGTCTCCTGTTTTCTCCCTGGATAATGCCAGTAGAGCAATTATTTTTTCCAAAAGATGTATGGCCCCGATTGGCGTGTCCCTATGTTTTCCCTTTTCTCATAAATTAAATATTAAAAAATATATGAACCTTCAAATACCTCAAAAATTGGCCAGATTTTCCGCTGTGTTCAAACATCCAAAAATGAAAAAACTAGTTAAATCGATGAAATTTTGGAGAAGGAATCAAGGGAATACGTAACGTTGATTTTGTGTACATTTAATAGGTATTTTTGGTCCAAGCTGCAGTTGTCTCTATCGCGCTCTGCGGGGGGAGGCTTGAGGCTGCGCGACAGCAATAGATTTTACAAATACCTATTTTTCAATTCTCTCGCTCGTAGTGTTTCCTCTTAACGAACTGAAATTAATAAACTAATTACACAACAATATTATCTGGGAGTACGGTTAAGCTTTGAAAGACCCACCATACCCTCAGGGGTACTGCCAGGGGTACGGTGGGTCGGCAGCGAAAACTGTGCAGTACAATCTACTTAGTTGTTTAATACTAAAAGGAGAAAAACAAGAACAAGTGAATGGACTTTGATCATCCGTCAATGTTTGTAACTTACGTATGATTTTGTATTTCTATAATAATAATATATTGTGTTGATTCAGCCTCAAATCACTTTTATTACTTGACAAGAACACACATCAGTATTTTATTATTACGAATGTCCCATCTGGATACTTTGTTTTTTAGTCTTTGAACACGCACAATACTGCTTCTCTTTTACACTCGCTAAATGCCAATTTTTTTATTCACTCTATTATTTGTGATACTGAATTTATTATAAATTGTAAATAAAACGTTGTAATATTGTAATACTCATGAATGAGAAGTGATCCCATAACTTTAGTCATTTTCCTACTATAGTTTGTGCAAAATCTCATTACACACGACGGCATTTTCAAATGTAACGTACACACACGCGAGTCAAAGAGCGAGCGCTTCCGACCGCAGCGCATACGCGACTAAAGCCAAATGAGACATTTAGCTTATTTTTAATGTGCCACTTTTGAAGTTCGCATAACTCATCTACGATTTTTTTACGCTGCGCTGTGGCACACGCACACACGAAACCCCCTCCCCCGCTCACTCGCTGACGCCACCGCCGCCGTGTTTTTGTTTTTGCGGGGGGTGAGGTCGAGCTACGCACTGTACTGCAACCTCGCCTTAAGGGTACATTTTGGTAAAGTTCATAAACACCAGAATGTACCTTCTGGCCCCAATACATCAATACACAATAGTATACACACTGAGCAAATAGTCTCCTGCGAAATTCCTTTTTGGCAATATTTGGGTAAATTAAAAAATTCAGTTCCGATTATCAAACGAATTCCCTGTAGCGCAAGGCCTTCAGTGGCTCAAAATCTAGCACAGTGCATAGGCCTTGTGGTACGGGAGAATTCAGTGACGGCTTGGAAGCAACTTTTCACTTTCCCTTACAGAATTTTACACGCACAAGATGATCGGCTATCAAAAAAAACACTAACAACCAAAATAAAAGAAAACTGCAATGTTTCGGCGTCAAAATTACTGGACTATACACCCAAACCATACCGTAACAGTACTATCTACCACCACGTAGAAACCAAACTAAGGGAAGGTGACATCAGGGGAGCGTCCAGACTCCTATTTAGCAGCGATGTGGTGGCACCTTGCTCTGCAGACACACTCGCGAGTCTCCAGAGCAAGCATCCAGCGCCAGGGGATAATCTTTCCTTTCCTGACCCACCTGACTCTGTTTCAGATTGCCTCAGTATTACAGCCAAGGACGTGGTTGCAGCCGTTTGCTCCTTTCAAAGCGGGTCTGCTGGTGGCCTCGACGGCTTAACACCACAGCATTTAAAGGATCTTGTGTGTGCAAGCGCCGGGTCGGCCGGCGACGCGCTTTTGAAGGAGCTTATGGCTTTAATTAATCTTATGCTCTCCGGTAATGTGAACGATGCCATCGTCGATATTTTGTATGGCGCAAATCTGTGCGCCTTGAGGAAGCGAGACGGTGGCATTCGTCCCATTGCCGTTGGGTGTACGTTCAGGCGTATGGCAGCCAAGATTTGCTGCCGCCATTATAACACCTCCATTTCTTGTAAATTTCAGCCACAACAGCTGGGATTTGGTTTTGGCTATACGACTGCCTCGTTGGTCTCGCAGCATAAATGTGCGCGTGGGATCGGGGGGTACCGGGTTCGATTCCTGGGTCGGGCAGTGTTATTGGGTTTTTCTGTCACGAAATTCTCAGTAGCAGCACGGAGTCTGGAAATGTGCCCGGTACGGCAATAGGCTCGCCCCTTATTACGTGGGACTAAAGTATATCTGGCGAAGAGTGGGTGTAGAAATACACCTCTGCCTACCCCTTCGGGGATAAAAGGCGTGACGTTATGTATGTGTATGTATATTTCAAATACGTACAAATTAATTGGTAATACTGTCAAATAAGTTATCTACGTAATAGCGAAGTGTCTAATGATCTAGGTTGTTAGAAGCACAGTGGACCTAACCATTCATCTGGAAAATGCTAATGACAGTAAGTCGCCCTCGGCTTACGCTCCTCCCTCTGTGGAACATTTACATATCTGTTACGTTTCGCTTTGTAACATTGTCCTGTACTGGAGTCGATTGTTTTGTTAAGCGTTCTTATGTAATTTAAAAGTAAAAGAATAGAAATGTATTTCTAAAGGTGAAGTCAAGTGAGTTAAAAGCTTGAATAAGTTTTACAATATTTTTATTTAAAAGAACTATCAATGGTTTATCTCATTTTCATGTTTGAAACTTACTGTTCTGCTTCTTAGAAATTTATTGACAAATTGAGTTGACTGCATCCGTGGTCCAGTGGATAGCGTATGCGACTTCTGATCGGAGGTCTCGGGTTCGATTCCCGGGTCGGGCAAACGTGTTGCTGTGTTTTTCCGAATTCTCAGTAGCAGCACGGAGTCTGGTGATGTGCCCGGTAACGGCAAAAGGCTCGCTCCCTATTACGTGGGACCTACAAATTCATAACGAAATGTGGGTGTAATATTACACCTCTGCCTACCCATTCGGGGAAAAATGTGTGAGTCTATAAAGAAAAAAAATCTCTAACCTTTTAAGATAATGATGCCCAGCTATATATTATTGTCTGTTATTTTAAAGCGTCTATACTCAACACAAAAACTCCAATAAACATCAGCAATGGAGCACATTAGCTATTTCTGCAACCGCTACTATCTTCAGTAATAGCCAAAATTGGATACTGAGTTCGTAATATCACAATCTGAACAGGTCTTGTAAATGATAATCCTCGGTTTGAAGTCTTAGCCAAGGTAAACGTTACAAGCCTCGTCAAAGTAAAGACAAAGTTACTAGACAAAAATCATACAACGTAACTGCAATCTATAAAATTACAAATGCACACTAAACTTGTAAAACAAACTTCTGATGGTCGAACGTAGCATACAATTTTGCTTTATGATACAAATGCAATGAATTTTATCGTTTTCGTAGTAATTCTACGAATCAAGGGAAATCCTAGTGGTCAGATCATATGCATTGTAGTGAATTGGATTTTGGCCAGTGTCTCCAACATTATTGCTTTTGGTGATTTCGAGCTCGTATATCTCTTACACAATGATATAGTTTGTTGGCTAGCCATCAACTGTACAATTAGATTAGTGACTGAATAAAGCAGGTCAAACTAAAATTAAAAATATATGGAACATTATACATGAGAAATTAGTTGATAAGGTGCTTAAGTTTTAATAAAATTATATCGTTCACAGTTTAAAAGTCCAAGAATTTTATTATTTTACCCTTCGAATCTTTCTACAGGCAAGTATAAATGTTTCTTCAACCTTTCCTTTATATCGCCACCGTCTGGCATAACTTTATCTTCTCAGTCAATACATCCCGATCACATACGTATAGGACAAAATGAACCAACTCAGTTTAAAACCAAGCTCGTCTATGAACCCAAACGTTCTAGATACTAGGAAAATCTATTTTCTCTAGATACAAAGACCGTCTGCCCGAAAGAATAAAATGCCCACGGTGTTTTAGACCGGAGCCGGGCTTAAGGAGAAGCAGTTCCAATTTATTTAGTTTTAAATAAGGCTTTAAGAGATTTTCTAGGACTCCGTAGTTTGGATATTTGTTTGTTCACGTGTTTTAGTTTGGTTTACGTCTATAGCCTATGTCGATGCATGTCTTTTTGATCTGGCTGCATCAGCTTGAGATTATTTGTGTCTGATTCCGATCAATCAGCAATATTGTCTTTTTCTGTCTGAAAACCATCTATAACGATAGAGCATTTCAAAGTAATTACTAAGTATGTCAAGAAACCAGCGAGAATATTTGTTGCTAGTCTTACAACTAATTCCACAATTTTATTCTTATAATGATTGCATTTCAGTTTGTGGTATAACAAATTATTCCTTAATTTGGACTTTGCAGGACGATTCATATATAAAAATGGCATACAAATGGACATCTCGTTAGGCTGTGACGCAGAACATTTTTTACTGTATCCAGTTAACTTCATGTTAAATAAATATGTCATCAATTACACCTGGACTCCGTCAATGTTCCTAACAGACAGACCGACAGATAGACAGACATTTTCCTGATTCAATAAGATTGCAGCCTGACCTTTAAGTAATCCTAAAAATAGCCATAACTTTTTTTTACTTTCTGAATATTCATTATTACGACGGCGAACTATGCCTTAACTTAACCCATACAAGATTCCCGGGGTACATTCGTACCTCCAATCAAAATAATAGCAGCACCTAAAGATCCGTCCAGCTAGCCATTCCATTCGGTCCCGTTCATTTCATTCGTTCAATCGGTTCCATTCGCCGGATAATTTGAAACGCTGACTCGTACGCTTGTTTGTTTTCTATTCAATCTATATATAGATATTTTTTACGTTGCTTGATTGTGCAGAATGGAATTTTATTGATTTCCATTTTTAATAATTTGTGATGTTGAGTTCGGTTGACTTCTAACAGACAATGCTCACTTGATCGGTTTGTATTTCATAGATTATTTTATTTATTGAACATTGCTTTTTTGTAGTATTTTCAATACCGGCCACTTATTTGTTGTAGTTAAAAAAGTTGTTTCACTACTGCCTGATATGATCTTGTTAAATTACTTTACAGGTGAAGACAATAAGAGATAGACAGACAATAATACGAAGATCATCATCATCATCAGCCCTTTATACTGTCCCACTGCTGGGCACGGGCCTCTTCCCATTATGAGAAGGGTTAGGCCATAATCCACCACGCTGGCCAAGTGCGGGTTGGCAGACTTCACATTTCTTTCAAGAACTTACTTAGCAGGTTTCCTCACGATGTTTTTCTTCACCGTTTAGCAAGCGATAATTAACAGTTTAATACGCACATAACTCCGAAAAGTCATCGGTGCGCGCCGTGGATTCAAACCCGGACCCTCTGCGTAGCAGTCTGTCGGTCTCTCCACTAGGCTATCGCTGCTGTATGTATACGAAGATTATATTAGGAATTTGCTCTAGATTTTAATATCGATAGTATTTCTTTCCTCCTATCCTGTTTTTAGATGTGGTGTTACTGCTAGGTCACTATGCTTTATACAGGTTCCTTTGTAAAGCAAACCGTACGTCACGAATCAAACTAATTTATCAAAGACTTGCAGGCATTTGGATATTCTGAAATGCCTTTTTTATATTTTGTGCCTATGATATCACACTGCATCGAAATACAATTTCGCTGAGCCAACAACACCAACACAATGTACATCAAGCAGCTAAATATTGTCAAAATCTGATTACCGTCCACAACGTAATTAAGCTTGTTTATCTGACGTGCTGGCTGATAGCAGTAATTACAATGTCCAATTATATACAAACACAAATCACCCTGCGCCTAATTATACTGATGTACCTATAGGCTTGTGTTACCAATACCAATCAAAGCGCAAATCAAGAAGGCCAATATACTTAGCGTGTGGTCATTGTCTATCAATAATCAGTTACAGAGTATGACAGTGACTTAATTCAAAGTTGGGCAATATTACACACATGATTTGACACTAACCGCTGAATTCAATATTCGATCTATCTATTTTTTGGATATTTGTGATACATATTTGACGTAAACAGTGTTTCATAGAATTAGTAAGTATCTAATTTTAATCAATTCTAGGCACTCCTCCCAAAGTCCATGATAAGGAAAGAAAAAGAAAACAGTGACCTCAAAAACATTGTCTATCGTAAACCTACACATACTTATAAATATTTACTCTTAGTCGCACCACCTACGGCACTTCGAATCTATTTTGATCCATCACACTCAGTCATCTGAATCTGAACTATATAGCGCCTGTACAATAGTGACTGGAGAACTGGTAAACATACTTATACATATATTGTACCACATTACTTCCAGACATATAACAAACTTTCTTTGAATGTAATAAAGGGCAAACGTGTAGACGAATCACCTGATGGTAAGCGATTAACGCCACCGTACCAACCATAGACAAAGGCAACACAAGAGGAACCACACATAGATATAGGGGTAGTAGTTCCCCAGTCAAACCGGTCCATTGATGCTGAAATCAGCAAGGCTCTAACTACCTCTCAATCATACAAGGATTTATCCTCGGCACGATTCAGTCTCATGATCTACGACTCATCAGCCAGGATCAGAAATCACTAGAATAGCAAACCAGTTAAAATTGTTGAAGTAGCGATATGAAACCTCTTTGTATTTCTAGGCTGATATGTTTATTTTTCTTCGTGGTGCTTTTATACTATGATTTTTGATTTTAAATGTAGAATGCCACTGTTGTTTACTTTAGTCACGAATGTCATAGTTTTTTCACTGTCAAACTTTAAGTGGTTATGGGCCCAGCACGCTTCCACTACGTCAGTTTGACATCTGTACAGCCTTTTTATATGGTTCGTTGACTGAGGAAGAGATATTCATGCGGCAACCGGAAGGATATGATGATGGTAGCGGACGAGTATGCTTGCTTAAGAAAAGCTTGTATAGGTTAAAACAGGCTCCACGATGTTGGAACACGACGATCATAAACTACTTCAAGGAAATTGGCTTTGAAGTCAGTGAAGCTGACCCCTACCTGTTTAAGAGAGAGAGAGATCTAATGGGAAATTATTAGTTGCTCTGTACGTCGACGACGGTCTTATAACTGGTTCAAATGAAGGACTGATTGATGAATTCATTAAGGAATTGAAAAAGAAGTTTGCGATGACTTATAAACCTGTATCATATTACTTGGGTATGGAGATTGAAGTCAGAGAAGGTGGTGATATTAAAATACACCAGACTTCTTATGTAAAGAAAATCTTGAAGAGATTTGGTATGGAAAACTGCAAACCAGTAAGCACTCCTATGCTAAAGGACCCTGTACCACAGGAAGGAGAGAAGGTTGTTGACTACTTTCTGAAGAATTATAGACAAGTAGTAGGTGCTCTTGCTTATCTGATGGTGTGCACAAGGCCTGACTTAGCATATCCTGTCAGTGTAGTATCCAGAAGCTTGGAAAACCCGACTCACACGGATTGTGTTAGGTTGAAGCGCATGCTAAGATATCTACAGTACACTCCAGATATGGGAATTCTGTATAAGAAGGATTACAGAAGAGGGGTTCTGGAATGTTACAGTGATGCAGATCACGGTGGAGATCTGACAACAGGGAGATCAACTACTGGTTTTGTATGCTGGAGGCGCCGTGTCATGGTTGAGCCAGAGACAACCCAGTTTGGCTATTTCCACTACAGAAGCCGATATTGTCGCAGCTAGTGAGGCAGCGAAAGAAGGCATTTGGCTAGCTCGTCTAATGCAAGGCATGACGAAGATGGAGGCTTCACCTGTTCTCTATGTGGATAACGAAGCGGCTGTGAGATTAGCTGAGAATCCTGAGTTCCATAGAAGAACTAAGCACATTCGAAAACGCCACTTCTTTGTGCGAGAACTGGTGACAGCTTGAGAAATGAAGGTGAATAGGATCAGCACTGAGAAGCAGCTGGCAGATCTTTTAACAAAGCCACTGGCTAAGCGGAGGCTTATCAGCCTACAAGAACAGCTAGGTCTACACATCGAGAGGAGGTGTTGAAGTAGCGATATGAAACCTCTTTGTATTTCTGGGCTGATATTTTTCGTTTTCTTCGTGGTGCTTTTATACTATGATTTTTGATTTTAAATGTAGAATGCCACTGTTGTTTACTTTAGTCAAGAATGTCATAGTTTTTTCACTGTCTTGTCAAGAAGCATGGTACCCAGATTACATATATTTTCATGTCTGCAAAACTAATATGTTTTATTAATCTTCCACTCGTCAAACTTTAAGTAAAATATCGTCACCACGAGTGTTAATACATTAAATAGATAGCAGTTCATTAAACCGACGTAACCGTCGAATTGAACGCACAGATATATCAATCACGCAATCGCAAAGCAAATATCACGTACATGTTCCTGGTATCTGATGTGTAAACTGATCTCGGAATATTATCACTCTCCGATTTCTATCTAACCGTCATCGAAATCGAAACAGAATTCCTACTAATGTATGTAACATAGCCCACACAATTGATTGAAAATGACAAAATACGCAAACAAGATTGCCATAAATCTATGAACTAAATTATGATAGAACAGTATACGAACATGCAATGATTTTATAATGTTGTACAGTGTACACCCAGCACCGAGTCAAGCAAAGCAATTTCAGTACGATTTTAATACTTATTTCCTAGGCTATTGGCGATGCAAAGATTATCCGCGCGTCTCTAGTGGCGAAATTTGGAAGTTGTCTGGGTACGACACTTTTGTCAGCTTTCAATGCATCTTTACTTCGAGGATATGGCGGTAATCATGGTAACTGTATTGAGAGCTGTCAAAAATGTCAAAAGTAGTAGTGATCTTAGTAAGTGACGATCAAAGAGATTGGATAATATACATAGAGACCGTCCTAGTACTCCCAAATTGAACACAGTCAACTGACGTGTAAGATACAATTGAGACAATATTATGCCATCAAATTATATAACCTTAGTGATTTTTTCTTTTATAACAGTTCTATCATGATTTTGAATTTAGTCGTACAATATTTATATCGACTTTTCAAGTGTTGTAAAAAACCTTATCGATATGTCTATCCACCGTATATTTCACCTCGTTATTTTTTAGATTATATGTGCACGTGATAAAGATTTATAAAATAAGTGGATTGCTGCAGTATGTCGTGGAGAAAATTGGATACCTAGAAAGCACCATAGCATTTGTTCCAAGCATTTTACTGCGGAATGTTTTTATAGTAATGACAGATGGCTCCTCCCTTCTAAACATATCAGTGTGAGTGCTTAAATAATTACTTGCTATTATTTAAACTATCAGCAACAGTAATGAATTCCGAAGCTTGTTAGAATCCATCATATTACAAAAAAAATTAATGCACCTATAGAAAAAATCTGATCTTTCTTTACAAAGACAGTAATATTTAAAGGACAGTAATTTGAAGGTTTGATAAGAATTGTCTGCTTTCATAGTCACGACTACTGAGCGGATATGCATCAAAATAAGGGAATCTTCATTTGAAAGAATTTTTGTTAAATGTCATCTACCCAGAGACCAAAACTTGGTTGTTCTTGTTCGACTAGTGGACTAATAATCTGCCGATCCCAAGATAAAATCGAAGGGCTAGTCTAGCCACAATTTTTTTCTCTCTAAATATTCTGTGTGTCACATGTATGACCGAAAAGTGTCCGATCCCGCACATACATTATTTACACATAGATTTGTATTACCTACACTATGTAATGAGAAAATTTCAATAAAGTGATTATTGTTAATAACAAACCTTTGGGCACTATTCAAGGTTTTGTCTGATTTATCTATTTGAAGTAAATTTTTATGTTTTTTGCTTGATAAAATCCATGTCGACTATCTCCTATCCTTGTAAAGAATTAATTTGGATATGCCATTCTCAGTTATCATAATGCTTAAGCTATGAGTTTTGCTTTTATCTTAATTATTTGCTTTCTCTAATAAAAATATGTTATTGAGATTAGAGAGAGAGAGTAGGGGGTGATGATTTATTTATTTAATATTTATTAATCCCACTTACAGCTTTCATTACAGCTGAAAAACTAACTATAAATAAGTATAAATAAACATTTATGCCGAGGGTGTCGTATGAGGCGACTAAGAGAAACAAGAGAAGGAAATCTCGAAATAAAACCCTATACGAATACGTCTGGCTAGTGTGGTATTATAGTAGGCCAAACCTCCACCATGGAAGGTTAAAGACCAGCAGTGGACTTGAAAAGGCTGTTGATGCGTAAAGAAAAATACCATAAAAATTAGAAAATAACGCCTCGAAAGATTATGTGCTACTGAGTACCCATTTGAAACAAAAATATATAAGTTCAGTTTAAAAACTTGCGTTCTGACTGCTGTGGACATAAAGTTACGGAATTTAAAATGTATAACATATAAATAATATACTTTACAAGTCCGTTTGATTTTGAACCTATATTGAAACTTTAATCGATATCGATAGCGGATTTGCTCAGTCACTATTAAATTAAAAAGTTACGATATTTGTGTTCAAATTGTCTTTAGCCCTAACTGACAAACATAGTGCCATCTTCTTCTGGCAACTCTAATTTATCATATGAGTGAAGAGTGTAGCTATATTCAATTTGTTCTTAAAAATATCGTTCCTTCCATGCTTCAGTTATTCTTCTGTGGTGACGATCTAAGACAACTTCTGAATTTTGCCGCTTGAGTCGCTAGTTACAATCTTAGCATCGCCAATAAGAACAGCATAAAAATCAAAGTGATCAGCTTAACCTGTAGCCGTGCGTTCAATGGCAGTCTAGTAAACCCATACAATGCTGTATTCTCAACTTTAATTTTCAATTTGTAATAATTGGAGCAGCGAATCACACACACACCCTCTGCCCTCCTCAAGAGACGAAAGATGACCCCGTGATTTGGCTTTCCACCGACAAACTAAACATATTTTGGATAAAAGAAGAGGTAGGTAAGACTTTGCCTGGGCTCATGGCAAGAATGGTGTTTTGGGAGGTTAATGCCAGTCCTACAATCGTAGGCTTTCTGAGTCTGTTTGACAAGAAAAGTGAATTATTTAGCACCATTAGAAACAAAAATAAGAAATAAAACATTCGAATATACAAATGTTTTGTAGACTCAGCTACACGGACTTATTTCGAACAACTCGATACTTTTCCGTAGCAATCTCGCATTACTAACCAACATTATCCATGACACGTATTATATAAAGCAACACGAGAGAGACTGAACCCTCATTATGAACAAAGATTAAAAAGCAGGGCTGGTACTTATTTATCTAAAATATTTGGGTTATCCACTTTCGTATTGCGGAGTATAAATTCAATTGGTTATTATCAAACTGGATTTCAGAACTCAAATTCGAGTACCTTCTAAGTGATACATCGATATGAATATAGAAACATTTCTCGGTTGTTATTTCACTTTACATAATGATCATAATTATATGTGTATGTCATTGAACTTCTCTTAAGAAAATAAGTTTTTGATTATCAATATTTCAGGTTTTGTGAGGGTAGCGTAATTTAAAATAAAAATCGGACCTGTGAGATTTCTTGAGATGTTCTGCTAGGGAGAGCAGAATAGCTTGAAAACTTTATACTAATGCAGTTATTCATAAATAGTTATTAGCATATACTATAATTTGAAAAACCTTATAACTTTTCCATCTTGATACGGCAATTTTCAATATTCGATCCATACATGGATTTTGAGATTCGAGATTCGTGTTTGACATATTTTGTATGGAGCTTATGTCAAAAGCGAATCTAAAATCTACAGATCTATGTATATATCAAATATTGAATTCCGTAGTAAATGAACGTCATACAACACGGATGCCGAATGTTATCAGATATGATGCATCATACATCTATATTGTCAAAATATACACTTTATCCGGTTTATCATCCTTTAGTTTCCAAAATATCATCAAAATATCCGAAAATAAATTTATCTATTAATCCCGACATTATGCACAAAAACGGCTGCAGCCACCCCTAACAAAGGGTTATAAATACAGGTATTTAAATTCAGTCGTTTATTTCAACGTTCATCCTGATGTACAAAGCGTTTCATTATTCAATACGAGAACGAATCACTTTCGTTCAGTGAATGAAATTAACGAATGATAACAATGTTTATCTATGTAAAAGTACGAACCAATCGAGTGCTCTGACGTCACGAGACACCCTTTTATTTTTAAAAGCATTTTCTCAGTTTAAATGAAAGTGAAGGTAGGTATTTTTCAGCTGCAAGTTGGTAAGGTGTCGGGTTGTTCAAGCTTGATTCATAAAGTAGTATAGTAAGTATTCAAAAGAACTTTTGACCAACCTGTTCAGTCAAAAATACTTTTGAGTTTTGACTAATTTTAGTAGTCAATAGTACTTTTGACTGGTTAAGAGTTTTGGCCGCAACATACACACTGTGGCAGCAACATTTTTAAAAGAAAAATTACGCCTGTTAAAATGTTGCTGCCACTTTATGTACACTTAGCAGCGCTCGAAACCAATAAACTATTTCTAGACAACATGCGTAGATACCATGCTACTGAGAATCACTCAAGCCCTCACGACGTACCAAAAATTAATCGCAATACTATGCCCCACAGCCTACAAGGCAGTGAAACACGCAACATTGACTATTTCAAATAATTTTCCTTTAATTAACAATAAAACATATGTAAAAAATTCCGCGAATATTTTAATATTTAGATAAAAAAAAAATCGGAAGCCATCTAACTGAATTACGTACACTTTTGTTAAATATTTTTTATACAATTTTTTTTTCCTCTTCAAAACTTCTGACTCTGACTACAAACGGTACCTTTTAAATGAACCGTGTAATCGAGAAGATAATAATTATATAACGCGATTCATGTTTGAATAGCAAAGTTATAATTTATTTTTCTGTTTGGTTAAGGCGCGTGGCATGTGCGTAAAGCGATTTCGGAAATGGGATATTTTTATATTGATAGTTTGCCGTGTGGTTGACGGCATAGAATACAAGTGTCACCACCCCCTATCTTCCCGTGGGTGTCGTAAGAGGCGACTAAGGGATAACACGATGCAAATACCATCTTTGCGTAGAGACGGAAAACTCGACATCAAACCCTATACGACTGCCTCGTTGGTCTCGCGGCATAAATGTGCGCTTGGGATCGGGAGGTCCCGGGTTCGATTCCTGGGTCGGGTAGTGTTATTGGGTTTTTCTGTCACGAAATTCTCAGTAGCAGCACGGAGTCTGGAAATGTGCCCGGAACGGCAATAGGCTCGCCCCTTATTACGTGGGACTAAAGTATATCTGGCGAAAAGTGGGTATAGAAATACACCTCTGCCTACCCCTTTGGGGATAAAAGGCGTGACGATATGTATGTATGTATGTATGTATGTATATTTTTATAATTTTTTGGTTCATCATCATCGTTAGCAGCCGAAAGACGAAGCTAGAGTACACGCGTGAGCTACATATGTAACCCAGGGTGTAGTATTGTCGTATACTGGCGGAACTAGGTATACCACAGCGCAATCATCTTGTGTATTCCCCGGGGGGTTCTTCCCGCTCCTACTAGTAGTATGCCTATTACCTCGGCTTAAGAACGAGTGCAAAACTCGTCCTAGAAGTCGGTGGGCTACACTTGTGACCCGCGCGAGAGTTGAAGGAAAATAAGTGCCTAGTGCACAAGTGCTAAATATTGTAGATTTTGTATTATTTTGGCATGTGAACGGTCGGTCTGTATTATGGCAGGTATAAACGGTCTCGTTATAATATATCAAATGAACAAATCTACAAATAAAAGTGGTCCACTGCCAAATTTCTAAAAGTAATTTTATCTAACAAGATCGTGCACCAATTATGTTTCGTATATCCCAGGAAAGTATAGGTACCTAGAGGTATCAAACTGAAAGGGGATTAAAATCACATCCCCAGTAACAAAATATGCCTGCTCGAGGAGTTGGTTGGTGCTCATTTTGCAGCAAACTCAAGCAATGCAGCCAATGTATAAGGCGCATTTATAGTAAACATCAAGAAGTTGTGTGTGATTGCTCGCCAATATAAAAAAAACTTGTATTTCTTAAACAACATCAAATATCTTAAACTTATAGCTGAGGCTTCCTTTTAAGCTTCAAGGCCTGTGTCAGGAAAGCTCCGCTCCTCCCTGTGGGATCTCCACCTTGTTTTGGCTCAGTAACCGTGGGTTTCAGGTACACCCACTGTGAAGCTAAGCGGGATCCCGGGAGGGGACGCTCCACGTGGGCTTAGGTGAGGCCTGCGTAGGATGCGTCCAAAGTGCGAGTGCGGGGGACAGTTCTGTCTGTCCCTCGCAGTCGGGTGCGGTCGCGGTGGGCCGCAGAGGAAGAGCAGATGCGGTGTTGCCAGGTTGTCGTCCTCCCTATCCTCTGCGGCCGCTGGGTGTTTTGGCGGCGGAGCCCAACACCTTCATCCGCCGCCAAAGGGGTTTTGTTCGGGGCGCGCCTGACCATCTGGCGAGCCAATACCTGTCGGCGGGTTGCAACGAATGCTTTGGCGATACCCGACCCTCCGACACACGGATACATGAGAAAGTCGAGGTGGTTTGTAGTGGTAACACCACATACCCCAGCTCTCATTTCCGCCAAGATTCGGAGATCCGAAGGGATTTTCTACCTAGTAAAACGGAAAAAAAAGGAAAGCTCCGCTCCTCCAACACGTACATACATCGGTAACCATGATGTTGGTCTGTAACAAAATAATATTTTATTTTGTCTCCTAACAACTAATTGATAAAATAAAATATGTGTGTTTGTGTTGTGTGTGTAGTGTGTGTTTGGTCGGATGTGTCCAGATGTATATATATGTATATACAAATATAAAAAATAGACCACTAGACTAGTATATTTCGAATTATTTAATTATGTGGTTTAATGCCATTGCTAGGTATAAACTTTAAGGTAAATATGATATTCCTAAGGAAAAATAAGACTTTCAGACAGGTTCTCAAGCCTGCTAAATATTGATGATTTTTATGAAGTTTAGATTTATGTTTGATTTTATAATAAAGAAGACAAAGAAGATCGGCAAACACCCGTGTATTCTCAGTGTCGCATTAAGACTTCGCGTACATTAGTAAAAATGATTGAAAAAGATAGATCTTAGGTCTATCAAAATAAAATGTAATCATAGCATTTTTTTTTTCATGGGATTTTAGTAGAAATCTAGTTTAAAGATTCACTTTAAAAGTTAGGTTATGTTACGTTTTAGGCATGTTGTATGTAGGTAGGTACCTACCTATATTACTGAAAAGATGAGTTTATTCTAGAATATGTAGGTAAGTACCTACCTAAATATCTAGGTACCTATGTATTATGGTAGGTAAGGTACCTTACCTACCTTTGGAAAACGAAGTTAAAGATTCACTTTATTAGTTAGATAGGTAAGGTTACGTTTCAGGTAGGTACCTAGGTAAGTTGTATATTACAGAGGGCTTAGTATGATTTTGCTAAGTTTTAAACGTATCGAGTTTACGTTCTTGTTTAGCGCTGCGATTGACTGATGTGACGCCAAGGTCAACACCAGTCTGCACCAATCACAGCGCTAAACACGTTTAAAACGTCGCAAAACCACACCAAGCCTCCCTGGGTAGTTGAGTTTATTCTGATGTATTTATTGAAGTTCCTACCTCAATAAATACATAGGTACCTACCTAAGTACTTATTCCAGAATAACCTAGACGCTACATACCTTTGGAAGCCTACTATATTATGCATGAAAGGACATGAACGTAGCCGAGATTTGTAGGTATATTTCTTAATACTAGTCACATCTTCCTTTAAATACTTTACTATACTTACTTTGATGAAGTAATTCCTCACTCTATTCAGCAGACCATAACAATGATACTACTACTATCGGTCTTCAACATTCACTACGATATACCTATTTTATGTAGGATAAGTTGGTAATTGTGTATTAAATAAAACATTGGTTAGTATCAGAAATTATTTATTATTAAAACAAATATTTCATGCCTCTAATCTAATCGGATTAAAACTTCGTCGAGAAATTGACCAGGTGGCGTAATATTGGCCTGATGACGAGCATAGCCCAAATACCATACAATGCTCATTACGTGAGAGCAGCAACCTACTGTACGCAAACCAACTACGCAGTTGCAACAATAGCCTGCGATGGCATTTGTTCCTACTTGTTCCCGATCAATGGCAATGAATACAAAATAAGATTTTCGGGACACATGCCGCGACTTCACCTTTGCTCTAATTAAATAAAGACTTATTCCCCCTAAAGCAGAGAGATTAACCTGATTATCTCGGCATACTTCAATTGTGTATAAACCATGATAACGTAGCTGCTCGCCTATGTAAGACCTACCTTGGCGTATTTGGTATGTACCACAAGCAAAGAGCACCAGCTCAGCCATTGTCAGATTTGGGAATATAATATTCGATCTATTTATTTCTTGAAGTAATAGTCCAGTCAAGATCCAGATTCGTGCTTGCAAAAGGTCAGACAACCACGAATTTTTTATATGTTGTTAAGAACTACAATAGTAATAAAAATCCAGATTTGCAATTTTCAAAGTGCTGTGCGAGCGGTACGGTATCCAAAAAACCATGAAAATTTCGGATTTTTTTTCAGTTTTTCCTCAAAATCTTATTAAACGGAGGGTCTGACTAGTACATATAGTTGCTATTAACAATTTAAAGTCGATTAAATTATTTGACACTAGTACGAGCTCTATACAACCATTAGTTTTTAAGATACAGTTCTTGGAACATAGACCTATTTTTCCTAAAAGTGTTTTTTTTCGGTATGTTCACTTTCTTTTTGTAATATTTTTTAAAATAAGCGCCCGACGTCAAAAATCATGAGAAAAAGTTGTAGTAAATTTTATTACCTTTCATTTGAGACCAAATCAATGCTTGTAGACCTAGCGGTTCTCAATCAATAAGTTCCTTAAGTAACATAAGCTAGGAGTGCTAGAGCTAACATAAGGAGTACCTCTACGCGGTGAAGGTTGTAACAATATTTTATATTGGCTAAAACTCCCAAATTTAATAATAAATATATTTATTAATGTAAATGCTTTCAGGCTTATTTTTCAGCGAGTGAGTATTTCAAAACAGTCTGAACAGGATTTACAGGATGCCTTCAAGTATGAGTTGGCCCCGTTCCCGATGTCTCTATACTATCTATACAGGGGATGCGTAAGCGCACAAAATCCAAAATGTACTCTGTGTTCACTCCTCTTTCTAGCCACACGCCGATATATACTAACACTCACGTCGTTTTAGATGGTGGCTACCTCTTGCACAAGTTCGTGTGGCAGCGGAAGAGCACAGTTCGAGAACTTTTGGCGCGTTGTGGCACCTACGTCCGTAACCACTTTGGGAAGAACGTCTCCGTCGTTTTTTATGGCTACCCCAAAGATGCTGCCAAAAAAAAACACAAAATCAGCTTATGACTCCGACGCTATGCAGCGTATTCTAGCTATAAATTGACGTTCGATGAATCCTCAGTATTTCAAATTGCTCAAGAGCATGTAACGAGCAATGAAAACAACAAGCGACGCCTAATAACTCTTCTATAGTGATGCCTTTCAGAAAGAGGGGGTAGACGTGGCTGTTGCAGAAGAAGATGCGGATCGTAAGATCGTCGTGGCGGCGCTTTCAAAAAGCGCAGTAGCCGATCGCGTCGTCATAGCAGGAGAAGATGTCGATTTACTTGTTCTTCTCAATGGCTTAGGCGCTGAAAAGACAAACGTTTACCTTCAGAAGAGCACGAAGGGCGAAGGTGGTTGCTGCCACTACTTTACGACCTCCTACAATCACCGGAACTGCCAGCAATCACCAGAGACGGTGCTATTCACCCAAGCCTTTACCGGGTGCAATACCACCTCGGCGTCGTTTGGCCAAGGAAATACCAAAATCACCACACTCCTGGGCAAGAATGAACAACTTGCTGAGCTAGTGGACGTCTTCCTACGGCCAGACTCCACCCCACAAGCCGTGAGAGAAGCAGGCATCGCACAGTCTGGTGTCGAGTTTCTGAAACCGCATTCTTGTTGTTTGTTTTTTTTTCTTAACGCCCCCATGCAACGACCGAGCTGACACCTTAGCGTCTCCTCCAAAGCACAAAATCAGCAAACCTTTCGGACAACCCGGTGATTCAAGCCTGCAATAACATTATCAAACTGTAAAAATATAAAAGAGTAAATTTCATGACATGTGCCATGCGGGCATTGAACCCGCGACCTCCAGCTCATAAGCCTGACACTCTTCCAACTAGAATGTGGAGGTTGCCCTTTTTGTGTAAATGTATTTTTTGAGTTTTAACTGATCAATTAGATAATAACAAGAAGTAAGAACAGTTTCTTTGCAGTACCCCTCAAAATCAAGTTTTATAACAGTTTTTGGTAATCTACCTTTTTTAAGAGAACCACTCAGCACATAGATACCAATTTAGTCTCAAATGAAAGATAATAAAATGTACTACAACTTTTTCTTCGTGATTTTTGACGTCGGGCGCTTATTTTAAAAGATAATACACAAAAAAAGTGAACATTCCGAAAAAAAATCACTTTTTGAAAAAATATGTCTATGTTCGAAGAACTGTATCTTGAAAACTAATGGTTGTATAGAGCTCGTACTAGCAAAATAAGTACAAATAATAGCAAATTTAATCTACTTTAAATTGTTCATAGGAACTATACCAGTCAGACCCTCCGTTTAATAAGATATTGAGAAAAAACGGAAAAAATTCCGAAAATTTCATGGTTTTTTGGACACCCTACCTCTCGCTCAGCACTTTGAAAATTGCAAATCTGGTTTTTTAACACTGGTGTAGGTCTTAACAACATATAAAAAATTCGTTATTGTCCGACCTTTTGCAAGCACGACCCCCTTTTTAAGTCTAACTTGACTGGACTATAAAGAATTCCGTCGATTCAAATTCTCTTCTTGAACAACTTCAGATAAAATATTGGTAATAAAAAGCTTGTCATAAATTGTTGACAATATGCTCTGTGCGTTAACAGGATCAACAAACATTGTTGCAAACGCATTATGTAAAGCTGCTGCAATTGAAAAATCTTTCATTAGGTGTCGGCATGCACGATTAAAATATTCGTGACGAAATATTTTAAAATCACGTTTTATACGACCATTCACTGCCTCCACAACCCATCTGTTTATTGTCACACATCGAGATCTATTGCCTTTTAATGTGGTAAGCTGCGACTGACCTGGTGACAAGGATTCTGGCAGATGGGCTAGGAAACCACGCTCATGAATAGCGTCAACACTATCGCGAAAGCCTCGATCGAGGATAAAAACGTCGTCTTCTCTAAAAAATTGAACGAAACTCTCTTGGCTCAATAAATCTGTCATAATTGATGCGTCATTGGTAGTGGCAGGATATGGTCCTACAACATCGAGGATGTACCCATTGCAGCATACCATCATAAAAGGTTTTACCAAGTTTCTGTACTTATGGAGGGAATAAGTCTCTTTTTGAAAAAGGTAATTTGTGCTTTTCTGAGTGTAAACATATGTGCCATCACAGATAACAATTGCGTTTTGCTGCTCAATAGGCAGATCTGGTTTGCCAAATAATCCATTTGCTATAATAGAATTTTTGGTTCTCACAAATTATTTCGCGTTATATGTCGTAACCCTAAATGTTGTGGAACATATTCTTGGGCTAATATTTCTCTTGCCTTATCCATCAAGGTTTCAATGGTGCGTCTTGGTGTTTGAAATAGACACGCTAGTCTATCTCCAGAATCCCCAGTTCTTAATTTGCATAATAATGCAGTCAATGCAAAGCTTCCTCTATGCATTTCTTGAAGACTTCTAGTTTCACTTAATATTTGCCCGTGTTGAAATATGGAAATACCTAAAAAATAATAAACTAAATATTCTGGCAGAGTCTGAATATCTTCAAAATCAAAAACTTTAACTGGCTCTGCTAGTATAAAAATCATATCTTCAATATGATTAGTATTAAACTGACTCATACTATTTTCTGAAGTATATAATTCGTGAAATATATTTCTTCCCATATGGTAACTGCATATGCGACGATCTCTGGGTATATAAAAGTTGCAATCACTAAGCACTCTGCGACGAATAACATCAGGCATATGAAATCGCTCAGGGTTTCTGCAGTCAGGAAACAAGCAGTGTCTTCTAGTGTCAGCAGCTCTTTTTATGTTTGGCAGTGTTATATACTGATGCTGTGACGTTTGATAGTCTTCTGGTTGTTGCACTGGATTCTCTACAGGTTCAAGTTCAGATATAACTTGGTGATTTTTAAGCTCCCAGCAGGCATTGCATATGTAATCCGTAGCCATGATCTTAAAGAAAACACTTACAATGTATTTCTTGTTAACAATGTAAATGCCAGTTGAGAAAGTCAAGATCCATTTATACGAAAAAGCACTAATGTCTAAAAGATATTTTACAAATATATTTATATAGTGGCACAGACAGATTTTGTCCACATTTACAAAATATTTCATTTCAGATTTAACAAATGCTTTAGTCTGGACCTTCTACTACAGAATAGTATTTTAAATATTAGTAAGCTAAACAATAATAATATTTTTAAAATGAAACGGGCCTCTTATTTTATTTACTTTTACTGCATTATAAAACATAAAAACTTACATTTTTAGGATAAGTCCAGAATTTTATAACTCTAATGAGATCTTCACTTTCTGTAGACAGAGAATGTATATTTTCATTAGACAACAGTTGTGTTTCACAGTTGACACATATATTGTCAGCTTCCTCTGGTTGAGGACTAGTTGATTCAGTAATAGGTACATCCTCTGAAATATCACTCTGTGGCTGCGAATTTGGTGAGCCAATACTGCGACGTAATATTCTCTGTGCTCGAAGCCAACATGGACTGCATGCTTGATCGGTAAGATTAAGCTGAAACAATAATAAATACTTGAATAACCAATATTTGAGATATTCTTAAATATCTAGTTTGGATTGAAAAAATAAGAATTAATGCTTATGTTAAATGAAAATAGGTATATTTATATTTACTTGACGATGGGGTATCCACTGTGAAATTATATCTGCAAGTTCTTGTTCTTCATCAGTGCAGTTTGTTTTCAGTACTAAACGACTTCTGCTTCTCAGAATGGAACGTCCACAGCCAACACACACATTTCTATGGCCAACTTGTCTTTCTGGTGCAATAACTTGTTCACTTGCATGATATGCTAGGTTGCGACAAGCCGAGCATAGAAAGTCAGTATCAGTTATCTGAAAATAACAAAACATTTGAACCAAATAATGAATAGTGATAAATATAATTGTAAAAGTATAATAGTAGGTAATTATAATTAGTCAAGATGAAACTGATACAAAATCATCCTAGCATTATTCTCAGTTGAATCCACAGCTTTTGCATATGAACCCAGGATCCACTGTCTAGTCTAACTAGATCCTGCTGAATATCTACTTTTCCTCAGAGTGACTCATTTGACATCTGCAACTCAAAGGGTAAGTGATATTATATGGTTAGACTAGTGTCCAGATCTTTGAGAGTTCTAACTCCCTATAACAAAAGACAAAAATCTTTCTGACTGCCCTATGAAGCACAGGATAAGATTTCATAATCTAAACTTTTATACTAATATTATAAAGAGGAAACATTTGTGTGTATGTTTGTAATGTTTTCACACAAAAACTACTGAACCGATTTCAAAAATTCAGTTGCCATTAGAAAGCTACTTCTTTGTTGAGCACCATAGGCTATATAACATTTAAAAAAAATTTTAACTTTTCAGTATCTAAGCGAGTGAAACTGCAGGACAATGGTAGTTAATTTCATTTATATAGGTAAGCATTTAACTTTGGAGTCTTATAATGAGTTTTACAAGACGTCTAAAGTCATAGGTACGTGCCGTAGCGCGTAGGCCCGAACCCGAGGCCCTCTGCATAGCAGTAAATTGGTCTCTCTACTAGGCTATAGCTGCTATAAGCCTAAGTCATTCTTTACAATTATTAATTACTGTTAACTAAACAATATAATTGGATGTTTTGAATAGAAAATAATTATGTGATAATCTTTTACTTACCTCCCTCGGATAAGTCCAAACCCTTATTATATTAACAAGGCTTTCATTCTTGTTAGATAGTAGATGACGCGTTTGCGTCAGTCGTAGTTCACAATTGATACATCTAACATTGGAACGAGACATGTTGGAATGAAAGCTATAAAAAACCTATTTACAATAACACTATACGAGTCCGATTTCAAACTTATGTGTCCACTGTCACAATAATAAAATAACAATACAGAGTCCTATCTCAAGCGTAATTATACACTATCACAAGTAGGTATTCAACGCGCAGGAATTCAAAAACTCAACTGAACGCGGATTACAAGAAAAACTAAAACAATCACTCAGCAACCAAGCAATAAGACGACTGACAACTGTCAGGCGTCTGCATGTCATTTGTTGAGATATGTACAGCACTAGCTGCGTGTCTCCACACTAGTAATGTTGACTGGTAACTATGGTCACATTATCTTCTTATGTAGATTGTGTCGTGGTAATGTTTTATGAATATCCTCCTGACGCCCACGGTGCTATTTTAAGGACCTTCCTTCACTTGGGGTTACGGCCCAGCAATAAAGTCACTTTCATCTTTTAATGACCCACGGTCCTTTTAAAAGGACCACGATAAAAATCACGTCTTGGAGTTTGATTTTGGCGCTATATAACCAGACAAAGTTTCTGAACGAAAATAAGATACTTTTAGGTTGTCTATGGACAAGCAATAGTGCCAACCGAAAAAAAAACTGTCTTTTTTGACGTAAGCGAAAACACGATGGCAGCTGCGCGTCGACGAGGTAAGTAAATCTAAAATTTTCTGTTTCATCTTTGGATTTCTTTCTATTGTTTTTATTGCAAATTGTTTGATAAATGTTAAACTCGACAAATGTGTAAAGATTTCTATTTGGGATAAGAAATTGTTCCCATAAACTTTGCAGAATTTTTGAAGGCCTTTAAAAAGGCCTCTTGGTAACTATAAAGTATAGTGATTTTAAAAGGCCTCAAAGTAGTATTATAATTATGTGATTATTATTTATCGAAGTGCAGATTTTATAACTATTTTTTTATACGTAAACGTAACCTTAACGTTAGGTATGGTATGGCATCTGATGCATAATATTTTCTACATTACAATGGTTAGATATCAGGAGCTAGAGGGAGTTTTGACAGACGTACTCAATGAATCTGACCTAGAAACCGCCGATCCCTTTGCTAGAGAAGACGATGACGAATTAGACGAAGACTACTTACATTACAGATCCCGACGATCAGCAACCGTCCAGTTCTGAAGAGACATCATCTGAAGATGAAGAAAAGATCGTGTCAAATATCCCTCCTCAACAAAATCGTGGACGTGGAAGATCGCGCGGTAGATCTAGAAGTCGCAGTCGCAGGGCTTCTCGTAGGCCACTTGAATCACTCAGCCGGGGAAGATCAATTCTAAATCAACCACGTCACTTACTCGAAGATCTGTCAGGCGAATTCAATTTAACATCTGAAGAAAAAAAGAGTGGGTTGAATGTGCATTTGAACCAGAGATTGTGCCTTTATTGTGCTTACTTACCTGTAGACCGAAGATCGTTCGGAAAACTTGACTATTTTCGTCAGTACATAGACGATAATAATATACAAAATATAGTTGATAAATCGAACCAAAGTTATCTGGCTTGAAATGGCAAATGTCTAAATTTGACTGCGGAATGCAATACTCACTTTGCGATGACAATGATTATGAGCGCCATCAGTTATCCATGCATGCGAATGTATTGGTCAAAAAAGTTTAGAGTGCCTATCATCGCGGACAGCATGCCTAGAAACCGTTTTTTGATAATCAGAAACTCACTGAAGCTAGTTTTAGACGAAGAGGTGTGCGACGATGATAAGAAAAAGGATAAATTATGGAAGCTACGACCGTTGATCAATGCAATTTTGAAAGTTTGCCGGTTGCAACAAAAACCTAAAAACTTGTCTATTGATGAAATGATAATTCCTTTTCAAGGTACATGTGGTCTTAAACAGTATTGCCCAGGAAAACCTAACCCAGTTGGGCTAAAACCCTTTGTGTTAGCCACTCCCAATGGATTGGTATGTAATTTTGGTATATACCAAGGTGACACTACATACCCTGATTATAATAACACAAGTTTTAGCTTATTAGAAAAGGCAGTGTTACACCTGGTAGAGGACCTGGTGCCTGGTCACGTTATATTTTGTGATAGGTATTTTACGAGTGAAAAGCTGATTTTGAGACTACAAGACAAAGGATTAATGTGTGCCGGTACTCTTATGAAAAATCGCATTCCTAAAAGTGCCCGAGAGGTATTGACAGATGATAAAGTCATGAGAAAAAAGAGCAGAGGAAGTTGGCAAGTGGTGGTCAACAAAGCCAAAAAGCTTGTTATCACTAAATGGGTTGATAGCAAGCCTATAATTTTTATGTCAAATTTACACGCTGACCAAACTATTGATGGCTGTGAAAGATGGTCCAAAAAGACAAAGAGGTATGTTTTAGTACCGCGACCACAAGTTGTTAAACAATATAACGCGAATATGGGAGGCGTGGATCTAGCAGATCGGATGCTGGCAGTTTGTCCTAATCGCTATAGAACAAAGAAATGGACGCAAAGATTTATATCCCATATGGTGGATCTGGCTGTGTGCAGCGCTTGGATTCTGTTCAAGCAAGATCAATTGGAAAATGGTACGAGGCTACATAAGATTCAGCAGCTTCGGTCGTTTAAATTAGAAATTGCTGAAGCCATTCTTGAAGCGAATGCCGATACAGAATCCGAACACTCATCGCACGACGATTCGGATAGAGAAGAAAACGTTAGGAACGTATTTCAGAAACAGGAAAGTCCCTGTACCCCTTCCCTCTGAAGCAAACCGAACACGCGGTGCAATGCATTTACCTGAAGTCAGTGAAACACAGAACAAATGCCGCCAAATTGGTTGTAGAAAAAAAACCAAAATGCTGTGTATTAAATGCAACATCTATTTGTGCCTGACACGAGAAAGAAACTGTTTCCGCGACTTTCACAATCCGCGTTAAAATTAAGTCCAAAGATTTTTAATCATTTTAGTTAACTAAAAGATTAAAGTAAGTTTTGATAACATATAATTCATTACTTTTGATTGAAAAGGTCTTAAAAGATTATTTTGTAGAGAAGCTTTAATTTTTCTTATTCTTTTGTTATCTTTTTATTGAGACCTAATCGTGAAAAACAAACCAGTGGTTATTTTTGCTATTGTTTAATTCTAACTAATATCGAATTTATCTAGGTACTGAAGTAATTTTAACGATACGTAGTCTGATCTGTTTTATCCACTATTGTTTTCGAGGCTGAGAAAATAGACTGATAATATAAAATTACTTTTTGAGAATTATATAAATATTTTTAGAAAGTTTATATTTGTTTTGAAGAGATTTGTTGAAGTTTAAGAATTACATTTTATTTTTGTGAACCCAGGCTAGGCTGTTTTTGGTATTGGTAATTTAAACCAAATAGATCTGATCTCAACCGTGTTAGTGATATAAGAATAAAAGAAAATAATCAATTTGTGTGATTTCATTTATGCCAATATTGCACCGGGTGTTCTATGTATTATTTCATGATTTCTTTAAAATAAGTACCTAAGTACCGTTTACACGCCAAAAGGGCCGATTCGATTTCTATGAAATTTCACAGAGACATAGATATAACCATGATAATAGACAAAAGCTACTTTCTAGCATGGGAAATATCTAATTTCTATGGGGAACTTAAACAAAGCGCGGATGAAACCACGTGGCCGCCCGCTAGCACTAAATAAAAAGACTATTTCATTATTTATTCTTATTTTTGCAAATTAACTATTAAAATTGACCAAAAAATAATGATTTTACATAGATTATACATTGTTTAAAGTAAAAAGTTTTATTTTAGTAATATCACTTCTTTTAAATATTGCGACCCCGAGTCCTAAAAAAAGGTAGTCATATATTTCGTTATTTTCTGTTTCATTCGATGCTAATAATGGTCCTGGATGCACAGAAAAAAATAATCTTTAATGCGATTATCATAGACTATATTTTTTAATCTTGTAAAATCTGGGTCGTAGCCATTGAGTCCTATAGATAGGACTTTGGGCTCCTATTTGCTGTAAGCTTATATAAGACTGGGCGTCAGGAGGATATATATAATATGATTTGTGATAAATAACAGAGTTTGCTTATTCTTCCACCTAAAACCTCAACATGGTAGCAGATCGTGTGCAGTAAGTAAACGAAAATAAATTAGGTTGCGATCCACGAAAAATAATATCGGCGAAAATTATAAGAAAGAAAGATGACAGCTGCGGGGTCTCTTCTGCCGATTTTGACCGAAAATTCAAATTTCAGTCATTGGAAATTTAGACTAAAAGTACTGCTGGAAGAAAAGCAATTAAGCAATGTTTTATTAAAAGAGATACCGACAGAAAAAGATGCTCTAGTATCATTTTTGAAAGATGACTCACGAGCAAAATCAATTTTGGTACAATGTCTGAGCGACAAATATATTGACATTGTAAAGAATGCAAATACAACCAAAGAAATGTTAACGTTATTAGAAGCCATATTTGAACGAAAAACAGTCTGTAACAAATTTTATTTAAAACGGAAGCTTATAACAATGCGCTATGACAATGAAAGCAACTTACAGCAATATTTCCTAAAATTTGAAGGAATTCTTAGCGAATTAGCAACAATCAACGTAAACGTCGATGTAGAAGACCAAATTTGCTATCTGCTGTCTTCTCTTCCAAAAATATACGATCACATAATTACATCGATAGAGACTATGGCCTCCGAGAAACAGCTGAACCTAGAATTTGTTAAAGCAAGACTACTTGATATGGAGACAAAGTTAAAAATGGACGGAAATAGTGAAAGTTATGAGAATAATGCTTTCCTCACGTGTCACTCCTGTGGGAAACGTGGACACAAGTCGTTTGAATGCAGAGGATCAGGACGAGGACAAGGGCCGAGTAGAGGACGGTCATTGACACGAGGACGGAGCGATCCAAGGGCGCGTGGACGCTCATTTAGAGGATTTTCAAGTGCACGACATGCAAAGTATCAACATGCTTCAGCAGCAGACACAGAAGACGAAGAAATAGGTTTCATTGCTAGCGATATTATTGCTAATGTGAGTGAGTGTGGTAGCATATAACTAATTATAGACTCGGGATGTACGGATCATTTAATAAATGAAAAATATGAAAATTATATGACGGATATTACGTACTTAGATAAACATGTCAAAATATTCGTAGCTAACGGCCAATGTATTCAACTAATAAAAGAGGTAAACTTAAAATAAAATATCAAAATAATAAGATAAATATTGATGCTCTAATTGTGAAAGATGTTTCATACAATTTACTATCAGTGAAAAAGATTGTCGAGGCAGGTTTTAATGTAAACTTTAATAAAAACAATGTTAAAATATTTAATTATAAGACATTTTTATGCGGCAACGTGCAAGGAAAGTTGTATAAGTTACAAGCCGAATTATGTAAGTATGAAATCTGTAATATTAGTGATGCAGCAGATCTATGGCACAAACGTTTAGGTCATTTGAATAGAAAAAGTCTTAATATATTAAACATACCTGTATCTGAGAGAATTTGCAGTCCCTGTATGGAAGGTAAAGCCACCCGAAGCCCATTCACACCTGTCCGAAAGCCTAAAACGAGAATGATAGCCGAAATGCTTCACACAGACATAGCTGGACCGATCAGACAACAAGGACCTAATGGTGAGAAATATTTTATGACGATTATTGACGATTTTTCTCATTTTTGCGTAGTGTCGCCCCTGAAGAGCAAATCTGAAGCAATAGAACGACTGATAAACTATGTATTAAGAATTTAAAACGAAACGGGGAATAAAGTAAAAAGAATTCGATGCGATAATGGTGGAGAGTACACTGGTAATAGTTTGAATTTTTTTTGCAGAAATAAAGGGATTAGTTTAGAATATACTTTACCATATCCGCCACAACATAATGGCATATCAGAACGGATGAACCGCACATTATGCGACATAACGAGGACTCTATTGGCGGAAACTTATTTGCCAAAACATTTATGGTGCGAAGCGATACAATGTGCAGTTTACCAATTGAACAGATCGCCATCATGGGCCATATGTTTCAAGACACCAAGCGAAATATTTTTTGGTAAAAATGACCTATCGAGATTGAGAGTTTTTGGTTCCAAAGCTTGGGCAACTATAGTACCCAAACCGGACAAGTTAGCCAAGAGAGCAAAAGAAACAAGAATGGTAGGTTATGGAACTGTTGGTTACAGATTATGGGATCCAAAAGAAGATAAGATAGTTCTATCCAGAGATGTAAAATTTGATGAAAGCGACATTAAGTTCAAAAATAACAAAGAAGTGAAACAAGTAAGGTATATTCAAGATAAAGAAGAAGAAATCAATACAGAAAAGGAAGATATTGTAGAAAAGGAAGATGAATTTAAAGATGCAGAAATGTATAATGATCAAACTGAAGAAGAAAGAACCAGACCCAAAAGAACGATAAAATCTCCTGCTTATCTTAAAGATTACGAGACGAATATAGAAAACATAAATGAAACTAACATTGTAATATGTCTCAGTGCAAATGCACCAGAAACTTTCGAAGAAGCTATAAGAGAACCAGAATGGAAAACCGCAATAAATAAAGAATTAGATGCACTCCAAAGATTAGAAACATGGGAAGAACAAGAAATAACCGATGGAAGAAAGCTCATAGATACAAAATGGATATTTAAGCAAAAAGAAGATGGAACAAAAAAGGCAAGACTGGTAGCTAGAGGCTTCCAACAAAAGAAAGAAAATATTTTCGACAGCATTTATGCACCCGTTGCTAGACATTCTACTATAAGAATGATCTTATCAAAAGCTGTACAAGATGATTTAAAGATTATTCAACTTGACATTCCAACTGCATTCTTGAATGGAAAATTGAAGTCTGATGTATATATCATAATACCTCAAGGATTAGAAATAAAAAATAATAATACAGAATTAAAACTAAAGAGAGCATTGTATGGGTTGGTTGAATCACCAAAGTGTTGGAATGAAACACTTGACGAATTCGCGAAAGCTAACGGATTCCAAAGATCAGAATATGATTACTGTTTGTATTACAAAAAAGACTGCTGGATGCTGATTTATGTGGACGATATCCTGATAATTGGAAACGGGGAAGATACTATTAAAGCACTTGAGGAGGAGTTTAACGCAAAATATATGGGCGAAATGAAGAACTTTCTCGGAATGGAAGTTAAAAGAAATAAAGATACTTTAGAACTGAAACAAACAAAAATGATTGAAAAGATATTAACTAAATTCAAAATGGATGAATGTAACGGAATTAAAACTCCCATGGAAAGAAATTACAATATAGAAATAAAGGATAATACAGAAGTTTTAGATGTACCGTATCGAGAACTAATAGGAAGCCTAATTTATCTAACCGTAAAAACAAGACCGGATTTAACATTTGCAGTATCATATCTGAGCAGATTTTTAGATAAACCGAATGAAGAATTATGGAAAGCTGGAAAAAGATTAGTACGTTATTTGAAAGAAACAAATGAAAAGGGATTATTATTTAAAAAGACAAATGACAAAAATTTATACGGATTTTCGGATGCCGATTGGGCTGGAGATAGAAGCGACAGAAAAAGTGTTAGCGGTGGTATTATCCTACAAGGGCAAAACCCCAACCCCCGAAAGCGAGTACGTAGCTGCCGCATCATTAGCACAGGAAATAGTTAATTTAAAAGGCATATGTAGACACTTAGGTTGTGATGTGAATGCCGTGTTACTTGTAGACAACAAAAGTGCGATATCAATGGCCAAGAATTACGAGAATTCTAAGCGTACAAAACACATTGATATACGGGTTCATTACATAAAAGACTTGGTTGTCAATAAGGTGATCAGCATTGAACATATTTGCACCAATGAAAATTTAGCGGATGTTATGACTAAAAGTTTGAGCACAGACAAGTTTTATAAATGCATTGATAAGTTCTTATGCTAATTCTCAGTTGGTTAGTTTACTGTTTATTTATTTAAGTTAAATATATAGTTGTGTATTAAATAATAACTTTAAACCAAGTTATCATTTAGGAGGAGTGTTGAGATATGTACAGCACTAGCTGCGTGTCTCCACACTAGTAATGTTGACTGGTAACTATGGTCACATTATCTTCTTATGTAGATTGTGTCGTGGTAATGTTTTATGAATAAATATAATATGATTTGTGATAAATAACAGAGTTTGCTTATTCTTCCACCTAAAACCTCAATAATTACATGTCAATTCAATAATGTTGCCATGTAAAAATTATATTAGTTTCGTATAAATAATAATTTAGTTTATCGTAACCAGTAACATCTTTTTATTAACCCAATAGCCTTTACTTAAATAGAATATTCTTAAACGAGAAAATATATAATTAGTTGAATAATTAAAGGAGTGAGTTTTAACCAACCTATCGACATTTTTAAGCTATTAATGGGTAAAGTGCAATTAGGTATGGTAATAATTACATTAACGTCACTATTTATCGGTTAGTTATTGCTGCAGATTTTCCAGATTTAACAAAATATTTATTTGTTATATATTTTCTTTATCCCATTGAATAAAAAAATATACAACTATGAAAATAAACTACTATAATCGTTCTATAAAATATCAATAATTTCGTTCACGCTCGCTTTAGAAAATGAGCGACACTGATATTGCCTTTGTTCTTTGTTTAATTTTATTTACTATTGTGATTATAATAAAGATCTCTATAACTTAAAATATGAATTTCATTAATTTGTTAACTTCTTCATAGAATTAATTGATCTAGAAGTGGGCTACACCTGCAGCCCGCGCGGGCATTCAAGGAGTATAAATGGGGGCGTGCCCTCATATGCCGTGTATTCAATACTTCTGCTTGTGCCAAAGGACACATCTGACACAACCATTAGTTCTTGTAAACAAAATCAATACCGTGTACATTTTGAAGAACCATACTAAGAATCATTATAAACTACTGTTATAATAATTCCTGAAATTACGTCGAGTATGCAACAAATTTTTATTATTAATTTGTAATGCTAATTATGTTTAATTTTATATCAGTTGCTCGACACACAATGATAGAATCAACCAACCATTTACAGGTAATAAAACGAAACCCTTAACACTGGCATACATAAAATATCCTTACGAAACAAACAAAATAAAAAGGAATACTTGGTAACAAACTTAATACAATTTTATGAAACATTTCGTGTTGTCGTACATGTCGTTATTTCTAGAGTAAATATTCTATATATCAATATTGTAGTTGCCGTCGGGACAAAGGATGTGTCAAGTTATTACATCGTTCGAGAGTTGTTATTGAAAAAGTTAACTAATTATTAACGAAGCTGGTAGCACTGTTGTAATGCAAATACAACAAAAATGACATATATAGACACATATTAATTTCACACAAAATTTCATAGATTTAAAAACTCAAAATTCTTGTTATCTTTACAAGGTCCTCAGAAAAAGGATATTGACCCACAGACATACCAACCAAGAACATATCAGGTATCTTCTAAGATTCTACCTCTCAGATATTAGTAAATTATCTAAAAGATAGAACTGTAGAGGATAACGTGTAAGCGTCAATCTCTATGATAATAATTTACTTGTAATCTGGGCACGGCCGTACCATCCTTTTCTCGAAGCAATTCAGGGCCATTTTCGACCCCCTATAACTTCGTTGTGGATAAAACTAGAACCCTCATTTTCGTTACTTTAGTAACCAAGCAGGCATTATATAAACATGGTGTATTTCAAATTTCATTCAATTTGAACCAGTAGTTTAAGAATTATAACGAGTCAAATTTCTTAATTTTGTCACTCACTGACCGATCATCAAAAGTCTAAAGCACTTCTAGTGGACATAGAAGCTTCAAATTTAGAATACAATTAGTGTTTAGTATTATGAATCATGGAAAAATTAAAATATTTTTCAATTTCTGACCAGTTTTCGAGATACATAAACTGAATACATAACATTGTAATTTCATATAAATATATAGGAATACAATTTGCAGTTAGGGCTTTAATTAAGGAAATTCGTTGTTGCTGTACAAGAAGTAGAAAGTACCGGAAAGGACAAAAGTAAGACTATCTACAAACAGAAATGAGATCCCATAAAAACAATACTTGTCAAAAATATCAAGTCTCGCGACCGTAAAAAGTTGTGATGATATCGTGGTAATTTTGGGAAATGCCCTTTTAGTTTACGGTCCACTTTCCGCGGAATAGTTTTCAGTCAGTCTGTAGCGCAAGTATTTTCATATAGTTATGCCATTTGCATTTATATAATTCATTCGTATGTAGCGTATACAAAATAGAGTCTATGTGAGAACGTATTTGTTCACATGTGTGCTTGTCAGTGGCACGTATGCTTTAGGCTGCGTTCAAAAGTACGCGATCAAAAGTACTTTTGACTGATTTAATTAGTCAATAGTACTTTTGACTGGTTAAGAGTTTTGATTGCAACATATATACTGACACAGGTATAAGCCATGGAATATAGATAGTCCTTGGGTTGTGGCAGTCAAACTTTTAGTTTAGCTCTTGATACTTGGTATTATGCCCTAAGTTCATCGAGCATTCCTATCTAAAAAGCCTAGCTGACGTATCATAGTTGCAATACAAAATAGAGTCTATGTGAGAACGTATTTGTTCACATGTGTGCTGGTCTGTAACACGTATGCTTTAGGCTGCGTTCTCGGATGAAGCAGTGAGCGGAAAGAAGATTATCCTTTACACATGCTTTTATATGGGACTAACTTCGTAATGCCGGGGTGATGAGGGATACAAGTGCTCAACACATGTTTTCTTGCTTCCATTTTTATTATTTAACAACTATTTAGGTACTATTCAAGAGTATACAACTATACAAACACTGCTGAAGGTACCTACTTGAGTAGTCAAGTCAAGAACATTAGAACCACAGAACACCATATACCCTGATTAGAACAGATTGTGACAGATTCGACACTCGACAGATTATAATGATTAGCAAGCGACGCGCATTAACAAGCGTATGCGTTTTGTTGACTTGTAAAATTCAATATTTTTTAAATAAATTGTCCTTTTTAGGGTTCCGTACCTAAAAGGTAAAAAACGGAACCCTATTACTAAGCCTCCGCTGTCTGTCTGTCTGTCTGTCTGTCACCAGGCTGTATCTCATAAACCATGATAGCTAGAAAGCTGAAATTTTCACAAATTATGTATTTCGGTTGCCGCTATAACAACAAATACTAAAAATAAAAAACTGAAAATATTAAGGGGGGGTCCCATACAAAAAACGTGTTTTTTTTTCGTATTTTTTGCTCAAAATTACTAACTGTAACAGGTAGACGCTTTAAATTTTCACAGAATATGTAGTTGTATATTACCTTTCAAAATAAATAATTAAATTTAAAAAAAGTAAATAATAAAGGGGGGCTCCCATACAACAAACGTAATTTTTAAGCAATTTGTTACTCGATCTTAATAAACAGGTAGAAACTTATAAAGTATTTAAGTATACATACAACGAACGTGATTGTCTTTTATAGATGATGGTACGGAACCCTTCGTGCGCGAGTCCGACTCGCACTTGCCCAATTTTTGTATAGTATCTCCTTGGGTTTACGCGAATGTTACACATTGAAATTAAACTACAGTTTACGGATTTTATCGCGTTGTATTGGTTTCACTAAGTTATTACATTTAAAACTAAAGATCTAGAAACTATATTTTTAATTTATTACTAGCCGACGTTTCGAATTCTTTACAGAATTCATGTTCACGGCAGATTGAGGTGATATTTGTCTTTTTCTTGAATGTATAAGTTATCTCAAAGTACCCGAACATTTTTCAACTACTGGTGTTACTATTTACGCAGAATGAGCTCACAGTGTAATTAGGTCTTCTGGTGACTTTGTCCTTCTTGGGTTTCATTAGCCTTATGACAGGGTCCCAAGCCGGAGGAACATTCCAACCATCTTCCCTATTGAAATAAGGGTGTTTTTTAATTTCAATAGCCTCTCGTATCATCCTTGGAAGAAAACGATGTTCTTTTGCGAGTATCTGTGGTTCATCAAATCGCAGGTAGTGGTTGGGTCCTTGTTCCACATGTTCACACACAGCAGATTTTGTTGAGCGTTTATGTTTTATGTCAGCTATATGTTCTTTGAGTCGAATGCCTATGCTTCTTTTGGTTTGTTCAATGTATGAGAGCCCACATTCACAGTCAATTTTGTAGACACCGGCCTCTTGCAAGGGTAACTGACACTTGACAGATGGTAATAATTGACTGATCTTCGTTGGCGGCTTGTAGTAAGTTTTGATAGAAGCTCGCTTCAAGATGTAGCCAATTTTGTCGGTCACGCCCTTGATGTATGGGAGGACAGCAGGTTGTCTTTCTACTGTGGCTGGTTTTTCTTCCTTCTGGGATCTGTGACAGTAGCGCGGCGGTCGGAGCTTGTTGTCTTGCAGAACTTGCCTGACATGTTGAAGCTCAGCGTCCAGGTGTTTCTTGTCACAGATCCCGCGGGCTCTCTGAAACAGAGATATTCCTACAGTAGCTAACTGTTTAGGATGGTGGTGAGATTCACCGTTTAAGTACCTATTTGTATGGGTCTTTTTCCTATACACAGTATGGCTTAAGGAGTTGTTTTTATTCCTGATGACAAGTACATCTAAGAAAGCTAAAGACTTGTTTGCCTCTAATTCCATTGTGAATTGTATTTGGTTATTAATAGAATTAAGATGGTTTAGGAAAGCATTAATACTATCTGTTGGTAAAATTGAGAAAGTGTCATCTACATACCGCTTGTAGAACCTCGGTGTGATGGTGGCAGTCTGCAGGGCTCGCGCCTCGAAGTCCTCCATGAAGATGTCAGCGACAACAGGCGATACTGGGGAGCCCATTGCTACACCGTCTACTTGTTTTTGTCTTCTTGTTTTTGTATAGTTTCTATAACTTTAAAGTATGAATGATAACATTTTTATTAATATTAATTGTTAAATAAATTATCTTTCTACACATGGAAAGTAGAACATTATTCTTCTGCAAAGCAAGTACTAAACGTATTGAACAAAAGATGAAATAGTTCGTTCATTGTGACGTAACAAGTCTTGAGATCAGGATTTCATTGGGTGTCGAATTACGAATCATAAGCCCGTGATCTTAAGCTCGGTATAATCTGAGATGCTGTTGATACGGGTTTATTAATTAGCGTCGATATTAAGATACTGGTCGCATCTTGAGAACGTATCGACTGATACCGCTCTTGAGACCACGATTGAGACTAGTTTATTAATACGGGCCTAAGTCGCTTACTCACCGCTTAAGACTACGCCAAGGGTTATGAGTTCGATGCCTATTCTACAAAACACAACAAATTGTTGCTACATGGGGTATTATAGGTATACATTTTCATACATTAATCAATTATGCAATGTCTACAGAAGGAGAGTAGATAAACTGGGTCAAACAACAATTTAGTTCCTGGATTAGGCAAAGTTATTTGAGGACCGGTTGGCGGAGCGGTAGTGTAAGCGACTGCCACGCCGAAGGTCGCGGGTTCGATTCCCGCTCAAGTCAAACATTTGTGTGCGTGAACATGGATGTTTGTCTTGGTCTGGGTGTTTCTATGTATAATATGTATGTATTTACAAAAAAAAAGTATATATGTATGTTTATCCATTATCTAGTACCCATAGTACAAGCTCTGCTTAGTTTGGGACTAGGTGGTGTTGTGTGTATGTGGTAGAATATTATTATATTATGGTAGAATATTAACCTACTCGTTATTACTCGTATTTATAACCCATGAAAAATTGGGCGCGTCTATTGCCATATACTACAACTTTCAATTATATAATACATCTTCAGCAATCTTCAGAAAACAAAAGACTATTAATCACTGTAATACAGAACTTCCAAATTAGCTTTCGCCTGTTAAATAATTAAGCAACTCCATAATACACCCACGTCAATAGAAGGTTTCTATTCTTAAACAGAAGCCGCCCATACCGTATACCGTGCCCAACCTTATGTAACTAACTTAACCCGTAAGTTATAGTGCGTGACGACAATTTACAAATCAAAATATATTATTATCTACGTATACTTAGGGCATTGTTAACCCTTTAATGCGAGCGGGTCGGATTCTATTACCGCTGGGTCCCTTGGGGTCGATGCGGCGAACCACTATTTTTGGCAGGGATAGGCTTTATTAGGGCCCTTCTAATAAAGACAACTTATTTTCAACGTTGAAACACATTATTCTATATGTTGATTATTTGGTCGTTTAACCGTTGGCCAGGTTTGTATATATCTGTTATTTCAATTCGAATAATGACCAAGCAAATTAAATGCCTGTTCTTTTTGCAACGTCGCCGTCGGTAAAAAGTTCTAGAAGTCTAGGTCATGTCATGATGAAGAGAGCCTTTGAGAGAGCCGAATTGACAATCCAACTGATGGTCTTCGCGCAAAAAGTGATGAAACCTTTGACAATAATTAATGTGGGATCAGAGATGTAAGAAATAGAAACGACAGCAAACTTATCACTTATGAAAATGCATTTGTTAGTATTTTGATTGTTTAAATGGATTAAGTGCTATGTTACGCTAATATTCAGCCGAATCCGGTTTAGGCTGCGTTTCCACCAGAGATGTGCGAGGGAAATGTGTCGTGCGAGGATTTCTAGCTGTGCTGTGAAAATGTGTGGGGTTTTCAACCAAAGCTGAAAATGTGTGTGTACGAGGATGTGTAGCAGATCCGTGAATAATGTGTGGTGCGAGGATGCGCTGCGAAGCTGTGTAATGTGTCGACGGGGGCACGGTGTAGTGGGAGCGGAGTGACGCAAACGCCTGCCTGCCGCTCGCGTCACTCTCGTTAAACTTCGTCTATGGACTGGCTGGTACAGTATGTCGCAAACCTCGCAACACACCCCTCGCAACACATTCCTCGCATACATCTCTCGCACACATCCCTCGCTTGTTTTGTATGCGCAAAAATCTAGCTCCGCTGAGCCGTTTCCACCAGAGCTGTGCTGACCGAGGCGAGGTAAATGAAGCGATTCTATTGGTTCTTTACAAACACATCCCTCACTACGCATCCTCGCACATTTCTGGTGGAAACGCAGCCTTAGACTGGTAAGCGGACCCCAGGTTGACACTGGGATAACGCTAGGAGGATAATTTTAAAGCTACGTTTTAACCGATCATAGTTTAATATAAACGCTTTAAAGGTTTCATTGTTTGTGTATTTGTACAACTATTTAAATGAGTTTCCCAAGTTAGCATTTAGTGTGACGAAAACTATTCAGTTGTATGGAGTCAGCACTCACAGGCGTTTTCCGCTAGGTCACGAAAGTTAATGCTCGCCGACATAGGTGTACGGTGCATGGCTCTGTGTATATAACGAAGACAATTTTAGCCCAATGTATTGGCACGATCGGAAACAGATTATCGAGTTTTTAGACTACCATAGAACACTTTAATTTAGCCATGTCCAATTGATATGTAGTATATCTCCGGAATGAAGGAGCTGAAATTTGAAAAAGCGATTACAAAATAGGAAAAGTACAGCATTAATTTTGACGTTTGATCCATCGATGACCCCTAAATAATACATTTTACTGCGCCTGCTGCCTAAATTTCAACCCGATAATTTTAATGACACATTTCGTTAAAGTAACGTAAATATAGCAAAGATATTTGTACTTAACTGAATTGAATGACACGGTTTACAATAAAAACAAATAGAAATACAATAGTTTGACCCTTTACAAAGTACGGTGACTTATACAGTAATAGACAGTATTGGAAACAGATTTTATTCCCAGGGTCACATCAAAGTTGCTATCTAGTCTGTATTATATTGGGCCAGGTGCTGGATGTTGATTTTGTGCTGAATCCACAATTATTAAACACAGAAGCAATAGATGAAGCAGTACTTAAAATGTTTCTATAATGTGTACAAATATTTTAAATACATATTTGTGTTAGAAGATTCTGTCCAGGTTCTATCATCTGGAATTAAAAGGTAAGCAACTTCTCTTGCTATGTCGAGTAGGACAAAACAAATTTAATTTTTGTGCCTACATTAATCAAAAACATAGTAAGCTATAAAGTAATAAAAGTCATTATATTATCGCATCAGGTACAAACATAAAAATACTATATCTATGGGTACAAAGGTCATTCAGACTAGAACCAATTTTAGTCCCGTAAACATTGCCACACACACAGGCATTGCCCCATCCATGGATTCTTTATACAGTCATTAATTCATTTATCATTAAAAATTTCAAATCTATTGCTGAAAATATCAAAATAATCTCTAATATATAGGAGGACATTAAATCAAAACAAAAGCATGATTGCGCACCCAAAACTTGTAACGTACTCAGTATTCAGAGAGTAGAGGCATATAAAAATTCAGTCTTCGCTCGAAAGCGCCTACTCCCGTACATCTCATAAACTTATGCTTTATGATACAGCCGAACGAAAAATATTAAGTCGATCATATGACTTTGGGGCAGTACTTACTTATACGAGATATATCTGAGCGTCAATCTTGCAGGCACGTGAAATTTAAAACTTTGTTTTGTCCGTTTAGCAGCAAATATGCCGCAACGTGAGTGTCAATCCTTTTGAAGTTGCTTATGAAAACAGAGAGGAACTAAACATTATATATGATAATAAATTAATTAAACAAGTAGATACTGCCAAATTTCTTGGAATATATATTGATAAGAAATTAGATTGGAAAAGTCATATCGAATATGTTAGCAATAAAATCAGTAAATCCTCATATGCTCTATTTATGCTTGCTCCATCTGTCAATATTGCAACCCTACTCACTGCGTATCATGGGCTAGTGGCGTCTACTCTGCGTTATGGTGTAATTTTCTGGGGCAACTCGACTGATAGGGAAGTTGTGTTCAAATTACAAAAACGCTGCATACGTGCCATGTTTGGACTGAAAGTCACTGATAGCTGCCGCCCATTTTTTATTAATTACAAAATTTTGACATTTCCTTGCTTGTATATTATGGAAGTATGTATTTTTGTCAAAACTAATCCTCAATTGTTCCCACGTCTTTCGGATATTGTCCAACGGAACAGGAGAGATAGTCAAAGGCTATGTATGCACAGTGCCAAAACTGCTCTTATGAGCAAAAGCATTTTCTGCATGGCACCTAAAATTTTCAACAAGCTGCCAAAAGAGTATAAATCATTAAATATAAATATGTTTAAACACAAACTTAAAGAAATGCTATCCCAAAAGGCTTTTTATAATGTGCACGATTTTCTAAATGATAAAGTGAAATTATGTAGTTAGATTAATTTAATCCACTTATAATTATTAATATATTATGCATTTTTTTACTATATTTACAATGACATATATATATTTTTTTTTATTTTATTTAATTGACATACTATTTTATTGTTATTATGACTGTTTTAATTGTTTTATCATTATTAATGTATAATAAAACAATAACTGCTTTTAAAATATTTTTCACAGCCCGACTATTTTTGCTATAGTTATAGCTATGATAGTTTAAGTCTAGCAATAATTAAAACCACCGCGATGTCCTTGATGTTCCGAAGAGGCGGTGGTCAGGCGAACCACGATTAGCATACTATTCATATTAAGCGTTTGATGCTGGTAAAAAGAAACCTAGATACATTTAAATGTTAAGATTTTTATATTACCTAATAACTTTATTAGTGCATTGGTGCAGCAAGAGCTTTTTAGTAACCAGTAAACTCGTTTATCTAGATTAAACTCACATATCAAACATCAACAAATAATTCAAGCAATGCAGCAAATCCTCCTCACCTTCCAATACACCATACAGTCCTTACATAAATATCACAGAGATATGAAACAAATCCAATACGCGTTCCCTAAAGATGGTCTATACGTGTACCTATACTTCAATTTCCTTAACTGGGCGAGAAATATCTTCCGTGTTGTGTTTCAATCAATTGCCGTGAATATTTTAGCATTTTGTCATATATTATGTTTGCTTAGAATGAGATCGCTGCCAATTTCCTTCATTCCTTGTCGAGGTATTTGATTGGGATTTAACTGGCGAGCTACAATTAAATTGTTATACTTTTCCTTCTTTGATTCTGTTGTGATTTTCTTTTACTGAGATATTATTATAGAAAATCATAAACTTGTTAAACTACCTGTGAAGTACGCTTTGCTCGGCTGAGAAGATAATATTGATTTAATAGTTTTCCTCAGAAATGTAGTACTTTTAAGTAAACCAACTATAATCTTAGTCTCGTTTTTAAACATCAGCTATTTCATAGCCCTTGTTCATTTACTATTTGTATATGTTTAAGAAATACCTACTGTATACCAACTGTATTTGTACAATAAAGACATAAAGACATATTTATTTCTGCATTTTGGTTGTTTACAACACTTATACATGTCAAAACCCTATTCTAGATGATGCCGGCTTTTCCTAGCTAAATGACTTCTTGAGAAGAAAGGCCGAAACAAACTCAGAGTCATTGTTTTTTTTGTCACTTCAATTTCTTTAGTCTTTTCTTCATCTTTTAAAGTACAGACAAAAAAAGGGTTTAGTATGCAAGTACAATGCAGGAAATTATCTGACGCTTTTGGCTGACTCGGCCCACTGATGGCTCGCATTCAACAGCAATCGTACGGCTCAACCTTAATTGAGGGAGCCAGCACGATCTGTATCACTATGCCTCCACGCCATCAGAAGGTGTATGCATAAGCATGTCAGCCTAAGCCATCAGACAGGTTGCCACAACTATTTGTTTATATGTTTAATAATGCCCACATCGTACTCACAACTTTACATGCTAATACACAGTAAAATACATGTTGCAAACAATAAGTAAAAATAATAAAAATTTAAACAATAAAATGTCATATATTTAAAATGTCAGAAAATATTATTAAATGTCAGAAAATATTATTGAATGTCAATTTATGAATAATAATATATTACTTAAGTAATTTTAAATGTCAAAAGAAAATAAATAAAACAACAATGTCAAGTCAAACAATGTCAAAACAATATAAATAAAATTACAAATGTCAAATTAAAAATGTCAAAATGTAAAAATATAAGTATAACAAATGTAAATAAAAATATCATGTCACTAATTTCAAAATGTCAAAATTCATAATTTTTAAACTCGATTCCAGGCATTTTTGTCTGCTAAATAATCTTTAACTATAAGCTTTTGAACACAAGCTCTGTTTAATAAATACTTTGAATTTATTAATACTTAGTTCCTGAATATTGCCTGGAATTTTGTTGTAAAAACGTATGCTTTGACACTTGTATGAGTTACTTATTTTTTGTAGTCTAGTTGAAGGTAGAACAAGTTTGTTTTTATTTTGTGTATTTAAATTATGAATGTCGCTGAATTTCGAAAACATATTTATATTTTTCCTGACATATAACAAGTTCTCATAAATGTATTGAGATGCGACAGTAATTATCTTAATTTCTTTAAAATTTTCCCTCAGTGAATGCCTTGAACCAAGACTGTAGATTGCACGAATAGCCCGCTTCTGCAGTACAAACACAGTTTGAATGTCAACTGCGTTGCCCCATAATAAAAGGCCATATGACATTATGCTGTGGAAATAACAAAAATATACTAATCTGGCCGTATCTATATCAGTTAACTGACGAATTTTGTAAACCGCGTATGCTGCAGAGCTAAGTCTATTCGACAACTGACCTATTTGTGGGCCCCACTGTAGCTTAGAATCTAAGGTTATGCCTAAGAATACGGTGTTATCTATAAGATCCAACTCTTCTCCATTCAAACGTATGTTAGGTTTAACTTGTTTTACATTCGGTCTTGAAAATTGTATACATTTCGTTTTTCTTTCATTTAACAGTAAATTGTTAGCTGTAAACCATTGAATTAATTTAGAGAGAGCGTTATTTACATCGTCATTATTTGATTGTTGTCGTCTTAGTTTAAAAATAAGTGATGTATCATCAGCAAATAACACTATCTCTTGATTATTTTGCATAATGTATGGCAAATCTTTAATATATACAAGGAAAAGGAATGGACCAAGAATTGAACCTTGCGGCACTCCCATTGTGACCACTGAACCCATAGAAACTTTTCCATTTACCTCAACTCTCTGTATCCTTTTACTCAAATATGATGTTAGGAGATCCAAAGCAGTGTTCTTAACTCCATAGTAATGTAATTTTCTGATCAATGTTTCATGAAACACGCAATCAAAAGCCTTAGGTAAGTCACAAAAGACTCCCAGAGCATCATGCGACTCCTCCCAGGCATCTAAAATACTATCTAAAAGCTCAGCTCCAGCATCGGTAGTTGAGCGACCCCTAGTAAAACCAAATTGTTTTTCATGTAACAGCTTATTGTTATTAAAATGAATTTGAAGCTGACCTAGAATCAATTTTTCAAAAATTTTACTAAACGTGGGTAGCACAGATATTGGCCTATAATTAGTGGGGTCAGATGTGCTACCTGATTTAAATAACGGAATTACCTTACTACTTTTCATTTGATCAGGAAACACACCACAGTCAATGCATCTATTGAAAATCATTGCCAGTTCCGGTGCTACTGTGTTGATTATAGATTTCGTAATCACAACAGAATTGCCCCAAAGATCACTAGTCTTCTTCAAATTAAGGGTATTAAAAGTTTTTACAATATCTCTGTCAGTGACATGACTAAAACTAAATTCAATGTTACACCTATTGACATTTTGTTTCAGTAGAGATTCGGCGTCATTAGGGGACGAGTTGAGGGATTTAGTGGTTGAGACTGGAATGTCTGTGAAGAAATTTTCAAATGCTGTGGCAACCTCAAAATCTGACTTTAATATCTTTTTATTTAATTGAAGAGTGTAATCGTTACTTTTAATCTTGACCCTTCCAGTCTCATTGTTAATAATATGCCACGTTGCTTTTATTTTATGTCACTGTTTTTAATTTTTGATTTTAAATAAAGTGTCTTAGCTTCACGACAAATCTTTTTAAATAACTTGGAATAATTTCTTACATATTGACAAAATTGTTCATCATTTTTAGTAATTACTTTCTGTTCATATAATTCGTAAAGCTTATTTCTACTTTTATAAATTCCAGTAGTTGCCCATTCACTGAAGGATGTAGTACCAGCAACTGAGATCAGTACAGCAAGTGACATGTAGTCAAAAAAAGAATTGTACAACTTATTAGGATGTTATTATAGCATAAGTATGGTAATGTACTTGTGAGTTTATCCTTAAGTCCCTCCAGACGACGCAAAGTTTTTGGCACCACACTCAATTTCTTTCTACCTACTTTTTTAGACTGCATAGCATATGTTATAGATTGTCCACAATGATCTGATGTTAATTTGTTAATTATTTGCTTTCTAACTGGTACAATATCTGTAAATATATTGTCTATACAAGTAGATGTCGTGGAAGTTATCCTGGTGGGTTCCAAAAATAAGCATGCAAGATTATATGACTTGAACAAATTCTTAATTTTGTGGCAATTCAGGGAATCTTCTAGTAAATTAATATTAAAATCGCCACCTACTATTATCGATTTATTTTGTTGGCATAGCTTCCGTAACACATCATCCATGACACTTTCAAAGATATCATAGCAGGATGACGGTGGCCTATACACACTCAAAATAAGAAGTTGGTCCAACTCCACACAGGCTATTTCAACTGTCCGTTCAACAGAGAAACTAACAATGTCACTACGATTCTTAAATTTAAGCAGCTTGTTAACTAAAATCAATGATCCACCATGTATTGCATTTTGTCTGCTGAACGAACTACCAACTAGATGGTTATTAAAGGACAATGCCCATCTGTGCCCCAAAAATGCCCAGAGAACGTAAATTACACGATCGTCCTAATAAATGAAAACTAGAATTAAGTTGTTAATTTTGAAACCTAACAAACACTGTAAAAAAAGAACGACAAAAAAAAGACTTGTTTACTTTGCAGTACCTATGATAAATAATGTTTCATTCATTCATGCACTAAAAGTGCAGTTCATTACCGTCTGGAACCACGTTCTTAAGCCGATTTATTAATTCCTTGTGATAGTGTTGCGGTTTTACGGAGTAAGTAGGTACTCTTTCCATATTATTATTTTCTCGAGTACCTACTTACTTAAGTTTTGTATCTAACCAAATAGTTTTCACATTTATATAGATGGAGATACTATGGAGATAGACTATATAATTACAAATAATTGAAATGTTTACAGACATTTAAGTATATAAAAGAACACTGATTTGGCCTAGCTTATGTGATGGATGATTAGGAAGTTCCTAATGGAAAACTAATAGCAATGCTGTTTATAAACGATAAAATGTATAAACAATAGGCATCATGTCTTGTTTAACGTCCAATAACTTTTCAACCGGTGCTTTATATGACATTATTACTAGATATCATAAAAATACTGTTAATAAGTTATCGTATGACATAGAGCTGCAATTTGGGCATTGCAGGGCATTGCCGACTTTCGCCTCCATACTAATATGGCATAGTCCATTGCACATGAACTGGTGATCTTTAAGCCAATGTTCTGTTATACACAAAATATCGACGCATTCACTGTTCATGAACAACTCTACTTCTAAATCTTTATTTGACATACCTTGTATATTTTGATGTACCAGTTTTAATACTTGTGAATTTCTAAATGAATTATTAGTTGGATTGGGCTTTTTCGTACATACTAGCCCATTATTAATGAAAGTGTCATTGCAAGAGGTATTCTCTATTGTCGAATTATTTAATTTAAATTAATAGAAATGTCAGACTGTGTAGCCAAAATACTGGCTAAATCGTTATAAATGTCATTTTGTTGCTGTATAGGGCCAACACGTTTATTAGCCAAATTCTTGGCTGAAATGTCAATACAAAATGCTAGCGACTCAGCTTGTTGTCTTTTATAATAAGAATTCAGATAACAAGTATCTTGCGTCAAATGTAAAGCTTTACTAACATAATTGTTAGAGTCAAAAACATTAAATTGATCGTTATTGTATGACCAACTACACAAATTTATATTAAGACTATGTCTAATATTATTTTCTTTCTGTGGCAACCCTTTACTGAAAGGTAAAGTGAGCAGAAGAATTTGATTTAAATTTAATTCACATAATTTACTGTAATAATAGAATAAAAGTCTTTTATTTAAAGATCCTCTTTTACCAAGTAGGATCAATAAACTTGTATCCTGGTCAAAATTTAAGTTTATAATTTTATCTAAAATAGCAATGGAACTTAACCCAGGCAAACAGTAGTTCATCACTAACCCATCACTATATGTGTTCGCCAACAACTGACCCATACCTTTTCCAATCTCGTCACTAAATATTAACACTTTATTTTTATTTTGTAATATAGTTTTACTGTCTAGTTTGTTATTTTTTAATTTATTTAGGGTGTGTTTAATATTTGAATTTGTATTGTTTAAAGAACTATTTGGCATAACCGGGTCACATGTTGGCAATGAGCAAGCTGGCGAGTGTTGGTGGTTGAACGGGATGTCATTGTTCAATGGTATTGAGCATTTGTTACTATTTGATGCCACCAACTCATTCATTGCCAATATGTACTCATTCATTTGTAGTTCAGAGCTTTTATATTTATTTGTCATTGATACTAATTTGTCACTAAGATTATTTAATTCTACCTGCAAATTATTAATTTCTAATTTATGTTTCAAATTATTTTGGTGATAGTTCTGTGTGTATATTTTTAATTTTTCAAGAGCAAGTAATCTTTCCCTATTTAACTTAACATTTTTTATGAATTTTTTTTAAAGAAGCGTTATTAAGGCTCAACAAAATAATACCTGTAGATAAAATCTTTGGACGAAAGTAACGAGAAACGGTTCGCAAATCGCAGCTAGGTATAAGTCAAGTACTTCTTCAATCTGCGACATTATGTTAGGTACTCAATCACTTTAGTGACAGAATTGCTGACTAATCACGTATGCAAGCAGTTTCTACATTATTCTTTTGCTGAAAGTTTGTTGCCGCTATATTTTTCGCCGTATTAACAACAGTAGCGGTATATTTTATGAGCTAGCTCACTAAGAGGAATAAAAAGGATTTTTGGATAATATTGTGGGGGTCTTGCATAGGTGTGCGAAAGCTGACGTGTGCGAGATGCATTTGTGTGTGTGTGTGTGACGTATGAGTGAACTAAATTAGTTTGTAAGTTTAATAATTCAATAAACCAGTTGGCATCTAACATCTGAGTGTTTCACTTGTCTCCAAACTCCCTAGACTATACACGCACACAGTACCTACAGTGACACATTACAGAGTTCTTGATTCTGCAGCAAACACTACTAACTCAGTAGTAATCAATGTCAGTCAGTGTATATTTATAGATTGAAATATTGTCAAATCAAAAGTCTTTCAATTAAATATATTTGTGTCTCAATACCAAAATAATTAAGAAACCTATAGTTGGAAATTACTTTAATTGACTGAATGTTACTTTAATTGACTCAGAGACCTCTGAAGCAAAAATAAATTAGTGCTCTCGAGTATTTTCATATGAAGTGAAGCAAGAACATACCAATCAAATTATATTTACATTCAGCCTCTTTTAAAGTTTGTAACTGAATTTTCCTCAGATACAAAATCAAAATTGATGACTAAGAGCAATTGAGTGACTTTCAAATGGAACCTCTAAAAAGTGATTTTTTTTTGCCTCTAAAAAGAAAAAACTTATTTAAGATCCAGAAAGCTAAGTGTAAATAAAGATTGTAACATAAAGTAAATCTTAGGAGTATTGGAATTAAAACCCGGTGTTCATAAAATCAGAAGATCGTTTTACGATTTTATTTTTTGCAATCCCTGCGTAAGACACAGTTTATTGTGACCAAATGCTTCTTTAAACTATTAAGCTAAACGTGAATTCAATACCACTCTATTTCATTCTAAAACACCGAACTACAAAACGATTCCACCTGAATCATTGCTCACTATACTCATTACTGCTAATTCGCTTGCGACTAGAAACACACGATTCGTCGCCGTCGAATCGCAGCTGATTTGTCTCTGTAATAGTTACATTAATCTCGTGGTCCCGCCTGATGCGGGAATCAATTCAGGCGCCTATTGTCTCATTGTTTATTGGCTTTGGTTTTTCGCGAATGATTTCATAAAAAACTCCCCTTTGCTAAATCATTTTCAATATGCTTTGAAGCATAATGATGGTTTTTATGTAAAGGTTTAGAAATAACTTCAATAACTTTACCTGAATTTGAGGTCTGGGTTGTTCTGTCCAAAGAGAATGTAAAAACTACCGTTTTAGTTCTGTTGTTATTCAAGCAAAGTAGATTACTTTACTTGAAATTTATTTTACTTCTAAAGGCAATGATATACAAACAGGTTGTTGATTTGCATTTGCAAAATATTTTAAGGGGTGAATATATAACTGAATACAAATACAAGAAAAAATAAGTAACAAAAGTAGAAAAAGTTTTCGTCATCACACACTTTGAAAATTAACTCGGTGTATTGACCGACGCCGCCGCTCAGCTGATCGCCATTGCAGGTGCCTAACACACACAAGCATACGTACCTACAGTGACTGAGCAATACTGTCTTATTTTGCATGATTCAACAGTTAATTCGGATTTACTGTCTAAGTAACATTTAATGAAAATAGGGTCGTATATCATCGCACACTGATTGAAATAATTTTAGGTAAATAAGTATATTTCGGATTCCCTTCTTCTCCAAGACGATTTAGACAGACTCGTTCAATGGTGCGACTGCAACGCTATGATACTCAATACAAAAAAATGCTACCACATACAGTTTAGTAGAAAAAAAACTGATCTTCCTACTAGTTACGCGATAAAAGGCATAGAGCTTAGACAGGTAAATGAAATTAAAGACTTAGGAGTAACATTTGATAAGAAATTAAAATTTAACACACATATCGAACATATGACTACAAAAAGTTTCAAAATGCTTGGTTTTACGCTTAGGAACTGTAAAGAATTTCGAGACACTGTCACAAAAATCTTACTATTTAATACGCTAGTACGAAGTGGAACGGAATACTGCAGCTGTATATGGAATCCACACTATGATATAAAAAAGACATCGAGAAAATACAAAAACGCTTCCTTTGGCATCTGAGCTTCAGTGAAAACGTAGCGAAGAAAGTGCCCAGGTATACGGACCGGCTAAAACATTTTCACATTACCTCCCTCTGTAGCAGAAGAGATATTTTAGACCTTACATTCCTTTACAAATTATTTAGAGGAGATGTGGACTGCCCTGAACTATTAGCTGCATTGAACATAAATGCACCTCCCAGAAATCCTCGTATCAGTCGATACAATATGTTCCACATACGTTCATGCAAAACCAATATGGCTAAATTTGCCCCCCTTAACAGGATACCTGCTCGCTACAACTCAATTGCCAAATTATGCCAGATTGATATAATAATAATAATAATTCATTTATTTCAGGTCTTTAACCCATATAAATTTAAACAAATAGCATAATTTTACAATTGTCATCCTTACAGTATGTCATATCTCATTACATATTACAAAATAATTACATAAATTGAATTTAAAATTATAAATTAAATACAAAATTTTAAAAAGAATTATAAATCAAATGCAGAATTTAAAAAATGTCAAAAAAAATTAATAAAATAAGGATATAATAAATTACTGAAAAATGTCAAAATTTTGATCGATACATACAATGTCACAAGTTCTTAAGATGATAATAAGTGCAGGCACTGGCATGCAGCTGCAGCCATCTCCGCAAGAAAGGAGAGTCCCATCGCTCGGACAACATGCTCAGGATTCCGTTCGAACTACCCCTGCAGCGACGCAGAAGCGACGCACTCCTTTTACGGATTATTCCGTGAAAGTCATCGGTAGTAGCATCAGCGAACATCGCTGATGCGCTACAAAACCGGGGCCGCCCCATCAGAATTCTGAACGCGTTGTTGTACTGGACGCGAAGCGCGTTGTACGCCCGCAAAGTGAAGTTGGTCCACAGGCTGCACGTGTAAAAAGTCTGGCAGTATGCCTTGAACAAGGTTATTTTTACCTCTGAAGAACAACGTGCAAACCTGCGAGCCAACATGTTACACCGGACGGACAACGCCCTTCGCTCCCTCTCGATGTCCGCATTGTCAGACAGATCATCAGAGACCCAGTGACCCAGATACTTAAACCTATCCACTCTATTCAAAATTGACCCGCCAAGAGTGACAGGGGGTCCAGTTAAGTAACTTTTAGTACCAGCTTTAAAGATCATGTATTCACTCTTCTTTGGGTTATATCTAAGCCCATGGGTCTCCGCTGACACTATTCTGACACTATTTTGCTGGTGACCATACCAATACTCAAACAGTGCTATAATGTCATGTGATACCTCCGTCTCGCATCTCAACTTACGCCATAACTTGTCATAATTGACGGTATCGAATGCTTTTGACAGATCTAAGAAGCAAGCGTATACAGGCGTATTCCTGTCTGTGTAGTACTGAACAGTCTGCTTGAGACAGAGGACAGCACTCTCAGTTGAAAGGCCAGGCCTGAAACCAAATTGAGCGTCGTTCAGACGTAGGTGCTTTTCCAACTGTTGGTCAAGCAAACTATCCAGTACCTTACTTATGACTGTTGCCAGCGAGACGGGTCTATAGTTTGAAATATCAGAACAATCACCAGTTTTATTTTTTACAATAGGAACTACTACGGAGTACATTAAGTTATCAGGCAAGTAACTGTGACTTACACACAAATTATAAAAAAAAGCGAGAACTCTCGGTAGATGTACACCCGCGTACTTCAGATGCTCGATACTGAGCCTATCGTGACCCGGAGACTTACCTCTCACATTGCGCTTTATAACAGAGGCCACATCTTTGGCGGTAAATTTAACGGCAATGTCCCCGGGGCGATCCACAGCTGCGAGCACCCGTGACGCGGGCCCGAGCGGGGATTCGACCTTGAAGTAGCGCTGAAAGGCACAGGCTATGTCTCGGGGCTTATGCGCACCCCCGACACTCACAGGGCGGCTCGACACACCATTCATGTCCCTTGTGTTTTTCCAGAAATTTCTAAAGTCATTATTAGCATGGTGCTCAGCAATAATATTCATTTTAATCTGTAGTTCATTATTATATTTCAATTTAGATTTAAATATTTTCCTGGATTCACACATGTCTCTATACACAGGTCCGAAACTAGGTTTACCATTATATAACCATGTCTGAAAACAAAGTCGCGCCCTCCTGTGAGCATCACTGACAAACGGTACATGTCTATGCTTCTTACGCTTAGGTACATATTTCTTACAGCTGCGCTTAGCGGCTGCAGTCAAAACACTTACAATAGTTTCGTAAAATTCATTCAATATTAATTTGTGGGACTCATTATCGCACATTCGATCCGCACAATCAATAAACTCTGGTGGGAAATCTAACTGTTAGTTGTGAGTTACAATAATTTAAATACAATTCGATTTGTTCATTGTTTCTAATACCCCAATTTATTTCATTAAGTGTTGACGTAGTAATCTGACTCTTAGGTAAAATTACATTTAAATTACACTCCACCAGTAAGGGGAAATGATCAGACCAATAGGTATGGTGCAGGACAGACACGTTAACAACCGTACGTCGTGCTGAACCCGTTACCACGCAGTGGTCGAGCCAGCGGTGGCACCCATGCGCCTCACTAATGAACGTAAACGCGTCGGGAGGTAGAATTTCCATGTCCACACACGACCACATCTGTTCGTTACAAAACGATAATAATTCACGTGAAAACAGCTCACCTGGGTGCGCGTTGAAGTCCCCCAGTATAAATACAGTTTCCACTTCATTACTCTCGATTATGGCATATAATTCACTCAAACACTCGGTAAACTCGGTCAAATTTTCAAAAGAATCAGTTGGCATTTACACTGTTATAACTAAAACTGACCTGTCACTAAGCACTATCTTGATCGCGGCGAGCCGCACACTTCTACACACAATAACTGATACCGACGGAAAAGCAGACTTTCTCCACAGCAGGGCTACCCCGCCATATGGTCTCCCTCTAACGATTCCAGCAGACATATCCACAGCTGAATTACCGGTGTATGAAAATGAGTCATCGATGGTTCCCAGGAACGGTAAATCGTGCGGAAACAGCCAGGTCTCTTGAAGCGCAACAATGTCAGCTGATCGACACAAGTTCCTCACACAATCAACAGAACGAGTGACACTTTTACAATTGAAGCTTACAAACTTAGACGTGTTTGTATTAACATCCATTAGTCATAGGTTTTTGAGTAGCCAAATTCCGATGGTTACGCTCCGCCGCGATGCGACTGAAGTCCACATATCGACGGTAAAGTATCCCATTAGGCCAAAAATCATCATTCAAAAACATATCTATTTTATGTCTTGGAATATAAACAATATATGCATTGTAATCCTTCGCAGTCTTCATATTCATTTTTTCTAAATGGACATCTAAATTAGTCTTGTTTTTAATATATGCCTTGATGTCACTTACAGACGTCTCGGTTGACACGTTGTAGATATATATCGCAGTTTTAATGTCCGCTGCCTTAAAGTTGGTATTTGCGTCTACAATAGCTTTGCCTGTTTTGCCTAAAAAACGATTTCTAAATCGCTTCCTTTAAACGAGCTTCCATTCTTCAGTCGGTTCTTGGATTTTTGTTTCTCCACTCTGCACAACAGCTGCAAAAGTTTTACTTTGCCGCTCACCATCCGCTCGAGCCGTGAGTGTCGCATTTACGGCGTCAACCGGTTTAATAGCAAGTCCATGACTCACCACTGTTCGTGGTGTACAAACGCTAGCCTCCTCGCACGTCTGTGGCGACGACGTAAATCCATCCGTTACATTACTCATATTTTTTCTAGGACTACCCTCACTAGTAAAAACTAACGTCTGCTTTTTTAGAGCGTATGATGACTCAGTAGGTTGTTGCTTTGTTTTATTATCAGAACATATTGGCAAAAACCCCATTGGCCCGCTTTCATTCTCAAAACTAGGTAGTAAGCAAGCGCCTCTTTTGACATTGATATTACGAGGACAATTGTTGACAATAGACGCCTTCTTAAGTGATTCCACTTCAGCACTAAGCTCTTTCATTTGATTCACTGTTGCGTACTCGTTAAAAATACGTTTTATGTCACTCTGCATTTTCAATATGTCTTTCAACACTCTGGTCACATCTACATGGTCAAACAATACTGGAGGTAGTCTGTGTAAATCTCTGGCAACGAAAATCGGAATTTCCAGTGGATCTAAGTTCTTCAGTATCCATACAATGTCGTCAATATTTTGTAGTGTTTTTCCCTCTCTCCTTCTTAACTTCTTGCGCTTTGTAGAAGTAACGGATTCAAACAGCAAGTTTTTTGCTTCGAGAATGTCACTTTCCGAAAATATACTAACACAGATACTTGCAATACTTTGCTCGTCCATCACTTGTATCTTATTACAAATAAAAGCTAGCACTTCATTGATAACCACATTACAATTCGAACATTTTACAACCGTCGAAGTCATTGTTTATCACGACGACTTTTCGACCCGACAACAGAAACGACCTTTCACCGGCGCGTGTGTCTGAGGACTGTCATATAGTATAATAAACTGTATATATTATAAATATAATGTCTGACCACCGGAATCAATTTAAAAATACATTTTAAATTATCTGAGTACTACTGAGTCATAGAAAACATTAAAAAAGAAACGAAGATTAACATTAAAATATTTATACTTACCCGTATTAATTTTCTAAAATTTAATTTCTTTATTGTGTCTAAAAATCTGTGTTTATATTTATATCTCCATTATTTTTCTTTTTTTAAAGTCATTATACATATATTTTTTTAACTTATTGTTATGTATTACAATAAAATTTATGTACTGAATAAAATTTTTAATAACGCAACTGACATAGACTGACTGTAATTTATTGTTATTTAATTTAATTTTTAGTTTAAAATGTATTCATTTATGTATAAAACTGAACTTATATCCGTTTGCACGAAATTTAATTTAAATTGTCATTATTTGTAAATTATTGCATGCTGTGGTTGTCTGTAAGTGTTACAGCACTAGAAATGTTTGTTTGCTTTTTTAATATTTTGACTGTATTAGTGTATGTAATGTAGACAATCCTTAAGTTAATAAATAAATAAATAAACATATTGTATTTCTTCACTCTAGAACCTGCCTGCTCTAACGGCCATCGGTTCTTAGAACTATGTGCCTTGCCCATTGCCACTTTAGTCTGGCTATTCGGAGAGCTATGTCGGTGACTTTGGTTCTCCTGCGAATCTCTTCATTTCTGATTCGATCTCGCAGGGAAACTTCGAGCATAACTCTCTCCATCGCCCTCTGAGTGACACCGCGCTTTCGGATAAGGCCCCTAGTTAGCGACCACGTCTAAGCGCCGTAGATCATCACTGGCAACACACACTGGTCAAAGACTTTCGTCTTGAGACACTGCGGGATATTGGACGTAAAAGCCAGAAGTCTGTACCGGACGACGCAGCAGTGGTAGGCCTTCCGCAAGGTGGACCGACGATCTGGTTAAGATCGCGGGAAGCGGTTAGATGCGGGAAGCTCAAAATCGGTCTGTGTGCAGAACCTTGGGGGAGGCCTATGTCCAGCAGTGGACGTCTCTAGGCTGACATGATAACAAAAGATAGATTTGTAGATTTTAGATTTGTTTTTGACATACGCTCCATACAAAATATATCAAACACAAATCTAAAATCTACAGATCTATCTATGGTTCGAATATTGAAAATGGCCGTAAATGAAGCGCCAAATATACCTCGTATACAACAATTCAGAAGGTCAGTTGGTCGGTGATATTCCCCCATTGAATGTGCACATTAATAGAAGCAATGAAAAAATCTTAACACCCAAATGCTGCACTTCTAGATGCTAGGTTACATAACAAAATTATTTCAAACTGAAATATCGTCTGGTAGAACATTGACGCTTTTCGGACCAAATTTTAATGATTACAGCAATTTCTTTTGAAAGATTTTTATGCAAAATCCATTTATATAGGAGAAGACAACAGGGCATGCCAACTTAGTCAAAATTTCACCCGTCCCCCACCCAGAATCTAGCACGCTGAGCAGAAGACGCGTCCCGCTCGGGCACTGATGCCAGTTTTCTCGAACGGGCCCCAACCACTACCCAGCAACATGCGGAAGATCAACCACCGCCCTCTCGTAGGCTTGGGCCTCTGCCAACGGAGATTCACCCGGCTGGTTTACTTCGAGGGTGGCTTAGTCAAAAATCTTCGCACGGTCCATCTTCGCGTTCCACTACGTTGTGAGCGCAAAGAACAACTCCAATAGGTCTCCACATCACCCCAGAAGGAGAGGTAAGAAGAAGACCCGATAAGCCGAAGAGCTTTGCACTAAAGAATCATCGAGCATAGTACCAGCCTTTCATAAAACATTGGCGTTCAATTACAGTAGATATGTAAAGGCAGCGTTTGCCTAGTGGATATACTAGAATCCTGCTAGCATAATCAATCACGGATCATTTAAAACTTACACATAAAGACAATTTAAAACTAACATTAAATACTACTGTACTGTACTATGTCCATTTGCCAAACATAGGATAACACCGGAATTATCTGTGCATAAAGTATACATAACGGGTCATTCGATTACAGAGCTAAAGCAACACCGATGCTGTTAGGCCTTCAAGTACACAGGAAACAACAATTTATGCAAACACATCTCGGAGCTCTACGTGCCTACACAACACGTTGGCTTTTGATTCCGGATTTCATGTGGATATCGACAATAGATGCTATGAGATGTCTGAAGATTATTTTGGATTTGTGACAAATATGCATGTGTGAAAATGGATCCAAAACGAAGAGTTATTAATACAACTCCCAGACGTCATATTTATAATAACACAGATTGAAATCGAGTAAACGTAAAAATGCTAGGACAATGATGAATATACCTTTTTGCATTAAAAACATACAGCAAATACACGCTGGGTTGGACTTTATATCTAGTTTTCTTTCAGTTTGAATTGGTAAGGAGCTGCCAATTAGAACCAAAACACACACCCAGACAAAAAGAGACAAAGAAAGGCAAAGTAAAGTTATATACTCGTCTCTTTCTAAAACAGCTCATGTCTTTCAACTTACTTAGCCATTTTTTACTACACCATGCTGTAATATCAAAACCATTGCAAAACCTCAAAGTGGAGCCTTAAAAAGTAGCAAACGTACATGAATAAGCTTTCGCTTTTTGGCAGTGAGTGCAGCAAGAATACCTTTTACAACTCAGTACTGATTTTTTTAAATACTCTGCCACTGTATTCGTAGCTTTGCTTTATAATCCAAGGCTGCTAATTTCATGCCCAGGTATATCGTACTAATAAAGATTCTTGGAAATAATAATAATATAATATTGTACCACATTCACACAACACCATCTAGGCCCAAACTAAGCAGAGCTTGTACTATGGGTACTAGATAATGGATAAACATACATATATACTTATTTTTTTGTAAATACATACATATTATACACAGAAACACCCAGACCAAGACAAACATCCATGTCCATGCACACCATTGTTTGACTTGAGCGCGAATCGAACCCGCGACCTTCGACGTAGCAGTCGTTTACACTCCCGCTACGCCAACCGGACGTGCAAAATTAATATAATGAATTTAGTATTCATACAAAATCTGATATGGTTAAACAGGAAGACTGCTAACCGTAAATTCACAGCAACCGAAACCCTATGCTCATACTGTTATCAATATCATTCGTATTTCATTGAAATAGTTGATCCGAGCAGGAAGAGCCCTATAGGAATTTACTGACCAAACGTGTATTATAGCACATGCTATAATAACCCAAAACTCAACCCTATTCCATTGAACAATAGCTCAAATTCGACCAGCAGTAAGCAGAGTAAGTCCCATCAGGGTATTTTCAATCTTCTTCCGAAGAAAAAGAGATAAAAATTCAATTGTTTGTCATGTGTGGTCGCATGAAATGAGACCTTATGACCAGGTAATAAAGGCACTGTTTGAAATGATAATAAACTGTTACAACAGTGATCGGTTAGGCCTTCTATAGCATTCTGAATAATATTTTAAGTACACTTCTTTTGAAATATTTGAAATCACGTAGGTATTTCACGCATAATGAATGTGATGTTTAAGAAAAAATATTTATCTTCCACTCTATTTTTTATGTTTGTCATTGAGTTGAAGTGAATAGTTTTTAATGATGGTTTGAGTAGGCCCCTGAATGGCTCAGATTTAAAAAGAGACCCAGTTTGTTACACTACAATCAACTATATCCAACTCCTTTACGTGCTCTCCGAGGCACGGGGCAAGAACATTGACTTATTAAATAGTATGTACTTACTTATTATCAGTATATTATATGATATATAAGATATAATTTGATAATAAAATGTATATATTTGAGTGCTAACGATCAAAATATGACTGTATAATTTATAAACCTTCTTTAATTCACTCACTTATTTGGTATATAACATGCTATAAAATAGACGTGTATTTAAGCAAACATATGAAACAATAACAAGGCAAAATATACGCATTTAAAAGTTACAAACAAGTTTCTTTAAAAGTGGAAAAGTTTAAAGTAAAAGACGCATATTTTATTCCTCTCTTACATAAAACGGTAATTGTTTCGAGCAGCCGCTTAACATGAAGATAGGATGCTGAGACATCACAGCTTGGTATAACCCTTGAACCTCTTTGCATAATTAGCAATATTAAAATGCTTGTAACACGTTCAATATAAAATCAATTAATACGTTGGTGGCAATTTGATAAAGTTTTTGCAAAACTTTTTATTAAAACTATCAAAAATACTTTTTAAATTTTGTATTTATTTATGTTAAGTCATAGCTAGAATGAAAGATGGTCACTTAGAAAGTAGTAAATTTTCAGTTTTGTAACTGACAATTTACTACATTCACATTCTAAGACAATCTTGAGAAGCAATAATATAATATGCAATGCCTGTAAAATGTAACTAAGTTATCGCTTATGAACACTTGGCTACACATGAAGCTAAACACATTAAAATTTGATCAGATTCTATTTGTTGTTGACCCTATCACATCAACGACACAAACATTCTCCCTAAATGGTAAACCCCTCTATTACGTACATATGTAAAGATAATATACCTAAAAACACTTCGAAATTCACACTCCACGAAAACAACCGGACCATTAACAGCAAAGGAAAACACTTAGACATACGACATATTTCTTAAAATACACCCAAAACGCGATATTAGGGTACGAGCTGACTTTATGTATGGTTTCCGATGTTCCGATAATATATTGTAGCCTCGACGCCTCCTACTTCCCTTAGCGTCGGCCAGGAATATAAAGTGGTGTGAACGCAGCCAATAAAATTTGCAACTGCCAAATATTTTAACAACCTGATTTTTGGGTGCCCTTCTCATAGTGAGAAGAGGCCCGTGCCCAGCAGTGGGACAGTATAAAGGGCTGATGATGATGATGATGATTTTTGGGTGTTTCGATATTTTAATTTGAATGTGTGCGCTGTTTCAAGTGATCAGTTCATTGCCTTCGCCAAGAGTTGTACTTTTAATTCATTTTCAGGAGAATTTTGGTAATTCACAAATAGTTCTTCTGACTCTGTGTGTGTGTAATTTGGGACCATAATATTAATATTTAATTGCCTCTGATGGCGCTATATATTATTATTTGCAGACTCTTGTAATTTTAATGAGTACAGTGCACTGATGAAGAACTTAGCAGAGAATTTAAGGTCCGGGCGTTCGACGGCTACCAATGGCAATTTACCTACTGAAACTACAGCATTTACGTCTCGTGATCTCAATCGTGCACTCTTGACTGAGTGATCGTGGTGATTCTGATGGCATACGAGGTCGAGACGTGTGAGTCAATGAATTTGACATACTATACCACGCTGTCCGTGTTGATGTCAAGTATTTCCATCTCTTCGCAAACATACTATTCTTCTTCTGCTTCGTATATTTTCTTAGTCGCGTCTTCCACGCACAGGGAATGAAATGAGGTAGTAACACCTTGTTTTCTTTATCTGTCACCACATGGAGATCTTCCCCTACATTCATATTTATTATGTTAAAAATATACATTAATTTAATCCACCCATCAGCTCTAGAACTCCAATAGCACATTCTTTTACTCACACATTTATGGGAATAACACATGGGTATTACTCCCAGACGTCATATTTATAAGTACAAACAATAAACTCATCAGCTTCACGAGACGCACTGTAAATTCAGAAGCAAACACCTAAAGCTTTACTTTTAACCCCCCACGTGATTACAGCACGCACGGTCGTGCTCTAATTTTGGTGGTCCGAAGTGTTTGAAGCACGCACGGTCGTGCTCAATTAAAAATCGTTCTATTGGTCGCGGTTTTTTCACGTTTTGTTTTATTTAAACCAAGAAAAGAAAGTAGTAACTATTAGAATAGTTCATATTCTATGCAACTAAATCGTTTTAGAAGGGTGAGGGAAACGAAACGTGCCAAAAAATATTGAAATATAATAACCTGTGTCTCAGTTGCGAAAGCGTCCGCCATTGTTGTGTTTTTTTCCGCGATCTTTATAATTAAAGTTGTCTTGTGGAAGAAATCGGTGAATATTTTATAAAGATAATTATATAGATTTACTCAGAAATAAATAAATATTAATTGTGAAGTGACATTATTCGTGACAAAGACAAGAAATACAGTAAACGATTTTAAATTTTTCGCGATTAGTATACATTATACAAGGTTATATAGCGGGTCTTACTCGCGATAAATCTTATATTTAAGGCATAAATACCTCGGTTTTTTGCCAACGTTTCGGTTTCTGATTTGGTTTTCTGATTTGCTTCAGCCGTGGTCGCGGCGGGACTGGTGAGCTCAGCGCCGTCCTTGTGTTGTGTGGGTTTTGGCACCTACCCTCACTGGATTTTTATTTTTGTTTTTAACCGCACTGTCGGTACCTCGACACACTACACTAATGACGTCTACACACTGTTGAGCTGTATCATTACGGCGGTGTTTACACTTATTGATGACTGGATTCCAAGTTGTTGATAATCTAAATCCATCCTCCCGGTTGAAATTCTTGTGTTTTTTTATTTCAACCGCTTCACGCACTATCCTGGAGTAATAGTGACGTTCGGTGGACAAGACCTGTGGTTGATGTAGTTCTATCCAGTGGTTTGGTCCAGACTACAATAAATGTTCAGCTATAGCGGACTTATTTACTTGTCAATTTTTCACAGCTGAAAGTTATGAAAGACATAAAAGTACCCAGATTATTTATCTAAAAACATATTTTAGCAACTAAATACTAGCATTGTTGTAAATTTTCACTGTTATCGTGTTTCAAATGGTAAATAATTCACAGCCACAGTGTTCGTTACAGTAACATGGCGGCCTGGCACGGCGAACTTTTTGTTACGCGTTCGGATTATAATTTTTTTAGTGGCATTAGATTCGTTTGTTACAAACAAATAATGTACTGTGTGAAAACCTAAAGCTATATGTGATAATGTTTTTGTGTTTATGAACCAAACAAGTAATGAAATTCATTAATATGTGATGAAATGTTTGTGTGAACGAGTGAAAAAAAACAAACCTCTCAGTTTGTAAGCTTGTTTTGCCAAAAAGGTGAGTATTTAGTAGTAATTCATGCTATTATTATGATAGCTGATTTTATACCCAACACAATGATATGCAATTTATGTGATATAATTATATTAAGGTGTCATAAATATTTTTTTCCGGTAACCTATGCCAATGAAAATTTGCAGCAACGTGACCTTTCGCACTTGTGGCACTTTGGCTTTAGTTTGATTGCACCTCAAGGGTTAATGGGTTCTGTATACATGACTCGTATCTATTCATGATGGTGAACAGTAATAATTTTACTGAATATTGTAATTGCAAAAATATGTGTTTTTCCTTAGTAATGTTTGAAGTTTTATTTATGAGGGTGGTCGCTTTGAAAATTACTTTACGTCTTTCTGTTTCGAATGCGTGTTTTTGTATGAAAGTTAAGAATTTAGCTGTTTATGTTTTGCTAGGTAATTGTTGGGGGATATTCAGTCTCTTAGTGTTGAGAAGTGGGTATTTATGGTATGCTTACAAATTTACTTCTTTGTTTTTTTGAACGCTCGGAATAAGAAGTATTTGATAAGTTTATTATAGTTAGTATTGGTTAAGTATAGTATTTGTTATAGCGGTGATAGCCCAGTTGTGTTCGTATAATATTAATTATCGCTCTCTTAACAATGTGCCCGGTAGATGGCAATAGGCCCGCCCCCTATTACATTGGGACTGAAACATAACTGGCGAAGTGTGGGTGTGTAATACACCTCTGCCTACCCCTTCGGGGATAAAAGGCGTGAAGTTATGTTAATGTTATGTTATGTTTATTCTGAATGTAGAGTATAAAAAGCCAACATTACAGTTATGGAAATTGATAAAATAATATCACGAAACTTGAAGTTTACGCTGTATCAGCCTAAACATATCAGTTATTAGACATCCACTGCTGTACCGGACATAGCCCTCCCCCAAAGCTACTCATAGATCGAACTTAATTCGCCCCCATCCATTTGCTTCCCGCGATCCCAACAGGATCATTAAACTCAGATGCATGATTCGTTGCGTGGGCGGCACGCCAAAACCTGCCTGCCCCAACGGCCATAGGTTCTTTGAGCTACATATGTGCTTGCCCCATCGCGACTTCAGCTTGCCTATCCAAAGAGCTATGTCAGCAACTTTTGTTGCGGTTTAGCTAGGCAACTCTGAGCATACCTCTTTTCGTCGCTCTCCGTCGTAACATTGAGCCCTTTGATAAAGCCCATGGTGCGACTATTGATCTGCTTGCTTGGATTGGAAACTGATGAACTACCAATGGAAAGGCATTTGAACAATTCTTTTTCTCTAAAGAACTACTAAAATCCGACAATAATTTCGTTTTATATCAATGTGCCGCCAGTTTATAACGTACTAAAAAGACTATAATTCCGTACTACTTTTATATAGGTACGCGTATAACAACAATAGGAATAAAGTGTGTATATCCAATTATGATTACCGTATTCCTTCGGTTTGGAGTGTCTATCAAGCAAACCTTCATACCAAAATATTAGCTCTACATATAGTCTATATGTCGAGCTACAATTTTAAAATTTAGTTTTTTGCAATTTTACCACGTTAACAAGACGAAGAAAGCGGCTACCTCCTATTCACTACAGTTATTAAGAAATAATTAAATTTTTTAAGTCACTAAAAACAATCCGCAACGCCTGCTGTATTACAATGGGTAGCACAGAACGACTGCACACAACATTTTTTCACCAGATTAGCACCGAAATAAAATCCAAACAAGCCATTTTGTTCGTACAATAACAATGAATGCAAAAACCATTGAAAATCGCCGGCAATATATATCCTGGTCAATTTTTTTCCACAACCGGGCCCCACTACCCGGATAATCCCCGTCCGGTCATGTTTGACACGGCTGCGAAAACAAACATGGCTGCCATCCGCCATTATAGTACGTTTGTTTAGGTTATGTTACACATTATTATGGTGTTATTTTTTGTTATCATATCGTTAAATGCGCAGTATAAATTATATTTCTTTGCAACGGTTTTCGCCTGTAAGGAAGTTTGTTTATTTTTAACGGTGAATGACGTTAGCATTTTTAAAAAGATTTTTGGTAATCATGATTTATAAGTTTTGCCTTTCTATTTAGCCAGATGTTTATTTTTACAAAGTTTCTTTAATAAAAAGCGAATATAATAATATATTATCACGTTTCCGTGAAAAGCTAGCATAAATGAAAGACGTTCAAAACTTCTGGGAGGTGTAGGTCGTTGACTTCTGACACTAATTTGACCCAATTTGAGCCCCGGTTACCACGAGACAACATTTATTGAGTCCATCTTCCCGTATGTAGCAATTAGTCTTCAAGATTACTAGACGTGAAACTTGCCCGTCCTCAATGACTTCACAAGTTATGGTCACGATATTATATATACTGCTGGTATAGACAAGTTTTTAAGTGTTTAGAAACACCCATATTTTGTCACCTTTTGAATAATATGGAATGGGCAAAGCATTTGAAAACTATTTTATTGACTCGTTGTATTAATGACAACGTAGATCATTCGGTCCACCTAACCAAAACTATTTAGTGAAAAGAGCTGAAATTTGGCATGTATGTTTCTTGAAAAGAGTAGAGATGCACTAAGATGTGATTGAACGAAATTCCAAAGGGATCGGGCGAAAACGGAAAATATAAAAAAAAATCTACAAGTGTAGCAGACTGCGGGCATCCTCTTGTATTAAGTACGGTTGGAGTAACGATTGAAAATTCGAATCAAGACGCCATCATGCAATAATAAGCTTTAAATTTTTTAGCCTTATCTTTTTTGCCCGTCTACTATTTTACACACTTTGTCGTCGAGAAATTGCCTAAATTTTTTTGACTAGTTGCACTGGAACTTATGTTGATTTTAACATAATGACAAATTATATTGCAATAGTACACAGTGACTTGAAGAAGTTGATAATTTTATTATGCCATGTAAAATACACTTTCGTTGCAGACAATTTTCTTTCTTAGTAATATTATGCTTGATCTGCGATATATCAGGAATCTTAACAAATCACATAAATCTCCTTATAAGATAAAACTTACTTTGTATCTAATGCAGGCAGGAATTACTATGCTGATGAACTGCGGGAATAACATTGGAGTTCCCGTTATGCACATGCAATAAGATAAGTAAAGCTTCCCAAGTTTATGATAATCAGGGCTGGCAAGATTGTATGGATATGATCCTACGTTATATTGAGATTTACAGTGTAAATATTCTTATCAAGATGAAGGATGAGTACTTTTAGTTAATAATAATTTCAACGAAGGAAAAAATCATTAGCACTGTATAATAACTGCTGGACTGCTGGGTTCTCTGAAATTATGAGGAGGATAAGGCCATAGTCCACCACGCTGGCCAAGTACGGGTTGGCAGACTTCACATGTCTTTAAAGAACATTATGGAGACGACGCTTTCCTTCATCATTTAGCAAGCTATAATTAACAATGTAATACGCACATAATTTGAAAGCTATTGGTGCTCGCCGTGGATTTAAACTCAAGACTCTCTGCGTAGCAGCCCGTTGGTCTTTCCACTAGGCTTACTTAGAACTTATAAGAAATTCTTCCATATAACGAGCATTAAAAGAGGCATAAACAATGAAAACACAAATGTGCAGAAACTATCCACTTCATATTCAGACGTATAATAATTACGTAGCTAAATATTTATCTGAGCATTTTATGCTATGTACTGGTACTCTACGTTTCATCTACATCATCTCAACCTAAATACACACACATAGGCTCAAAGCATAAGCTTCCTCGAGCGATCTTGAGTGGCCCGCATCTAACAGTGACAATAAAATTTTTCTTTAATTCCATAATATATGTTGTACCAACTTGTAATAACAATAATTGTGTCGACGTAACAATGTAGTGTCTCAAAGAACATAACATACAAGAACAGAATAATACGCTAACAAAGGATTACTTTTACCCGAATGAAATCTTTTACAAAAATCTGACTTACTCAATCTAAATTGTCAACTAAAAGTCTCCCTAAACGTATTCGCCATTCAATACTGACGTCAAAAAGACGCCTCGGTACCCTCAACATTCATATTATCTTATGTTGTGTATCTATTCAATTTGGCCCGAGGGATACATTTTTGTTCAAGAAAACTCTCTATATAATTACAATTTCCGTATACGCCTAAGGCGAGTATTTTGCCTTGTTATCGACCGCTGTGGTTTATGGGGTTTGTGCGCAAAAACACGGTTGAACAGTCTTTTAGCCTCTGATGCTTATATGTGGGTATATATATGAATACACATCCAATCTCTGACCAGATTGGAGACATCCTAGAAAAAGGACAGGGGCCTTACTCTTGAATTTAATTCCGATCTATTGACATTGGGATTGTCAGTAATTGTCACAATTCCTACTCTTGAACACGACCCTAGCGCCAAATTGCATTTAAATTGGGCGTTTTCTTGAGGAACTAAATAGGATCGGGATCGGCATTGAAAAGCTACTCCCGACCCCGAGAATATTTTGACAGTTGCGTATTGCGTCAAGATTGGTTTGTTTATTGAGTTAAATCCAATAATGAAAGAGTAACTTTTTGTAAATTGTTTTCCTATTTTATAAGTTTTTATCCATTGTATAGTTTTCAAAGTAATGGAGTAAGTTTCTATTATGGCAAGGATAGTGTTAATGCATGATATCTTAAATAAATCTAAGAGAAAAGAGTTTAATAGAAGACGAGACGAACGTCGTATGATGCGCTACATGGAAAAAGCGTTTTCTATGCATGAAACCGAATTTAAGGCAAATTACCGGGTCATTAAGGATTTGTTTGAGGAAATATATGCAAATATAAAGCCTTTAATGCCAATGCTTAAAAGAAGAAGTGATATAGCACCCAAGTATAAGGTAGGTTAACATATTATATAGCCTATGTTGAATTTGCCACTTAGGTAGGTAGTGCCTTGTATACTTATTCGACAAGTAATATTTTGTACATATTCAAAATAAGAATTCTGTAACTGTGGGCTCTGTAAGTTGGTATGGGTGCATAGGGTTACGGCAATAGGCCCACCACCTATTACCTGGGGATCAAAACAATGGCTTAAAGTGGTCGTTTTATATGCCTCTGCCTACCCCTTCGGGGAAACAGGCGTGAGTTTATGTATGTATGTCTGTAAAATGTTTTAAATAATTAATTATATTTTTTTTATTTGTAGGTGATTCAGGATATGCTCAAAGAGAGTACCAGATGGCACCTATAATTAATGCTGCTGCAGGTTCCCCAGAGGAGTATTAAACCAAAATGCACTGCTCAGCATGCAATGTAGTGGAGCGTACTATAGCTGTCCTCAAAACATTATCATCCCACCGTAGCATCCAAAATAATTAATACATATTGTATCTTGCACAACATGTGCATTAATTTACCTGAACTCGACCTTGAGGAGGAAATAGAATATGATGACCAAGATAACCCTAATCCCATTCCACAAGAACCAAGTGAGACAGCCAGAACAACAGCAGCTGCTGAATTACATCGGGGCCTTCAAAAAAGAGCTGCTTTAGTACAGCAATTATGGTTGAGTAGAAGGTAGACAATTATATTACCAGAATGGTTTAATTTTTATGTAATGGATGATAGTAGTCTTTTTAAACTTATAAATACTTTTATTTATCAAAATATATAAGAATCAACAATGAGATAAAATATAACAGAATCAACAATATAGCAGTAGAATCAACATTGAGGTCATTATATATCACAATAATTAAGAATGAGATCCAAATATAAAACTGAAATCAACTTAAATTATAGCATAAGAATAAACAATTTCTAGCTATTTCAGCAATGCCTTGAGCTGTTGCCTCTTCTGCTTGAACTCTGCGCTCTTTAATTGCCACAAGCGAACTCAATATGTTTGAGAAATGAGCCAATGCTTGGGCTGTATTTCTCTCTACTTCTACATGTCATTCGTCCAAAATTGCAAACCACTCCATTTCTGGATTAATTGGTCTCTGGATGATTGAAGAACGACGTCGCCGCCGTCTGGGTGTAATATCCTGATGTGGTGCCGCAGCTGGTGGTTGCACAGAAAACGGCGTGGCTGGTAGTGGCTCTTAAGATGGTGTAGTTTGCAGTGGCACTGAAGACAGAGGGGCTGATGGTGGCACTGAAATGAGATATACAAGGATAAGATTCAGGGCCCTATGAGGAAAAAATGCCAGGGATTTCAGTCTTAAATTATTATTTCTTTTAAAGGCCTTCATTCTTTTCTATTAAGTCAGTTTATTGCCTGTGCTCTCAAGATTAATAATAATTTAGGTCAGTAATGTAATAGGTAGGATTTTAATCCACAAATTCTCGGTCACAAGTCCCATAGCTTTAGCATTGGGTTAGGGCTGCAATGCTGCTTATAATATTCATATAATTTGTGTTCTTACCAAATATATGCTTTGATAAAAAAACTAAGATTTGTGATGAGGTTTTTTTCCTAAACTAATTTTAGCAACCCTTAAAATTAGTGGTAAACAATTTGAATGAACACTTACCTATAGGAGTCGCTTGATAATGTGAGGTGCTAGGAATGGAGAATGTGTCCATTTGGTCTAAAAGCTCTGCTAATACTGGCACAGAATCTACTGTAGATGAGACAGTTTGTTTCGTCTAGAACATGCTAGCTGGACAAAAGTCATTGTCTAATTACCTGAAATTTATTACCTGAGCCTTTTACCGGATACCCAGGTGCCCCAATTCTGAGAATTGTTTTGGACACGTGTCAACTACTGATAAGGTAATGAGGTTAGTATATAAGGAAAGGGTAAGAAAACCACTTATTAATTGCATTTTTGCGTGTACGGAAGTAACATCCTATGTCAGTGAGTTTAAGTTTTTTCAAAAGTGTTAGTGATGGATCTTCAAGTTGGAGGTATATTCTTTTTATTTCTAATAAGAAAATAGGTTTACATTTCCCCATTTTTTTTAAATAGCTCGAGTTTAAAGAAGTTTGTCAAATTTTGATGATTTTCTGAATTCATTGGACTAGAAACTACTTGTACCCTCTTGTACCCGGGCTAGATTTTATATATAGCATAGCCATATCTGTTAGCTTTTAAATTTTAGTCATCTTAGCCTGCACACTTGAGTACAACTTTGTCATTTTATCTGTTTTCTAGAATACGAATTCTCAGCCTCGAAAATGGAGTTTTTTGATGAATGGCAGAAACATGCTAAAGAGAACCGCAACAGTAGACTGTATGAGTTTATAGTGATGAAACATGATCTTGTTAATATCACGGAAGCATCTGAGCGGGAAATTAAAATGACAATTGGAAGATTGTCATCCAAATACACAGAAAAATGGGAAAAATGTGGGAAATGCCGTAATCGCTTCCTGACTAAGAATTCTGAGTGGTTGTCTGGGGATTTTACATTCAAAGCATCTGTCCACCTCTCAACACCATCATCATCAAGTAAGAGTTCGATTCGTGGACGTCCATCAATAGATTTTCCTGAAGCAAGTGAAAAAACGAAAAGGAGACGCGTGGAGGACCTACTACACACGCGAGATGTAAACCAGCTAGTAGCCGCTGCTGAAATATCGGCACGATTATCCGGACATCGGAATTTGGCTACTGTGATTAAAGAAGCAAGCCATAGTCCGGAAAAGTGCCAAGAAATGAAAAGATATGTGGGTGAAAAGGTACGCGAACAACCAAGATGTTTGTCCAAAGAGGAGGCTTTGACATAATTTATGTGGATGCCAAATCCACGAGCCACTCTTATAAACAAACGAGGAAATGGAGCATCAAGGCAGGACACCAGGTATTCCCATCATTTTATAGTGTTAGGCAGGCAAAATTGAATGCTACCCTCCCCCCTCCCCTCCCGAGGAACAGATTTTTATAAGCGAAACGCGTGCAGAAATTAAACTTCAGGCGGTTTTAAATAAAACAGCTGAACGTCTAATTTGTGCACAGCGTGAAGTTTTAAAATCTGTAGATTCTGGCTCATCACTCTCCCTTGTTAGCAAGTGGGGGTGTGATGGAAGTTCCGGTCATAGCACTTACAAACAAAAATTCTCAAACAGTGAAGACACAGATGAGTTTTTTTTTATGTTCTCATTCGTGCCACTTCAGTTACGTGACAATAGTGGTAGAGTTGCTTGGCAGAATCCTCGACCATCTTCTACCATGTATTGTCGACCGATTAAGTTTATTTTCTCCAAAGAAACAACAGATTTTACTGTAATAGAAACCAATGAGATTTTGGAGGAAAAAAACCAATTGGTGCCAACAATAGGTAATATAGATGGTAAAGAGATATCGGTCAAACACGAATTACTGTTCACGATGATTGATGGTAAAGTGTGCAACGCTATGACTGAAACTTCGTCAGCACTTAAATGTTACATTTGTGGAGCTACTCCTAAATTTATGAATGGTGAGTCTAGGGAATTTGTTGTAAATAAACACGCTTGGATCCGGTCTTTTGAATGTTTGCTTCACATAAGCTATCGTCTTGAAGTTAAGAAATGGCAACTTTGAGGTCAAAGTGACAAAGAAAATGTGAAGCAACGTTCGGCTCGTATCCAAGAAAGGCTTAAGGTTGTTAATTGTAGACAAACCAAAACCAGGATTTGGTAATACGAATGATGGGAATACTGCTCGTCGGTTTTTTGAGAATCCTGAACAGGCTTCAGATATTACAGGTGTAGATGTGACACTAATTAAGAACTTTGGCACTATCCTTAGAACTTTAGCTTCGGGTTACGATATTGATGTTGTTAAATTTAATTCTTTTACACAGGACACAAAAAAATTGTATCTTAGTCTCTATTCGTGGTATAAAATGCCTGTTACTGTGCACAAAATTCTTGTGCACAGTGTAGAACAATTTCGATCGGCGCTTGTACCTATTGGGCAGCTTTCTGAAGAAGCTCAGGAAGCGCGTAATAAGGATTATAGGAGGTTCCGGGAGCACAATACTCGAAAATATTCACGTATTGCCACGAATAGGGATTTACTTAATATGTTGCTAATTACATCTGATCCTGTAATAAATGGCCTTAGGGAAGTGCCGAAAAAACCGACGAGTAAACTTCCTTCTGAGGTTTTAGAATTAATTATACTCCCTCCTGTAAATGTAAGGTCTAGTGTAAGTCATTGTAGTTCTCATCAAAATATGTCAGATTATATGGTAGATGATTCTTCAGAAGAAGAATTTAGTGATGCAGAATAAATAGAAGTTGTAAATAATATTTTACTAATGTTTTTTAAGCTGTGTACCTTATCTAACTTTATTATTAGTTGTCAACATATTGTTTTTTAACTGCATATTTTTTAAGTAAAAAGTATTGTTATTGAGTAGGTAGTAATAATGCCCTATTATGTAATTAGAAGCCAAGTCCTTAGTAGCACAATATTTTATGACTATTGTTATTTTTTTTCATTGTTATTTTTTACCTGTCTGACAATAAAAGATTAATCGCTATAATATTTTTTTTTGTTGGCACACGTGACCCTATCTTCTGTTTTTTGGTGTTATATGCGCTAATACCCCATTAGAATATCATAATAAAGCTGTACGAACTAAAAAACCTCAATAAATAATTTGGTCCAGCTAGCATGTTCTAGACGAACCACAGTGAGCTGGTGCAGACTGTAAAAATAAAGTGATTAAGTACCTATTAAGTTTTTTACTATACCTATTTTCCTATTTATCATGAAATTATAAATTCTTGTTACATACCATGTCAGGAAATGGATTGTCTTGCAGCATTGGATCACCAATGGCAAACTCTTGCCCACCCATCACAGCCACAAGCCGATTGTCTAAGTTAGACAGTATCGGCAGGTGACGAGATAAGCTGCCACCAGTTTGCCTCATTGAAACGGCTATTTGAGAACATTGCCTTTTTAAGGCACATTTCTTCTCTGCCCAGTACTAAAAACAAATTTATTTTAACAAAAAACATAATAATACATACAGCATAAATTACATAATTATTAATAGGTATCTACTTATTGTGAAAAATCTTACCTTGGCCCATCCTTGACCATCCTTATTAGCTCCTCCAAGAGCATTTAAAGAGGTAGCCAAATTCACCCATTTCTTCTTAGTTTCTTGTTAGGCTTGGCAAAGCAAAAACTTGGCTATGCCTGGATTTTCTTCAAGAAACTCCACCAAAGCTTCTAACTGGGGCATAGCTAGGACGATAAGCCATTATAACTGAAAATGCATAAGATTTTTAGTACCTATATACTACTACATCACGCAGTTTAGGAAACATTGATCGAGATAATGTTTATCATGTAATCTTGGTATTTTTTACTTACCGCTTCTATAAACTTCGTAAGGTAACAATAAATATGTACAACGGAACTAAAATTATCAATTATTATAGTCTTCGTCAGGAAAACTTAAAATAAAACTTTTTTCACTTTATTCGAGCGTAATTTGAAATTGAAGAACTTGGTTTACCTAGTTTGTTTATGTTTGGCAGCTTGGTTAACTTTTTTTGTGGTGGCAACGACATTCCCACATACAGCCAAAAATGGCATATTTATGATATTAGCAGCTTTTTCGGGCTCATTTGACTTATCTTCTTAATATATAAAATCCTTGCGTTACTGACTGACTGACAGACACGCTACAGCCGAAACTATTGGGCGCAGGAAGCTGAAATTTAGTATGTATGTTCCTTGGGGACCGTAGGGGTGCACTAAGAAGGGATTTCCCGAAATTTCCACGGGATCGGCCAAAACGGGTAAATAAAAAAAAATTAAACGATAAAAGCATTGACTTAAACCATTAGCCACATTCTATTTATTTATTTGCCTTGTTATTTATAAAATACAGACATTCAAAGTCATAATGTTGGTTTATAGTAACATTTTGAACAACACTAGTCCTCCCAATCGCAGGGCGATCCCAATTTCAATCCAATGTTGACAACATTGATTTCAAGAGTACGAAACCACGTGACCATGAAATTGACATTGGAATTGTATTAGTTTTAAATTGAGATTGGCATTATTTTGCAGAGTAAGGCCCCAGGTCAGAAGTACCCTAAACAGAAGAGCATGCATGAGAAACTTGATGGGAGTGAATGAAGTAAGAGAGGTATGTCAGGATTGTTGCAAATGGCGTTCCGTAGTCTCTGCCTAGTGCCTACCCCTCCGGGAAACAGGCGTGAGTCTATGTATGTGTGTATGTATACACATACCCGTTTTGACTAATGTATACCAAATATTAACGTTATTACGTTAATATATTAAATTTGTAAACATGGTATAATAGAGATTGGATATCCCGTTCTTAAAAGAGTATAATCCTTAATAGTATGATAGTAAAGGCGAACGTGAATTCTATTGTTATGTTTTTTGTTTTAAGGCCTAAAATACGATCATTACACACAATTACATTACAATTAAGATCATTAAATTTTGCACTGAGGGGGACATAGAGTCTAAAATTCTATGCAGGGGAGGCATGTCGGGGCCTAGCTAATTATGAAATAACAATTATTATTGCAAATAAATATAAATTGAGATTGGTTTTTTAAATTAATAATATTTGCAAGAGCATGCATACAAACTTATAAAACGTAAATAGAGTGAAATATCTGTGCTGTTTTTTCTGTTGTGTGAATGTGTCGCCCACTCTGTTAGCGTCGGAGTTTTCAGACCGCGCAAAGGCCACCGCTGTGGCCTAACGATACACTACAGATAGACCATTTTCTTGTCAGATCAAGCATTCTGACTGCCTCCGTGTTCCAGTGGATAGCGTATGCGACTGCTGATTGGAGATCCCGGGTTCAATTCCCGGGTCGGGCAAATGTATTATGGGGTTTTTCCGAACTCTCGGTAGCAGCTCAGAGTCTGGTTATGTGCCTGGTAACGGCAATAGGCTCGCCCCCTACTACGTGGGACCTAAAAATTCATAGAGAAATGTGGGTTTAATATAACACCTCCGCCTACCCCTTCGAGGATTACAGGCGTAAGTCTATGAAAGAATCAAGCATTCTTGATTTTTGCCTAATTTTCAATACAAGATCGAGTTAATATTATCTCGCCTGATGCCATTCGTTCATTTGCCAACGGAAAGTTATGCGTAGGTATGTGTATCTTATTAGAAACATAAAAATAAACATAATAAGCGTATATATTATTGGGCGATGGCTAGGGATAATAAAAAAGATTCAAGTATACGTACAATTAAAAGTGTTCAAAGGTTGCCTGTAAGAGATTACTAAATAGTGATAAGGCCGCCAAATGTACTATCTGTTATTTTGTACATACATACATAGACTCACGCCTGTTTCCCCGAAGGGGTAGGCAGAGGCATATTAAACGCCCACTTTTCGCCAGTGTTTTGATCCCACGTAATAGGTGGCGAGCCTATTGTCGCTTATTGGGACATTTTGTTTGCCAGAGCCTCGTCCGTTGATCGGCAGGTGCACCACTTGCAGGTGAGGTTGGCTTGGGACCTTGTTATTTTGTAATAATAATAATCATCTTTATGGTATAAAGAGGATTATTATTATTATTTAAAAAATCAGAACAGCCTTCTCATCTCTTGCCTCGGTTGTTGTATACCTACTTACATCAATAATATGACCTATTGCTAAAAGGGCAGCCTTTTAGTCAACCACTCGTGGCATTTCCACATTTTCCCTCGATAAATCCTTTTCGTTAATCGCCTTTCATTTATCCTTTCCACTTGGTCACACCATGTTTATATTATTCCGCCATTTCTTTCAGCGTATTTTGCTATACTTTTATTTATATCTATCTAGTCGGGTATTGAAATAGAGGAAAATATCTTTAATACGAAGGTAATCTTGCCTTTCAACGTACGCTCCAGTATGATTAGGAAGACTGTACCTATTCAATTTTAAGATGCCTACCTATCGTCCGCCTCTTGTAGGGTTTTATATTTTTACTATATTTCGCTATGTTATCAAATATTAAAGTCTTAGAAAATAATTTACATTTGAATGATACCTAAATTTTATTCATATTTTATTACGTTCATGCTTCAATGTCTAAATAAATATGCACCAAAAGGGTTAAACATTTTGGCTACAAAATGTGGTAAAAGACACTTTTAGACAACAAGTTCATTTTATCTTCGCCGGAAACATTTCCAAAATCAGTTAAGTGTTGTGCAATTAAGGCACATATTAATAGATTATATCAGTCATCTATCACGGTACGCCACACTAGAGCACCAAATATTGAGAGTCGCGACGCAATTCTTCCTTACATAACATCGTTAGTGGGGCCAGTGACGAGCCTCGGGGCACCCCTCCCTCTTCTCGTAATTGGTAAATTGAGTTGCCTCCTCAGCTCGTGTAAGTAGCCCGATGTAATATTATTGATGAAGTTAGTGCTTGCTTTAGTCGTTGAAATACGAAATTTATTGGTACCTAGTGTTTTTGCTTCGAGATCTATCTAGATGTTTTTATAACTACTTTTATGTTCGTGCGTAATATAATATGACATGTACTTATTCAATTTAGAAAGATTCGGCAAAAGACTGCCTTTGATGTCTTCAAAGAGTTTTTTTGTTCTCCTATTTGCCTTTTTCTAACTCATATCAACATAAATTATTATTATCATTTTAAGTTTTATTTTGAATCTGCCAACAGACTGCCATGCATATTTTCTGATTCAAGCTACTGAAATTTCAAAGCTTTTTGAATATTCAATTGTTAATGATCGCTTGAATCGTGCTTCATGAGCACGTTAAAGTCGTTATCGACAGTATCTTTCAATATGTTGACTCTGGCAGAACTGCACAAGCCATGAAATATCGCTACCTATCCCTTTGAGTTGTGGAGGTCAGATCAAAGACACTGTGTGGTAAAGCAAGCATAGGTACAGTTAAATCTGGTCCTGACTACCCAGAAAATCAAATTTTGTGATAGCCACTGCAGCGCCACCTACTGGGTCCATATTTTCAAACAGTATATGATCAGTTCCTAGACACACACTCTCCACTCTTTCTCTTTTTTTTTGGAAGAAAACTCCCGCATTAGGACTAAATCATTTGTCACGGGGGACTTCACAAACAAACAACTGACGGACACAATGAACACCCAAACTCAAAACAACAATTTGTGGATCACCGATCACAAAGTGTTGTCGCGTGTGGGAATTTAATCCACAACACTCGGCGCAGTGTCAAACGGCGAGGCGGCCGCTTAAACCACTACGCCAACCCTGCAGTCTGCTTATTTACACATGCTTAGGTACAGCTCTGTTTATGCGATTAGTAACAAACCCACGTACTGAAGAATTTATTTATTATCAAGATAAATAAGACTCAATAATAAAATACCAGTTTTGTTTCTCTACGAAAAGATCTTAGATTTTACAACTGTCCGAGATGAACGAGACAACAATCTTTTGCGATAAATATATTTTCACCACAGCAGATCAAACATGCCGCTTTTGCTGCGAGACAACAGTGAACAAAACGCGATTTTGATTCAAGCGTGAGGCAAAGTAGCTTTTTAATTGTTCTATCTTCAGTGCCACGAATTGACATTGTTCAGCCATAAATTTGAAACATTCGAATTTTACTGTGATCTGTCTCTTTCACATGCATATAAAAAGCGAGTGAAACAAACAAACTCCTTCGAAATTCGATTTTGGAATTCGACCTCAAAGAAAACACGTTCGGAAACGCGTTATACCCTAAAATTTAATGATATACAAATATGTTTATTTATAAAGAAATTATGTTGTTTTTTAAATGTTATTGTTTATATGTTTAATATATTATTGGATTTTAATAAAAATAAGTCTAATTAATAGTATAAAATTGGTATTTAACCAATACATTTTTATTTGGAATTTCAACAATGATACATTTGAAAAATAAACATCAGGGACCCGGTCCTTATCAAAACGCGATTTAAAAAACATGCGGCAATAAAGTAAACCACAGACTATAAGGATACTACGTATAAGTAAACATTTCGCTGATGCTGATAGCGTATAGCGTAACGTGTTAAATTATCTTAATATAAAATACTTAATCTAAAAAGATGAGTGAAACAAGCGATGATGACTTTACTTTAACACCAGAAGAGTTAAAACAACAAGTGATTAATGCAGAATTTTGTTTACAATTTATTCCTGTTATTTTTATGTCTCCTAAGTAATACGTGTTCTCACTGCTGAGGTGAAAAGTTATGTGTGCTACACGAGAGCAAAGTTTTTTGCATCTCGTGCTGTTGAGTCCCTCACTACGCTCAGGACTCAAAATCAGCACTCGAAACAAAAACCAACTTTGCTCTCTTGTTGCACAAATAACTATTTCACCACAGCAGCTCAAACATGCCGCTTTTGCTGCGAGACAACAGTGAACAAAACGCGATTTTGATTCGAGCGTGAGGCAAAGTAGCTTTTTAATTTTTCAATCTTCAGTGCCACGAATTGACATGGTTCAGCCACAAATTTTAAACATTCGAATTTTACTGTGCTCTGTCTCTTTCAAATGCATATAAAAAGCGAGTGAAAAAAACAAACTCCTTCGAAATTCGATTTTGGATTTCGACCTCAAAGAAAACATGTTCGGAAACGCGTTATATCCTAAAATTTAAAGATATACAAATATCTTTATAATTATATAAAGAAATTATGTTGTTTTTAAATGTTATTGTTTATATGTTTAATATATTATTGGATTTTAATAAAAATAAGTCTAATTAATAGTATAAAATTGGTATTTAACCAATACATTTTTATTTGGAATTTAAACAATGATACATTTGAAAAATAAACATCAGGGACGCGGTATCAAAACGCGATTTAAAAAAATAGCGGGAATAATGTAAACATTCCGATGATGCTGATAGCGTATAGCGTAGGTAACGTGTTAAATTATATTAATATAAATACTTAATCCAAAAAGATGAGTGAAACTAGCGATGATGACTGTACTTTAACACCAGAAGAGTTAAAAAAACAAGTGATTAATGCAGAATTTTGTTTTCAATTTATTCCTGTAAATTTTTATGTCTCCTAAGTAATATGTGTTCTCACTGCTGAGGTGAAAAGTTATGTGTGCTACACGAGAGCAAAGTTTTTTGCATCTCGTGCTGTTGAGTCCCTCACTACGCTCAGGATTCTAACTTTGATTCACTCGCTACGCTCGTGAATCAATCATAGAATCCTTCGCTAGCTCGGGACTCAAAATCAGCACTCGAAACTAAAAAACAACTTTGCTCTCTTGTTGCACAAATAACTATTTCCGTCTGACCTTCGCACGTCTTATGATTTTAGCTCGTAAACAAAATTCTTTTTTTTTAGGATCCAACTAGGTACAGCTCTATGTATTTTAAATCATTATTGTTTATCTAATCCTATTGGACTTAAAAGCGGAACCTGGGCTCCAAGGCGAAAGACTTCGATGCAACTGGGATGACCCCAGGGCCATGATGATGATAATGGTTCTACAGCCATATAGACTGCAGGCCTATAAAAAGGTCTATTTTGTGAATTTGAAGTCCATACGAAAAAAAATCTGACTCACTAATCGTTTTTAAAAATTTGAATTTCACAGTTCTCTGTGACACATTAATAATTATATTTATAAAATAAAAAACGGTGTACTAAAGTTAAATTTCAATAGATCAAATTGTGTAACTTAGTTGGAACTGTAACACCCGGTCTTGTTTATAGTTCTTGTCAAACGTGTTAATCTGCCCATTCTATTGTCCGGGAAATCATGTGTTTGAAACCGTTATAATAATTATATTATAGTATATTAATATGCAAATATTTTAATAAGGAAGTCGAATAAATAAAACATTTGTGCGTTAGAAGAATAAAAAAAGGTTGAAGTGTAATTTCTCCAGTCTAAGGATACAATTTTAATTAAGTTGCATTTTTTATAATAATTCGAAGTTCGTTCATTGGAAGTTAGTCTTAAGAAGTAGTTTCTTGACACATTCTGATGTTATTCTAAGTGTGATGGATTAGCATTCTTATGCTTTTTCTAGTTTTTCCTAAAGTGAAATAATTAGATGCCAATCGAATAGTAGTTTTAGCGACGGAAATCTGTATATATATATAATTCTTGCGTTACTGACTGACAGACAAGTTACAGCCAAAACTAAAGTACAAGAAGCTGAAATTTGGCTTGAGTTCCCTGCTACGGTAGTGATACTCTAAGAAGGAAATTCGTACGGGATCAGATTAAGAAACGGTTATTAAAAATGTGCGAGCGTAGCTGCGGGCATTCTCTAGTATATACATAAAGTCACAAGGTTACTAAAAATCTGCGCCTAAATGGTATACCTATGTACTGTTCATTATATGCGGGTAATAATGCTTTCTTTCTTATTAGAATTACTAGAAATAAATATTTTAAAATAACATATAAAACTAGCAGTTTGTGCCTAATAATACCACTTCAGCTTGACTTATTAAATTAGAACATTTAGCACAATTTATTAGAAACGAACACAAAAATTTCCTAAACGATTTTAAACCTTCGTAGTATACATTACACAAGGTTATATAGCGGGTCTTACTCGCGATAAATAATAAATTTAAGGCATAAATACCTCGGTTTTTGCCGATGTTTCGACTGACTTGCTTCAGCCGTGGTCGCGGCGGGACTCATCCACCGCCACCCGCTATATAACCTTGTATAACCAAAATTTCCGTAACATAAATCGAATACCTCAACCAAAAGCTAATCTCAACTCAATATTCAACGTCATAGTCAACTAATACTGCGCTAAACAAGATTCTCGCACCAAAATCTGCATCTTATTCAAAAACATAGGTTGCTGTTATACTCGTAGCTCGCACATCAAAGGTGACACTATCAATGTGGTATTGAACACACACGGAACACTGAAGATATATCCCAAGTTAACCTTTGGGATTTCCTATACAGTGTTCGTCCACTGTCTTTGACATGCTAAACTAATGACGGGCCAACTGGCACATCACAGACGTGCCGAGAATTGGTGTCGTTACCCTAATATTGAATAAGTGCTGTGATATTGGATGAAGGTGTATTATTAACAGAGTACAAATGTAAAACGTTAGTCCAAGTAAGGTGTAAAGTAAAGTGCGAGATATAAATCTCGATTGTCAGCATATAATTAAAAAATGCAAACCTGTATATAAAAATGATTTATCCTTGAAAAAAAAAATTCCCTTGCACTTTTGTGATGCTATTATGGATATATTCTCTATTATATATTTTTTTAACTAGTTGTGCTACGTGGCACGGCGTACCATAAGCAAAAATATTGCTATGGTTGGCAGATAAAAATCTGCCAACCATAGCAATATTTTTGCTTATTAAGGTCATAGCATGATTAGCATGAAATTACATAGCTAATAATTTATTTCTCAAACCGTTCAGTATTATAAACTAAACGTGTTTCTTTAGAAAATATGCAGCTTACTCGTAAATTAGTAGACGAAAAATATTATCAAACATTGTCTGACAGTTCCAAACTATATTTCAAATATTATTTATCAAATTAAACAGAAATTGCAAACAAATATTTCAGAAACAATTATTACACATTCAATTATTAGCAATACGAGACCAGACACCCGTTCCAACCGAACTTCAAAACAAAATTAAATTTGGTTGGCATCGCGACAATCAACGGCTATTCATGTTTAGCCTATTGTTCTTCAAAACAAAGGCTGACAGGTTTTGCTAGTGAATTTGTTTATTTCTGCGGTTTATAAACATCGTTATAGCGACCAGTTTATTTTACTTTTCAACGTTTAGTGAACATGATATTAGATTTTCGAACGCTTTTCAAAGGACTTTTGGAGGGTTTTCATTAAAGAGGTCTGTGTTTTGTTTTATATTTTCACGTTTGCACACACTTTTGAATGGGAAGGATTGAATGTTAATTTATAGATTTGCATCATTCCTATTAAGGATTAAGGTTCTGTAAAGGATTAATGGATAGTGGCTATTCTCTTAAAACGAAATGCCACCATGTTTATTTTAGTTTTGTTTGGAGTAAGTCTTATTGAAACTGGATACTGTGTTCAAATAAGCTTAAAGAATGCCACGTATCTTTTAACAATGTTAATTTACAAATTTAATCTTACGTCAACCTTTCGGTCATTCGTAATGGCGGGCGTTTTAGAAGCATTGTCTTATTTAATTCACACATGTAGTTAACGAGAATTTTATTTCAACCAATAAGTAAAGAACAAAAAGTGCTGAATATTAGTATCATAGGACTCATTTTTAATGCTTGCATAAATTCTGTTACGATTAAGCTGACACTAAATATGAAAAACGTCGTGTATCTTCGTCATCAGAAAAAAGCTTCAAAAGTCGAACAGTGATGCACGACGAAGGCTCCAGGTAATTTTTTTTAATTATCTAATTTGAATGATCTTAGAAGTTTTAAACTGGAATTCTAAATATAACCAACAAAATGAAGATGCAGCAACTATCTCCTGTTAAACCCTACGGAGAGATACTTCTAAACTTATCTATGTAATATCCTCTGCGCATCGCACCCGCAGTACTCGAACGCTCCTCACAGGAATTTAGAGACAATTATTATCACATTTGTAAGGAAACTGTTTGGCCCCGTTGCAATTCTAGAAGCAATAAGCTCCCTCACTAGTTATACATCAAGTTCAGCGTCATTCACAGGCCAGTCATAACACAGGTGCTGCTGATTGTCCCGCAACACATGCAGGTATATGCCGTCTTACATATATAAAAAATTGGGCAAGTGCGAGTCGGACTCGCGCACGAAGGGTTCCGTACCATCATCTATAAAAGAAAATCACGTTCGTTGTATGTATACTTAAATACTTTTGATGTTTCTACCTGTTTATTATCATCGAGTAACAAATTGCTTAAAAATTACGTTTGTTGTATGGGAGCCCCTGTTTATTATTTACTTTTTTTATTTAATTATTTATGTTGAAAGGTAATATACAACTACATATTCTGTGAAAATTTAACGCGTCTACCTGTTACAGTTAGTAATTTTAAAACACGTTTTTTTGTATGGGACCCCCCCTTAATATCTAACTTTTTTAATTTTTAGTATTTGTTGTTATAGCGGCAATCGAAATACATAATTTGTGAAAATTTCAGCTTTCTAGCTACCACGGTTTATGAGATACAGCCTGGTGACAGACAGACGGACAGACAGACAGACAGCGGAGGCTTAGTAAAAGGGTTCCGTTTTTTACCTTTTAGGTACGGAACCCTAGCATTTAATCAATGCTCAAACTTTCTTTATTTATAAACATTGATTAGCTGTTGCTCAGCTGAGTAACTGTAAAAGAACGATACACATACGAGGGCAACAGATTATAGCCAAAATAGTCGACTAAATAACGCAATTGAACGAACATGCTTGGCTATTTTGTATGTATGAGTCATAGATACATAGCAACGATATGAAACCTCAATGGCAACAATATTCTGTCATAGATTATGAAAGAATATCGTTGCTATGACAAATAACAAAAATTCCGAGAGCTTGTGAACTATTTTGGATTATTTTCTAAACACTACGAGAAATTTATGATTTTTCTATTATTGCACTTTCTTCGAGATTCAATCTATTTGATTAAGAGTATCATACTCATTACAGGTGTCTTTTTGTTTTTCATAAAAAGATCTTATAAATGTTCTATTTCGGTTATTGTTATTATGTAGGATGGAATTAATTATTTACTCCGGAAATATTATTGAGAGACCGCATGAGTGCTATCATTCAACATTGAGCAAGGGATACAGCCAATATAATAATATGCTCTCCTTATAAAAAATATGCTTAGAATGCCTCAAAACATTTTTTTCCTGTACAAAGATTAAAGTGTTTGCAGAGGGCGGCTACACTTCAACTAGACCTCGACTATCTTATTTAGGTTCATTTAAGGACAGAATTTCTTGTAATGCCTTTATTGGGTATGTTAGCAAATATTGTTTACCAGCTCTCCTACTATTATGTTGTTCTAAAAATATCGAAAATAAATAATTTTTAACTATACTAGTTAAATCTTCTATATAATTATGACAATCTGCTAGATCTTCAAAAATCTATGTTAAGTTATAAGTAAACAACAATAAAATTGAAAAAACGCAAATAACTCAATTTCACAATGTATAAAATATCATTGTTCGAACAGCTGATTCAAGTAAAACCCGCTATTGTACTTCTCAGCAACGTTTAAACAAAGTCCCGGTGTTGTTTAAATTTGACAGCCATTTGAACATTACTTAGTGGCTGGCTACTAAACGCTAAACAGCAACAGCAGTTGTTCAAAATTTTAAGTAACGTTTATAAGTAAGAGGGATTAAGTTTAAATAAATTTGAAGTTATTATAGTTTCATAATACTATTTTCGTCGAAATGACGGAAACACTGTCTAATAAAACTCAAAGTTTGAATAACCTGTTCTTCAAAGGAATAATTTAATTTGTTAGCCAACATGAATAATTCAACTTTGTAGCTATATTTTTATGTTACGTTAGCATAGGTAGTAGGATTATCAGTCGGACTCTTAGTCCGACTGACAATCCTACTACCTATGCTAACTTTGTTTGCTACGAAGGAAGCCGTACCTACCTATATATAAAATCCTGTCTCAAACTTGTAACATCAGCGTGCCCCCTTTAACCGAGTATTAACCGAGCATGATAAGCATTCTTCTAATTGGAATTTTCGCATATAAAATACCTTTTTTTTCTGGCTCTTTAGAAGACTATCATGAGCTGCCGTACTTTGTGAAAGTTGAAATAAAAAGTGTATATAAGTTTAATTCCGAAGAGAAACTCGTATTCAAATCATTGGCAATTCTTTTCCGTGAGAATTCCACCTAGCTACCTTACCACAATTTACAGAAAGCCTTACAATAGCAACAGCGCTTTAAAATGCCCTCATAAAACAAAAATACCCAACAATTTCTTTCCGCGTTTATTTTCTTTTATTCGCAACATTTCAAGCACATGCCGCTGGATCCTATAACTTGCAGTCATATATTGTGTGCCAAGGATGCACCGTAGCTAAATCGTCGAGCATTTGTCCAAGTAACACCTCTATTTATTTTAGAAAACGGTACTGAAGCTGTGATCAAAACTAAAATGTACTCGAAGCCGTAATGTAAGCTGATGTATCGTGGTTCAATCTTTTTCTTTAAAAACAAGATTCTGAGAGAATTGGAATTCAATCTCAAAGGGCTGGCTCTTATCCTAGTAAATTGTTCATGTCATTGGTGCAACTACTTACCTATTACTGAAGAGGTAAAATACTACAATATAAATATTATGGGCGCGTAAGTCCACTTGGACTTACGCGCCCATAATATTAATAACCAACCATAACTAGGTATTGCAGGCACTTGCCTGCAATACCTAGTTATGTGCTTAAACCTCAAACCGTTTTCATTGAAATAAATTATCTTTTCCATATCGTAGAGATGCCACGATAAACATGTAAACGTATAGCTTTAGGTATTATTTAAAAAGTTAAGAAAAAGAATTACCAATGATATTAAGACACTGTTATACAAAATAGGTAGATGTATAACTCGTAAGCCGGGCCATTTACAACTTACATTAAATTACAATAAATTTCACAATAATCATCATCATCAGCCCTGTATATAACCTGTCCTACTGCTGGCCACGGACCTCTTCTCACTATGAGAAGGGTAAGGCTATAGTCCACCACACTGGCCTAGTGCGGGTTGGCAGACTTCACATGTCTTTCAAGAACATTATGGAAAACTCTCAGACATGCAGGTTTCCTCACGATGTTTTCCTTCACCGTTTAGAACCGATAATTAACAATTTAATACGCACATAATCTGCGTAGCAGTCTGTCGGCCTCTTTACTAGGCTATCGCTGCTTGTCACTCACAATAAGGCTTCGCTGAAATATCATTAAAATATATTTGTGTTTATACGTCGTAAAAGCCTAAGAACAAACATTGATCTTGAAGATAAATAATCTCTTCGGATAAGTTGAACACATGTTCAAAAATTTACTCTGTTATCCCTCGACAAATACGACTGTTCAATCGTGTATTCCCTACACTTATTCCCAGGACCCATTACGACAAATAACGTAAACAATCTTACGCTATTGATCCAGACAGATTGGTAGACGTCACCTGTTCAATAAACGCAGTACGTAAAAATAAAGTGAAAATAGCGCCATATGTCCCGACATGTCAATGGTGAAATTGTTTCACTCCTGCTTTCCGTTTTTCGTAGTTTGGTTGCGGTAAGCCAGGGAAAAATTATTTAGATATTGGCAGGGCTTCCATGTTTTTTTCTTTATGAGGTGCATAAATTTGAGAGATACGAATATATCGATATTTCTGAGTTTATGAATGTTATGGGGAACTAGTTTCTAACTGTTGCGTATTTATCGCTTGTATGTAGAAATAATTCTTCATTTATGCTCTTAATATTTTATTTCACTAATCTGCAATATCTTTTTAAGATATGAACGGTATCTACCACGTAGGTACCGTTATCTGAATCAATATAATGCTTGATACATCCTACTAGCGTTAACCCAGTTGCAGCCCGGAGTTCGCGTACTAGTCTAACCTGGTTTGACTTATTATTATTTTTCCCTACAGCGACTGTCTGTACGATATCTAGAACTCAAAGGGAGAGTGATTATCTTGATATACAAAACAATAAAAACTATTTTAAAAGCCATATACAATTCAGAAAAGGAAATGTCAATAAATTTTAGAAACAAATTAGCAAATTGATCTTTTACTTGGAAATTCATCAAATTGCAAAGGGTGATCGGACCGGCAAACTTTTATTGTTACCACAGTTGGTAAAAGATGAAACGTAGTCCTTCCATTATCTGATTGAGGTGAATTTTAAATGTGATCGAAATATACCTGAATGTAAATTGAAACTCATTTCGGGCGAGGAAACACAAAGTTGGTTTATATTGTTTTAACTGTCTCTGAATTAAATTTTCTAGAAATAACTTCTTATTTTGCTAGTTGTTGTTTGTAGTTTTCAAATAACCCGGATATTTATATTCAAATATATAATAAATTAATAACCTTTGAATAGCAATTGGCTAACCGGTATTCAAGCATATCTGCCCATATTATTTCGTCATTTGGACTGCGAAGTCTATGAAAGGTTAATCTCTGGAAACAATTTAAAATTTGCAGTCTATTTTGGTTAGAATAAGAACCTTTCTTAATACATATATATGTATAATAGCATGGCTAAAACGACTGGCGAAGACACATTTAAGCCATTGTTCAACTTATATGAAATTAGTATTTTTAACTTTCACTATAGTCATCAACAATGAGTTGGCCATTGTCTTACATATCATGGGATTTTTCACCCGTGAATATTGCGCTCGGAACAGTGCCGTAATATTGATAACTCAAAAGATTGTTCTACGTACCTTACATAGTACAACAAAAGACAATGTATAACTCATGACCTACAATAAAATGGACTGGTAACTGTATCAGCAATTATGACCGGAAAAGTTAAGCACAATAATTATCACACAATTACAATAATTTAATATAAAAGCATCAGAATCCTTTAAATACCTCCATTCTCATAATCAGGGACGCAAAATTACCTTTACAGTACTGTGCTTAATTCCACTTAATACCCAAGATCGGCATATAAATAATAATAAAATAATTAACAAAGGCTAACGGGCAGTAAATCGGATCTGTAATAACATTAGGAAGGGGACAAAGGAGTAGAGATAAAATAACATTAGATAATTCCCTTTCTCCCTGTCACGAATATATCTTTTATATTTTCCTCCTCCGATACCAGATGAAAATTGTGTGAATGTTATTTGTTCATTTGAGCTTGGTGTTATAATCACTAGCTTTTGCCCCTGGCTTCGATCAGATGGATTGGTTGACGTCGGTTATTACTATTCTGATCTACAAGCTATACCTATGAAACGTTACATCAAAATCCATTCGATAGTTTTGCGTGAAATAGTAACAAACATATAAAATCTTTATGCCTGCCCATCTAACGGCATAAACTTTCATGCTTATAATATATACCTACGTACATACAGGTACTAACGTCTTTTTGCGTCGGGGTAGGCAGAGACAACAGAACGCCACTTGTTTCTTTCCTTACAAACCTCACGTGCTTCCTCTACATTAATTATGTATTTCATACATGCTCGCCGGTTTCGGGTGCTTTGGACCTTTCCGTTTTACAAAACGTCCCCAATTTGGTCGACGAATGTCCAACGAGCTCTACCGTGACCGACTTGCCTACGTTTATATTATAATTAAGTTATAATATTTAGTAGTGAGTATTTCTTGTTATAGGTAGGTCCGCAGAATTGACTGTATATAATTGCGTCAACGTTAAGCACTGTAACAAATTTTGCTGTTCAAGTCTACTTTTGTTTGTTAACTTTTTTTGAGGACCACTCGTGCGTTTCAAATTGACATAGCTTCACGCTTTTTATCCCCGAAGAGGTGGTAGGCAGAGGTGTATTACACACCCACATGACACTTCGCCAGTTATGTTTCGATTCCAACGTAATAGGGGGCGAGCCTATTGCCATCTACCGGGCACACTGTTAAGCAAGCGATAATTAATTTATAATGCACATATACCTCTGAAAAGTCAGAGGTATGTGCCCAGGGTAACTGGGAACCGAACCCGAGACCATCGTCTCGGCAGTCCATTGCGTACACCACTGGGCTATCGCTGCTGTCTCGTTTCATATTGAAATATGGAAAAGCCATTACTCTCTGACAGGTACATTTCTAGACTGTGTGATTTCTATTATATCCTTACTAGTTTAGAATTTGTCTAGGAACGACACATTCACAGATCACTGCTACTTTTGATAGCTCTCAATACAATTTACATCAGGGCAATACTTAACCTCGCAATAATCTTTGCATCACCAATAAGTAATAAAGTTTTTTAATAATGGGTGCATAGGTTCCCACCAAGAACTTAGTGTCCCAAGCCAACCTCACCTGCAAGTGGGGCACCTGCCGATCAACGGACGAGGCTCTGGCAAACAAAATATCCCGATAAGCGGCAATAGGCTAATTCCTTTTGTAAAATTTTCTGTGTAATAATAATGTCAGTGGCTTCCTCCTTTCTTCTTCCCTATCTAGCCGTCCCTTCAGGGTCCATATTTGGTCTATTATATACCTATGTAATAAATATAAAACATAATTATGGAGAGCAATTAACCTTTGAATTGAACTATAACCAATACATATCTTTCACTCATAAAACACATAAAATCCTCTTCAACTATAATTTGAATGGCCAGAGCCTCGATAGAAAGCATGTTGTCAAGGATCTGGGTATAATTTTTGATGAGAAACTATCATTTCGCCCCCATTATGATAACATAATTAGTTAAAGCACCAGTCTTCTTGGTTTCATTCTCAGAATAACCAAAGATTAAAAAAAACAAAGCCTACTCTATTTAGTCCAATCTTTAATTCGTAGAGTGTTAGAATTTAACTCGCCTATCTGGTCACCTTTTTATGATGTCCACATAAACAGAATCGAAAAGATACAAAGAAAATGTTTAAGAATAGTTTTTTATAGATTTAATCTTAATCACTAACTAGTATGTTTATAGTTAGTAACTACAAACATACAACAAAAGGCTAAATAAGTTTATGATGTTGTCTTTGGAATCTCGGCGTGCAAGCACCGACCTATTGTGTCTCCATAAAATAACCCATGCCGCATTGGATTGCCCTGATTTGTTCGCTCAGATTAATTTAAATACTAAATTTAGATCACGACCTTAAAAGTTTTATTTTAAATGTGCATATTAACAAAACGTCCTACTAAAACCCGATAGTACGGATGTGTAGACTGTACAATAATTTATCATCAGAACACCACAAGTCTTTGGACATTTGTAAAGTTAAACGTTAGGCATATTCGGTCTTATTACAAAAAACTGAATAAACCTTAGCTTTAACCAGTACTTTAAGGGCCAAGTCTTATAGCTGAGCAATGGTGTAAACTTGTTCTTATTACAAAACATATTTTAGCCTCGGCTTTTATGATATCGCGTTATAAACTAAGCTCAAAATATCAACCACAGATAAAACAATTCTTATTCGTTCATCATGACATCATTCACTCTTTACGTTCCGTATTTTTATAAAAAAATATGTTTACTTTAATTGATAATTATTAGGATTTATATAAAAGGTACAAAAGCACTTGAAATTTGTTGATTTACAATAAATATTAATAATCACTACTCTCTTGGTGCCAATTTCTTTTTCGAGGTTTATATTTTGTAATGTCACTTGAACAACAGCTAAGAGCGTGTAACGAAACGGAGTTCACTCTCGCGCTATACGCTACATCAAAGTTTAGTTTGCAAAGACGTGAAACTTCTATTTAAATTTTTTATTAAGTTATTTGTTGAAGTACTGCTACGATGGAAGAACAAAAAAGGCAGGTTCAGACATGTCAACAATTTTCATTGAAAAAGTTTTTGTGAATCTGTACTTTAGTGTAATTGCCTAAATAGCTTCAAATCTTCAATATCTTCGATACCGACTGTGTCAATAATATTTATGTCGATTTAAGCAGGCTTTTTTCACCAAAAACAGTTACAATATACACAAAGTATTTGACATTTGTGAAAGAAGCAACATTTGTTTTACGTAATAAAATAGGGTTCGCGATGGTTTAGGTTTATATCGTAAAGTTATCCATAGTTTAGCGATAAACCTCATTTCGTAATAACACTGTGGTCTAAACTAAAGTTTTTGCTGCTTTAAGCTTGGTATTAGCCTTAAACCGTCTTTTGTAATAAGGCCAATTATGTCTAATCAGTCTAATGTAACTATAGGAATATAATGTTGGAGTACTGTGTTCAAATAGTTCTATTTAATTCGTCTTACATAGGTAGGTACCATTTGCTGTTTTGTTTTTCTCTGTTTACCTCATTTACTCTGATTGCACCCCGTTTTGTTTCCAAATTTTTATTTTTATTTCACTAAATGAGCAATACAATCCATTATGATCATGCAGTGTACACATAGTTTGGAACTTAGTTTAGAAGTTGACTGTAACTTTTATATTTTAACCAACTTGTAATATGTTCTGTTTTGTGTTCCTAAATTAAATAAATAAATGAATGCAACCAATTCTATATATTCCATTAATACTACGTAGTTCTGTCTATCCTTTGGGAAATAAGCATGCAAACATGAAACCCACGCGCTCTCTATAAAATATTAACGATTGGATTACTTCCATCATACCATATTTTTCTATTATTCCCTTCTTATAATAATGAATATCAGCCCACTTTATAAAATGTCCCACTGCTGCACACGGGCTCCTACTCATCATCAGAAAGGTCAGGCTGATATGTAAGTAAGTCCACTACACAAGCCAAGTGCGGGTTGGCAGATTTTACAATTATTTTTAGAAGGTCATGGAGAACTCTCAGACATGTAAATTTCTTCACTATATTATTATCCTTATATATATTTGGTTCGTCATTCTTTTTTCACTCATTCGCTCCACGTATAGAGATATATGCACCAAATATATGAGGCAAACGTGTATGGGCAAGGCGATCGCGGCCGACCTCGTAGGACATTCGTCGACCAAATTGGTGACGTTCTGAAAAACGGAAAGGTCCGAAGCACCCGGAACCGGCGAGCATGTATGAAAAGAGTAATGAATGTAGAGGAAGCGCGTGAAGTTTGTAAGGATAGAAGTAAGTGGCGTTCCGTTGTCTCTACCTACCCCGAAAGAAAAAAGAAAAAGGCGTGAGTATATATATGTATGTATGTATGTATTATTCTTCACCACTTAGCCAGCAACAATGTAATATGCACATTATTTATAAAAGTCAGTGGTGAGCGCGGTTCATTTGTTTTTAGGTTATAATTGCTGGCTTGACTGCCTCTGTGGTCCTGGGGGAGTGTAAGCGACTGCGGATCATGAGGCTTCAGGTTCGATTCCCGGGCCGAACAAAAATATACATTACGTTTTACTGTCCTACCCTTCTCATAGTGAGAAGAGGCCCGTGCCCAGCAGTGGGACAGTACATAGGGCTGTTGATGATGAATGATGAGGTTTTACTGTCAGGAATTCTGACTGAAAACACGTTTTAAGCTGTTGGTCCTGCGCCCAAGCTCTCTCCGGTCGTGTCGCTTATGGCGTCCCATCGGACTATGAGAATGAGGGATAATCGAGAGTGTACTTGTGTTTGCACATACATGCTCTTGTGCACTAAAATTCCCGCGCAATTGGCTTGCGTCGTATAAAAACAAGCCACCGTGACTGCAATCAGTTAGAGGACATTATATATAGCTGTCTTAAATATCCGCCTCATTCCCGAAATATTGTATAATATTTGGAACATTATGATATCATTTGTTCCAATAGCACCACAGAATAAAATAGCAGACAATATAAACCTAGTACCAGAGCAATACAAATTATGTGGTATAAAACGTTGTTGCTTGCCACAATCCTGGTCCGATGACCTTAAATTAATGTTCTTTTTTGATACAGTAGCCTATCGAAATATGATCAAAATAATGTGACCATCGAAAATTGTATATTTGCTAGAACTTTTGATGTCAGGAATATACAACAGTTATACCGTTTAGATGCTGCTGTTCACTAGCATATAGTGATGAAAGAGACTCAGTCGTTTTAGTCTTGTAAGAAGCGACTAGACTACATTTTGACAGCTAAACACTGACTTAGTCCTTTAAGCCCTTAGTTTCTTGGCTCGTAAGTCTTTTTACTTCTTGACTAAGGCTTGCGTAGATTAAGCATAGTCCCTAGTGGTTTAAGGCTCATAAGGCTTGTTAGTCTTATAGGCTTGTAAGTCTTTTAAGGCTTTTAAGCTTGAGCTAAAAAGACTTGTCTCGGGAGTCGTATATGATTGATTAGTTATGAAAAAGACTAAAATTTTATTTTACATGTAACATGCAACATATTTTAAACTTTAAAGTTATACAATTTCAATTCAATCTTTATTGCGTTCCATAATGTAATGTACATACAGGTGGTAGGCTTAATAACTAAGGTAACAATTATGGACCCTGTCGGGCACAGCAATTTTTGGAAGAGAGGAAGAGCGCTATTTTTATATAATGTCAATAATGTGTTTAGGTAGGTACACGTATAATAATATAGTTTATTTATCTTAGTCAGAAAATCTAATTAGTTGACTAGAATAAGGAATTAAAATTATTTACATGCTAGAATTTTGAACTTATTTATTTATCGTTAATTTTATTATGTATTAAGTGCAATTTGTTTTTGTTAGTGTATTGCTACAAATGATAAAATGTTTATTTATTATTTTATGATTCTAAAATTATTAATATTATTATCACAGTATTTTTAAGATATTATTTACTAGAAGATATTATTTTATTTAAGTTTTTATATAAAATTAAATTAAATTAATATGCTTTATGTAAGTATGTATAGTTTGAAATTATTAATATTGTTATCATTGTTAATGTATATATGCCGTGTGGTTGACGGCATAGAATACAAGTGTCACCACCTCTTATCTTCCCGTGGGTGTCTTAAGAGGCGACTAAGGGATAACACGATGCAAATACCATCTTTGCGTAGAGACGGAAAACTCGACATCAAACCCTATACGACTGCCTCGTTGGTCTCGCGGCATAAATGTGCGTGTGGGTTCGGGTGGTCTCGGGTTCGTTTCCTGGGTCGGGCAGTGTTATTGGGTTTTTCTGTCACGAAATTCTCAGTAGCAGCACGGAGTCTGGAAATGTGCCCGGTCAGGGCCGGATTTAGAGGTCTGGAGGCCCCGGGGCAATGTAGCTGTGGGGGCCCCTATTTATTGTCCGTATAATTTTCCCCTTAAACTATAAAAAAATACACTGTCAGCAAATTAAACTTGGGGAAATAAAAAATACAATTGATTAAAAACTAAATAAATGTAAAGGCACTTTGCGAACATTTTTGGATGAAACGTCGTCGATTATAAGTCGTCGCTGAAATCTAGCTCGGGGAGTAAATCACTTTTATTATTGATTAGGGTTAGTTTCGATAGCCCGTTTTTGTGCCATCGTTTTTGTATCGGAGCCTATTCTTGATCATTTTCATTTTGAAAACGAGCGCTCTGCGGTGCAATTGGACACTGATAATACCAAGTACATTCTTAACGTAATTTCTATTTTCGGAAAAGTTGCTCGGCAATTCTGATTTTCAAGAATGCGATAATACATAATACGTTGATTGATCTTTTTCACAGTCTTGTTTTACAAGTCTATTAAAGATACAAATTGTACCAACTCATTGCCAAGTCTAGATTCGAAATCGTCTTTGTAAACTATTACTTATTCCTCTGCAGCGGCATATAAACTTGCGACGTCCATCATCCATCTCGTCTAAGTGGTTGAGGAATCCAAATCTCAATTGAACACCTTTGTGTGCTTGCTATCTTTCTATGAGAGAAATACAAAGTTGATCGATAGTTGGGCTAAAACCAGTCACTTTAATTTTTTCTATTGGTGATAGATTTCTGTACTTGGTGTAAAAACGTACTTACTAATTCTGAATAAACTTTTATTGCTGATGCACAAGAGGTTTCCGACTAAATTCAGTGAGTGACCACAACATGGTACAAACGCTGATAAATAATTTTTTTTGCAAAATAAAAGTTTGCCGCGCTTTGTATTTTCCACTCATATATGCAGCATTATCGTACGATTGTCCGCGACAACGATTGTCCAATGTGACAATCAAGGATATTAACTTGATGTCAACTAAAATAAATATTAAAGCATTTGCTGTACCTTACCAGTGTGGACGCAATTAGGTAAAAATATATATATCGAACTACTATTTTAAGTTGATATTTATGAGATTCATCGGATTCATCATTCATTGGTACTTGATTACTCATGGAACTTATCAGTTCTTCGCATACCGTTGAAAAAGGTAATTGACGTAACCGCTCTCTTTGTTTGCATGTCGGTATAAATGAATGCCAACGTTGGTTCGTACTCAACAAGCAATTCCAAAATACCCAGAGAATTGCCATTTCTCGGTGATTCAATGATTTCGTCGTCTACTCGGAAGATAAAGCCTCCTGCGTCGCTAGCTCTCGGTCGATACACCCCGTGCTTTCTCCCCGTGGCACTAGACTAATCACTGACTCCAAGTCGGTCTTCGATATCTCGTGCTCGTACAGGCGCTCCGTTGCATGCTTGCAGTCACTGAAGCCTTCTCCACTTAACTTGAGTGGACATTAGAGTACAAGCTTTGTAATATATTTTACTCGTAGTCAGAGAAAAACAAAGCTCAAATCGATTGACAGTCTCTTGATTTTTATTGCGACGTATAAACATGTTTTTGTACATTACCGCAAAGTTTGTATTATCTCGTAACTGTAGGACAGAATTTTGGAGTGAGACTTCATCACAATTTTACAGTTTTTCGGAATCGTTCTTGACCAATATTTGATCATTCTTTCAGTTATCACGACGGGCCAAAGACCAATGTGATTTTTTAAACTATTATCCACTTCCTCTTGATTGTGACTACATGATTTTAAAGGTTTTATGGTGTCACCTACCTCGAGACTACCATCGACCTTATCTCCATGTACTCAATCTTTTGACGTTTTTACAAGATCGTGTGGCACTTCTTGTTTGGTTGTTATTGTGAAATAGTTAGTGAATTATATATTACTATTCTATCTTTTAACGTTTTAAGCATCGCGCGTCGTGGCGATTATTTGGTTGTTTTTGAAAATATCAATATTCCGACTTACTTCAATCCTTACGCCAATAAATTACCAACGGCACAGATTAATATAATACTTAGCTACGGTTTTCTGACAATTGATTCGTCATCTTAATGTATAAAAATATCATCATCATCATAAAAATATGTATTTGACTAAATTACAAAAATGGTATTGGCAATTTCTGTCTAGTTGATTTTATTTATTTGGTAGGAAAATTTTATAATGTCGATTATTTTTGGGACATTAATTTGGATTTACGATTTTCAAGTTCATTGCATGAATGTTTTTACGGATTGAAGTGAACAAATGCCGATATTTTCTTTTTAATATTTTCATCTGTTTTGTGGGGACCCCCTCTTGTGGGGGCCCCGGGGCCATTGCCCCGCCTGCCCAGCCTTAAATCCGGCCCTGTGCCCGGTACGGCAATAGGCTCGCCCCTTATTACGTGGGACTAAAGTATATCTGGCGAAAAGTGAGTGTAGAAATACACCTCTGCCTACCTCTTCGGGGTTATAGTCGTGAGACTATGTTTGTATGTATGTATGTTAATGTATTATTTATTAGTAGGTATTATTTAAATTTAATAATTATTTAAAATGTAATAAATTTGTTTTATATACGAATAGTGTAAGATCAATAATATTATTCTCATTTAATTTCATTATTTATTAGTAGGTATTATTTAAGTTAAGTAAATAATAAGTACATTAATGTAATGTGTGAACAGTATAAAATTATTGTTAATATGTGTAAAATATTGTTTATTTAACAGTAAGTATGATCTAATTTAATTAACTATATAGAATGGTATAATGTGTAATATATAAATGTATAATTTTATAATATAATATTTTATTTTTATAGTAGTAACATTGTTATTGTTTATCGTTTAAATATTCATGTACACTGTAATAGCCTTTATTGAGTAGAAACTCTTTTAATTTTTTAAGAAAGGTATTCATTTTATTTTCGCTTGTAATCGGTCTAGGCAGTTTATTGTATATTTTTATGGACATGACTAGTAGGCTAGAGGAATGCATTGTAAGTCGGGACGTTGGCAATTTTAGGCGATTTTTATTTCTAAATACGTACTTTGTTTGTATGCCTTCTTTTGTGGTATAAAATTCGGGATAGTTACGAACAAATTTACATATCTCATAAATGTAGATACATGGTAGGGTTAAAATTTTGAGTTTTTGGAAGTGGGGTTTACAGGTCTCTGTCTCTTTTATGTTCACTAAGATTCTAATTAATTTCTTTTGAAGGGTAAATTTGTTAGTAGCAGTTTTAAAAATTTAGCTACTGCACCAACATGAAGCTGCAAGACGTCCAGTGCTGGACATAGAACTCCGTCAAGGCTCTCCATATGGAATCGGAACTTGGATGATTTAGATAAAATAAATTTGTCTCTGACTGCCTCCGTGGTCCAGTGATAGCATATGCGACTGCTGATCGGAGGTCCCGGGTTCGATTCCCGGGTCGGGCAAAAAGTGTTACTGAGTTTTTCCAAATTCTCAGTAGCAGCACGGAGTCTGGTGATGTGCCCGGTAACGGCAATAGGTTCGCCCGCTATTACGTGGGACCTAAAAATTCATGGCCACATGTGAGTGTAATATTACACCTCTGCCTACCCCTTCGGGAATACAGGCGTGAGTGTATAAAAAAAAATTGTTTCATATTTTCATCTTCTGTAGTTCCGTCTCTTTAGCCGTAATGCCACGCTGTTACCCAAAACGAAGTACTTTTTTCCAATCAAAACCCACAGCTTCTAAAGTAAATTAAAATATTCAACCACAACAACCTTTGCATGGCAGGGTTGCCATGCAAAAGTTGGATGGGCGATTGGGAATGCAATCGAATCAAGTGTAACGTTTCAGTGTTGTTTATTGAGTGTCTCGATACGGTACAATGCATAAATCTATATACTTACTAGCTTTTGCCCGCGGCTTCGCTCGCGTAAATTTGAGGTTCTCTAGAATCATCTATGTTCGGGGTAACACCAAACACAAATCTCGTATATTGGGCGGATACTTCTCCAATTGTCGTTTTAATTGTTTACGAAATATAACTGCAAAAAGTATTTACACATACAAACTACTTAGTACTAAGTTAAATGTTATCCGGTATCTGTGACGTTTTGCTAGAGTGGCCAATATGGCGACTGTGATTTGTCAATCAGAACCATTAGAATTGAATAAAATACTCGACAATCCGAATTTTGCGGATATATGTTGTCGACTCGAAATGTTTATTTTTTAATGTTTTCTTATTCAGGTAAGGTTTCTTGGCGTACGTACGTACGTATGTACTCCATGGCGAAATTATTAATATAAAATTTGACACTGCGATAGCAGCGCAGTCCGTTAGTTCCAATGTGAAACATTCCAAAATCTACACTACTTACAAATTAAAAATTAAGTAAAAAAACTTTTTCCAGTGGACTAAATTGTAAATCTAAACCATGCTCAAGTCCTTTTGAACACACACAAAAATTTCATCAAGATTGGTCCAGTCGTTTAGGAGGAGTTCAGTGACATACACACGCACATAAGAAATATATATATATTAAGATAATAAGGTAGAAGTGCACTACACTACAAAAGAATCCTATACTTTACTCTAGAAGTGTAGTTTTCTCGTAACACAACACCACTTTTCGTAAAATATACATGTTAAAAGCTATATTTGAAAGGACATGTCTTAGTTATTCCGTGTCTCTAGAAGCTATTTAGCTACTAACACTCATAACACGTCACTATCTACTGCTAGTTCTACAGCAATTTCGCGTTTGACTTTTATAACATGCTATTGACAGTATCATAAAACTGAAGCTACATCAAAAATAATAACGTACACTAAAACACGGAGTGGACATCAACTGCGACTTTTAAAAGTTATATGAAAAATGTATTGTGATGCGTTTGGCTTCGGGATATGTTGAGCGGTAAAAACTTTGTTACAATCTGAAAATTGTAACAAAGTTTTATTTCTTATTGACATTATTTTAAACTGAATAGTTTTTGGGTGGCTTCCTGGTTTATAAGGAGGAAGAACTGTATTCTAGTGACTATTATTAACTGAAATTGCAATCGCTCTGTTTACCACTTATTATATCAGCCGAAAATTAAGCTCAAGAGCATGTCATAGAACTTCTATATCCAGCAGTGCAGTACGGTTCCCTGATCATGATGATGATGAAATTTAAATAAGGAATAAACCAAATAAGGTTTATTCATTATTTAAGTAGGTGATAACCGACATTACTTCACTTCAACACTTCTCAAAGATTGGTTAGTAGATATGGTAAAAAGAAAATAGAACTGACCTTCATTCCACGTATAGGTTAGGCAGGAGCTTAGCTTCTTACCGTTCATTGTGTACTTCTTCGATAAGTCCTCGAAGTCTCGTATTTCGAAAATAAAGTCCACTTCTACGTAAAATAAGTGAAAATACAGTTCAAACGGAAACGAGCAAACTAGCGCTGTCGGCGACGCAGACTATGAATAACAGGCACCGCGTCCGAAACATAAAACTTTGTGAAAACGTCGTACACAGAATATTTCATATTCAGTATCTATTTCAAAGCCGTAATTTTTCATGAACACTTTACAGTTTACTGCGATGCATTTTAATAAACCTGATGATGATTTCCATGTTAACAAACAAAATGTTTGTCGGTGATTTCAGAGTAATTATGCGAAGCGAACTATTATTTTTGTATTTTAATTATATTTATCAATCATGCATGCTTCTTGTAATATCTGTTAAAAAGCTAATATAATTATATTATACAGGCGATAATCGGCGTTATGTTTGTTAAGTGTTTAATTTTTATTAATCGTCTCGTTACCTAGCTACATACATGCCATGTATCGTACAATGGCGCCAAAACTTGTGACATCTAACGGACATCGACAGAACTAAAAATTATTATTATGGATCTTGAATTGCACTATTAGAAGTTACACACACAATGACATTTTAGTATTCTCCTCTCCAGAAAATGTAATAAAAAGCTGCCAGCGATATCCTTGTGCTGCGTTCCTTTCAGAAATTCAATTAAAAACATAAAGTGAAAATATTATTTCATTACTTAAAATCTGGTCAAGATAGAAAGTATCGGTAATGATAAAACCATATTGGATTTGAACTCGATACTTAATCAGAATACGACGTTCAGACGCTTATATATTATTTTTAAATAAACAGTCAGGTTTAGCATCGTTTTTATGAATGATGAGCTGGTGAATATTATAATATAATCATTTATTTAAATTGTAAACTTATTATAACGAAACTCTTTTAATTAAGAATTGGAGCGGCACGTGCTTCCAAACTTAGAAACATATTATTTAAAAACAAATTCATCATACATATTCTAAGAATGTAAAATGAATGCCAGTTTTCAAGTGTGGAGGGTGGGACACGTAGCCCGTAAACAAGGCTCGTGGAGCAAGCATTCTTAGAATAGAGCCTTTGTTGTGAAAAGGGACCTAAAGGAAGATCACAAAAGCTGAAGAAAAGCGACGTTAAGAAAACTACAGGACAAAATGGATTTAAGAAGGTGCAATACCAAGTTAAATAGCTAAATCTCCAGGTAGGCTACATCAGAATGGTTGAAAATGATACCAATATATTTTATTTTTAACCGACTTAAAAAAAGGAGGAGGTTCTCAATTCGTCGGATTCTTTTATTTTATTACATAGATAATATCACCAGGTATATGAAAAAACAACAGCAAGTGGGTTTCAGCTAATACTTTTATTATGATAAACAAAAGTGTCGAGTAAGTCGTTAAAGACGACATTGTTTACGTTACGGCCTCTCGCCTTAAGTAAACATTTCATTCAAACTTTATTTGTTTTACATCATTAGAATAAGTCATTCATTAGGTTGCAGAAAAATAAACACCACTCCTCTCACGTTATTAACAATCGAACAAAAACTAATTTATTGAGCGCGCCCGTCTTCAAGTGGAGGCGCGCACTTGAAATTTGTCGATGCTGAGTAAGCACTTAAAAATGTTGAAAGGGCAAGCGGGTATAGTCCTAATACAGGAGTTGTCTTCTTTAAGAAAAAAAATCCGACGAATTGAGAACCTCCTCCTTTTTTTAAGTCGGTTAAAAATAAAATATATTGGTATCATTTTCAACCATTCTGATGTAGCCTACCTGGAGATTTAGCTATTTAACTTGGTATTGCACCTTCTTAAATCCATTTTGTCCTGTAGTTTTCTTAACGTCGCTTTTCTTCAGCTTTTGTGATCTTCCTTTAGGTCCCTTTTCACAACAAAGGCTCTATTCTAAGAATGCTTGCTCCACGAGCCTTGTTTACGGGCTACGTGTCCCACCCTCCACACTTGAAAACTGGCATTCATTTTACATTCTTAGAATATGTATGATGAATTTGTTTTTAAATAATATGTTTCTAAGTTTGGAAGCACGTGCCGCTCCAATTCTTAATTAAAAGAGTTTCGTTATAATAAGTTTACAATTTAAATAAATGATTATATTATAATATTCACCAGCTCATCATTCATAAAAACGATGCTAAACCTGACTGTTTATTTAAAAATAATATATAAGCGTCTGAACGTCGTATTCTGATTAAGTATCGAGTTCAAATCCAATATGGTTTTATCATTACCGATACTTTCTATCTTGACCAGATTTTAAGTAATGAAATAATATTTTCACTTTATGTTTTTAATTGAATTTCTGAAAGGAACGCAGCACAAGGATATCGCTGGCAGCTTTTTATTACATTTTCTGGAGAGGAGAATACTAAAATGTCATTGTGTGTGTAACTTCTAATAGTGCAATTCAAGATCCATAATAATAATTTTTAGTTCTGTCGATGTCCGTTAGATGTCACAAGTTTTGGCGCCATTGTACGATACATGGCATGTATGTAGCTAGGTAACGAGACGATTAATAAAAATTAAACACTTAACAAACATAACGCCGATTATCGCCTGTATAATATAATTATATTAGCTTTTTAACAGATATTACAAGAAGCATGCATGATTGATAAATATAATTAAAATACAAAAATAATAGTTCGCTTCGCATAATTACTCTGAAATCACCGACAAACATTTTGTTTGTTAACATGGAAATCATCATCAGGTTTATTAAAATGCATCGCAGTAAACTGTAAAGTGTTCATGAAAAATTACGGCTTTGAAATAGATACTGAATATGAAATATTCTGTGTACGACGTTTTCACAAAGTTTTATGTTTCGGACGCGGTGCCTGTTATTCATAGTCTGCGTCGCCGACAGCGCTAGTTTGCTCGTTTCCGTTTGAACTGTATTTTCACTTATTTTACGTAGAAGTGGACTTTATTTTCGAAATACGAGACTTCGAGGACTTATCGAAGAAGTACACAATGAACGGTAAGAAGCTAAGCTCCTGCCTAACCTATACGTGGAATGAAGGTCAGTTCTATTTTCTTTTTACCATATCTACTAACCAATCTTTGAGAAGTGTTGAAGTGAAGTAATGTCGGTTATCACCTACTTAAATAATGAATAAACCTTATTTGGTTTATTCCTTATTTAAATTTCATCATCATCATGATCAGGGAACCGTACTGCACTGCTGGATATAGAAGTTCTATGACATGCTCTTGAGCTTAATTTTCGGCTGATATAATAAGTGGTAAACAGAGCGATTGCAATTTCAGTTAATAATAGTCACTAGAATACAGTTCTTCCTCCTTATAAACCAGGAAGCCACCCAAAAACTATTCAGTTTAAAATAATGTCAATAAAAAATAAAACTTTGTTACAATTTTCAGATTGTAACAAAGTTTTTACCGCTCAACATATTCCGAAGCCAAACGCATCACAATACATTTTTCATATAACTTTTAAAAGTCGCAGTTGATGTCCACTCCGTGTTTTAGTGTACGTTATTATTTTTGATGTAGCTTCAGTTTTATGATACTGTCAATAGCATGTTATAAAAGTCAAACGCGAAATTGCTGTAGAACTAGCAGTAGATAGTGACGTGTTATGAGTGTTAGTAGCTAAATAGCTTCTAGAGACACGGAATAACTAAGACATGTCCTTTCAAATATAGCTTTTAACATGTATATTTTACGAAAAGTGGTGTTGTGTTACGAGAAAACTACACTTCTAGAGTAAAGTATAGGATTCTTTTGTAGTGTAGTGCACTTCTACCTTATTATCTTAATATATATATATTTCTTATGTGCGTGTGTATGTCACTGAACTCCTCCTAAACGACTGGACCAATCTTGATGAAATTTTTGTGTGTGTTCAAAAGGACTTGAGCATGGTTTAGATTTACAATTTAGTCCACTGGAAAAAGTTTTTTTACTTAATTTTTAATTTGTAAGTAGTGTAGATTTTGGAATGTTTCACATTGGAACTGACGGACTGCGCTGCTATCGCAGTGTCAAATTTTATATTAATAATTTCGCCATGGAGTACATACGTACGTACGTACGCCAAGAAACCTTACCTGAATAAGAAAACATTAAAAAATAAACATTTCGAGTCGACAACATATATCCGCAAAATTCGGATTGTCGAGTATTTTATTCAATTCTAATGGTTCTGATTGACAAATCACAGTCGCCATATTGGCCACTCTAGCAAAACGTCACAGATACCGGATAACATTTAACTTAGTACTAAGTAGTTTGTATGTGTAAATACTTTTTGCAGTTATATTTCGTAAACAATTAAAACGACAATTGGAGAAGTATCCGCCCAATATACGAGATTTGTGTTTGGTGTTACCCCGAACATAGATGATTCTAGAGAACCTCAAATTTACGCGAGCGAAGCCGCGGGCAAAAGCTAGTAAGTATATAGATTTATGCATTGTACCGTATCGAGACACTCAATAAACAACACTGAAACGTTACACTTGATTCGATTGCATTCCCAATCGCCCATCCAACTTTTGCATGGCAACCCTGCCATGCAAAGGTTGTTGTGGTTGAATATTTTAATTTACTTTAGAAGCTGTGGGTTTTGATTGGAAAAAAGTACTTCGTTTTGGGTAACAGCGTGGCATTACGGCTAAAGAGACGGAACTACAGAAGATGAAAATATGAAACAATTTTTTTTTATACACTCACGCCTGTATTCCCGAAGGGGTAGGCAGAGGTGTAATATTACACTCACATGTGGCCATGAATTTTTAGGTCCCACGTAATAGCGGGCGAACCTATTGCCGTTACCGGGCACATCACCAGACTCCGTGCTGCTACTGAGAATTTGGAAAAACTCAGTAACACTTTTTGCCCGACCCGGGAATCGAACCCGGGACCTCCGATCAGCAGTCGCATATGCTATCACTGGACCACGGAGGCAGTCAGAGACAAATTTATTTTATCTAAATCATCCAAGTCCCGATTCCATATGGAGAGCCTTGACGGAGTTCTATGTCCAGCACTGGACGTCTTGCAGCTTCATGTTGGTGCAGTAGCTAAATTTTTAAAACTGCTACTAACAAATTTACCCTTCAAAAGAAATTAATTAGAATCTTAGTGAACATAAAAGAGACAGAGACCTGTAAACCCCACTTCCAAAAACTCAAAATTTTAACCCTACCATGTATCTACATTTATGAGATATGTAAATTTGTTCGTAACTATCCCGAATTTTATACCACAAAAGAAGGCATACAAACAAAGTACGTATTTAGAAATAAAAATCGCCTAAAATTGCCAACGTCCCGACTTACAATGCATTCCTCTAGCCTACTAGTCATGTCCATAAAAATATACAATAAACTGCCTAGACCGATTACAAGCGAAAATAAAATGAATACCTTTCTTAAAAAATTAAAAGAGTTTCTACTCAACAAAGGCTATTACAGTGTACATGAATATTTAAACGATAAACAATAACAATGTTACTACTATAAAAATAAAATATTATATTATAAAATTATACATTTATATATTACACATTATACCGTTCTATATAGTTAATTAAATTAGATCATACTTACTGTTAATTAAACAATATTTTACACATATTAACAATAATTTTATACTGTTCACACATTACATTAATGTACTTATTATTTACTTAACTTAAATAATACCTACTAATAAATAATGAAATTAAATGAGAATAATATTATTGATCTTACACTATTCGTATATAAAACAAATTTATTACATTTTAAATAATTATTAAATTTAAATAATACCTACTAATAAATAATACATTAACATACATACATACAAACATAGTCTCACGACTATAACCCCGAAGAGGTAGGCAGAGGTGTATTTCTACACTCACTTTTCGCCAGATATACTTTAGTCCCACGTAATAAGGGGCGAGCCTATTGCCGTACCGGGCACAGGGCCGGATTTAAGGCTGGGCAGGCGGGGCAATGGCCCCGGGGCCCCCACAAGAGGGGGTCCCCACAAAACAGATGAAAATATTAAAAAGAAAATATCGGCATTTGTTCACTTCAATCCGTAAAAACATTCATGCAATGAACTTGAAAATCGTAAATCCAAATTAATGTCCCAAAAATAATCGACATTATAAAATTTTCCTACCAAATAAATAAAATCAACTAGACAGAAATTGCCAATACCATTTTTGTAATTTAGTCAAATACATATTTTTATGATGATGATGATATTTTTATACATTAAGATGACGAATCAATTGTCAGAAAACCGTAGCTAAGTATTATATTAATCTGTGCCGTTGGTAATTTATTGGCGTAAGGATTGAAGTAAGTCGGAATATTGATATTTTCAAAAACAACCAAATAATCGCCACGACGCGCGATGCTTAAAACGTTAAAAGATAGAATAGTAATATATAATTCACTAACTATTTCACAATAACAACCAAACAAGAAGTGCCACACGATCTTGTAAAAACGTCAAAAGATTGAGTACATGGAGATAAGGTCGATGGTAGTCTCGAGGTAGGTGACACCATAAAACCTTTAAAATCATGTAGTCACAATCAAGAGGAAGTGGATAATAGTTTAAAAAATCACATTGGTCTTTGGCCCGTCGTGATAACTGAAAGAATGATCAAATATTGGTCAAGAACGATTCCGAAAAACTGTAAAATTGTGATGAAGTCTCACTCCAAAATTCTGTCCTACAGTTACGAGATAATACAAACTTTTCGGTAATGTACAAAAACATGTTTATACGTCGCAATAAAAATCAAGAGACTGTCAATCGATTTGAGCTTTGTTTTTCTCTGACTACGAGTAAAATATATTACAAAGCTTGTACTCTAATGTCCACTCAAGTTAAGTGGAGAAGGCTTCAGTGACTGCAAGCATGCAACGGAGCGCCTGTACGAGCACGAGATATCGAAGACCGACTTGGAGTCAGTGATTAGTCTAGTGCCACGGGGAGAAAGCACGGGGTGTATCGACCGAGAGCTAGCGACGCAGGAGGCTTTATCTTCCGAGTAGACGACGAAATCATTGAATCACCGAGAAATGGCAATTCTCTGGGTATTTTGGAATTGCTTGTTGAGTACGAACCAACGTTGGCATTCATTTATACCGACATGCAAACAAAGAGAGCGGTTACGTCAATTACCTTTTTCAACGGTATGCGAAGAACTGATAAGTTCCATGATCGGAATGGTTGAGTCGACCAGAAACTGATTGGCCTCGAACGCCAGTTTTGAATACTTCTAATTTGCCGGGTCTACGAACACTCGCTCTTGAAAAGGTGGAATGCGCCTTCGACCCCGATTTTTTGTTGAATCGTTACAGCTCCCTTGACAAGTTGTTAGGTGTTACTGCTTGGATAAAGCGTTTTGTTTTTAATTTTAGGCACCCACAACAAAAACGTTTGACACCGTTTCTTTCACCACAGGAACGACAGGAGTCCCTCACCTTTTGGGTTCGTTCTGTGCAGTTGGCGCATTTTGAGAAGGAGATTGCTATCCTTAAGTCAGGTAGATCGAAATTATCGGGAGCTGTATCTAAATTGAACCCCTTTTTGGACGATATGGGTCTCTTGCGCGTTGGAGGGCGTCTCAAGAACGCCAACCTCCCTTACGGGGCTCGTCACCCCCTTTTGTTACCTAAGGACGGTCATTTGGTACGCTTGTTGGTAACTGACCGTCACCTTAAAAATTCGCATACTGGTTGTAATGCGCTCTTGGCCATTTTGCAACGCGAGTTTTGGATTTTGTCTGCCCGAAGAATTATTCGGAGCATCCCTTGCTATAAGCTCAAGGCTTCTACCATGCAGCCCTTGATGGGAGACTTACCGGCAGATCGCTTAACTGAGAGCAGGACGTTTGACGGTGTTGGCACGGACTTCGCTGGTCCCTTTTTGGTGAAAATGTCGACACTTCGAAACAGCAAGACTGTTAAGGCCTACTTGTGTGTTTTTGTTTGCCTCTCCACAAAGGCCGTTCATTTGGAACTGGTCTCCTCGCTTACGACCGAGGCGTTTGTAGCCACATTTGACAGATTTGTATCCCGCAGAGGGCTGCCTTCCTTGATCCGTTCTGACTGCGGCACTAACTTCAAGGGCACGTATAATTATTTGAATGATGTTGTTAATTTCCTTGAAACCAACAAAGCTGATATAGGTGATAGGCTTGCCCGACGTGGGATAAATTGGTTGTTTTCCCCACCAAATTGTCCACACTGGGGTGGTATATTTGAGGCCGCCGTAAAATCGGCCAAAACACACTTGCGCAGGACAATCAGTGAGTCTGTCCTTACATTTGAGGAACTCGCAACTGTGTTTTGTAGATTGAGGCCGTTTAGAACTCTCGGCCATTGTGCCCGATCTCCTCAGATCCGAATGATTTGGAGGCCCTTACGCCGGGCCATTTTTTGATTGGTCGCCCACTTGTCGCCTTGCCTGAGTGCCCCTATATTGATACGAGACCTGGTCGTCTCTCGCGTTTTGAATTGGTACGCCAGATTACTCAGAGCTTTTGGAAACGCTGGAATTTGGAATATTTGCACATACTCCAGCAACGCGTTAAGTGGACCGACAAGACCGATCCACCCAAGATTGGTGACCTCGTTTTGATCAAGGAGGCTAACCTTCCGCCACTCAGATGGCGCAGGGGGCGCATCCTTCGTTTGGTAACTGGGGCTGATGGAGTTCCCCGATTTGCTGAGGTCTTGGTGGACGGTTCGATTCTGAGGAGAGTGGTTGCAACATTGTCACGTCTACCAACCGATTAGCGGACCGGTAGGCCGGTCCGGGGCGGGTGGATGTTTGAAATAGAATTAGTTTTTATTATAAGTCAAATCGATTATATCGATTAAGTAACATTTTGTTTAGTCTATTGAAAATTTCTGACAATGGTCACACTGAACTGTCATTCACTTCCTGTTCTGAAAAAGTTGCTTGGAAGACACGAATTTCTTGCGCCCACGCAGTATTGTAAATTTGTACTTTTGCGTGTTGGAATTATATTGATCGCCTTTTGGAAAGCTCGTCCTAGTAGCTTCGCGAATTGTTTTGTGTTTTGTGATAAAAGATAAACTTATGACATATTGAACATTTGTGAAAAGTTTTGTGAACCGCAAACGTGCATCGTGGTCTGGAGAAGGACTTCGCCGAATTGTACACGGGTATCTATTCGATTCTCTTGTTATTTTGGCCAAAATTATGAGTTAATCCATATAGGTCCACTTCAAGAACATCACCAGGAGATATAAGGTAAAATTTTCATGTACCTACTCAATACTTTACTCATTGTGCAACGCAGTGCATTGTGTCTGGATATATTGTCTATCGTGGTCAGGTAGATGTATTACACCTTCCACTGCGCACTTCTGATACACTTTCCTGCCTGGCTACGGTAATTCTAGACAATACTGCTAGACTAGTTTACTTTAGTTATTTTCACAGCGTAATGTCTTACGGAATAATGTTATGGGGTACAGCTGCTGATATACAGACTATTTTTATCATTCAAAAGAGGGCCATACGTGCAATTTATAAGTTAGGTGCTAGAGATTCTTTACGTGATAAATTTAAAGAAGTATTGACAGTTGTATCGCAATATATATATATGCTAACTTAATGTAAATTAAGAAAAACTTAATTCTATACTGCAAAAATAGTGATTTGCACAAAGTGAACACAAGGAATAAGCATAAACTGGTGGGAACTAACTACCGTCTACATAAAGTTCAGAACTCATTTGCGGGGATTGGTAAACGATTTTTCAACAAATTGCCTCTTGAAATAATGAATTTACCCATGCACAAATACAAACGGACTATTAGGAACTTTCTTTTACAAAGGGGTTATTACACTATTAAGGAATTTTTAAATGATAAGACACCGTGGGGATAAGCTTAGGCTTGTTTAACTCACGATTATTTTATTTACATGTTAAGTGGAGGTGCCTCGTGAGCACATGATTTTTGCAGGATTTGGATATTTTTATGATTTGTTGAATGTAGTTTAACATTATTTATCCCTGATCATATCATTGTTCACTTGTCACCTTCACAAAATTCTTTCTACATTTGCATTCCTTCACGCGTTCCACTAACTTATGTTAATAATAACGATCTGGAAAATGGAGGTAATTGGCGGTCATGGTCAGTATGCCAATAGATTGTTTCTTACTGCTGGTTCGTATACCGTTGTCTTCATGCTCACTAAAATGTCATTTTTTGTGGTGGCGTCGTGTGTCGGGTCATCCCTGTCCCTCTAATATGGCGAGAGGGATGATGGCTGGCACATGCGTCATACTCGTGAACGGGTGCTACTTGCGATGACTGGTCGATGACGGTCTTGCGGGCTGGTATTAGATTTTAATATTTAACTGCATCATTTCCATCATGGTTCTGATCACTTTCGCGGATTGCCTGCATTATTAGGTATATATAAAGTAAGTGGATGCTCCTGTTTCACCATGTCTATTCTGAGGAGGCTAACCAAAAGTATTATGCTTGAGTATTATTATGTACAGTAAATATATACAAGTGATATAGAAGGTGTAACAGTTGCAGCACCTTACAAAATGTAAATTGTGTATTATGCAAAACCTGGCGATGAAAAAGAGTGACCGTGAGTTTTATTGCCCGTTCTTTCTCATGGTTCTACCTATTGCTTTGCGAACGTGGCAGTAAATGTAAATGTAGAAGCATACAGTAATAATGTTTTAAATTTGAGTATAAGTAATTATTTTATAAATTTATAATTTTGACGTTCATAAGCGTCACATTGTGACCCAAATGAATAAAGGATTTTGAATTTGAATGTTGAATTTGAATCTATACTGAAACTGAATTGACAATATATTATGATGAACTAGACGCCTCGCCACAAACCCACGCGACCGTTCGCTAAATAAGCTAGTTAATGTGTAGTAATTTATCTGGATACCAAAAAAGAGACAGAACCTGTTAAAATAGGCTTCTTATTACATTTTGTACATAATATCCGCCAAGCCTCCGAAAATCTTGGAATACGATTAAGAGCTTGATAATTCAAAGAATACTTTAAATTTTTTTTTTTATTACTTTGGAAACAAGACGGTTCCCACGATACGAATAAGTCTTATATCGCGGGGATCTTTACAAGCGTTCAGTCAGCGGACTTAAAAACATCTAGACATCAAACCATAATTTGTAGATTTCAACAAGTGGTTTCTTCTATGTGACATCGGCTTAGTGCTTAACGCCAAAGAAGCAACCTAAATCACTGTGCAAAAAACTGTCAGTGCCAGCAAGTCCGGTATTACGCTTAACGGGGTCCTATTACTGCCACGACCTGGCCTTAGCATGTTAGTGTGTGGCTGTTAGCGATGTTCTTTTTTGTATGTCCCTTTTTTATTTTATTATGTATGTACTTATGTCTGGCCGTATCTCTATTAAAATAAAATATCAATAGGTGTAACATTGAATTTAGATTTAGTTATGTCACTGACAAAGATATTGTAAAAACTTTTAATATCCTTAATTTGAAGAAGACTAGTGATCTTTGGGGCAATTCTGTTGTGATTACGAAATCCATAATCAACACAGTAGCACCTGAACTGGCAATGATTTTCAATAGATGCATTGACTGTGGTGTGTTTCCTGATCAAATGAAAAGTAGTAAAGTAATTCCGTTATTTAAATCAGGTAGCACATCTGACCCCACAAATTATAGGCCAATATCTGTGCTACCCACGTTTAGTAAAATTTTTGAAAAATTAATTCTAGGCCAGCTTCAAACTCATTTTAATAACAATAAGCTGTTACATGAAAAACAATTTGGTTTTACTAGGGGTCGCTCAACTACCGATGCTGGAGTTGAGCTTTTAGATAGTATTTTTGATGCCTGGGAGGAGTCGCATGATGCTCTAGGAGTCTTTTGTGACTTATCTAAGGCTTTTGATTGCATTATTCATGAAACATTGATCAGGAAATTACATTACTATGGAGTTAAGAACACTGCTTTGGCTCTCCTAACATCATATTTGAGTAATAGGATACAGAGAGTTGAGGTAAATGGAAAAGTTTCTATGGGTTCAGTGGTCACAATGGGAGTGCCGCAAGGTTCAATTCTTGGTCCATTCCTTTTCCTTGTATATATTAATCATTTGCCATACATTATGCAAAATAATGAAGAGATAGTGTTATTTGCTGATGATACATCACTTATCTTTAAACTTAGACGAGAACAATCAAATAATGACGATGTAAATAACGCTCTCTCTAAAGTAGTTCAATGGTTTACAGCTAACAATTTACTGTTAAATGAAAGAAAAACAAAATGTATACGATTTTCAAGACCGAATGTAAAACAAGTTAAACCTAACATATGTTTGAATGGAGAAGAGTTGGATCTTATAGATAACACCGTATTCTTAGGCATAACCTTAGATTCTAAGCTACAGTGGGGCCCACATATAGGTCAGTTGTCGAATAGACTTAGCTTTGCAGCGTACGCGGTTTATAAAATTCGTCAGTTAACTGATACAGATACGGCCAGATTAGTATATTTTAGTTATTTCCACAGCATAATGTCCAATGGCATTTTATTATGGGGCAACGCAGCTGACATTCAAACTGTGTTTGTACTGCAGAAGCGGGCTATTCGTGCAATCTACAGTCTTGGTTCCAGGCATTCACTGAGGGAAAAATTTAAAGAAATTAAGATAATGACTGTCGCATCTCAATACATTAATGAGAACTTGTTATATGTCAGGAAAAATATAAATATGTTTTCTAAATTCAGCGACATTCATAAATTAAATACACGAAACAAAGACAAACTTGTTCTACCTTCAACTAGACTACAAAAAATAAGTAACTCATACAAGTGTCAAAGCATACGTTCTTACAACAAAATTCCAGGCAATATTCAGGAACTAAGTATTAATAAATTCAAAGTATTTATTAAACAGAGCTTGTGTTCAAAAGCTTATTACACAGTTAAAGATTATTTAGCAGACAAAAACGCCTGGAATTGAGTTTGAAAATTATGAATTGACATTAAATTATGAATTGACATTATGAATTTTGATATTTTGAAATTAGTGACATAATATTTTTATTTACATTTGTAGTACTTATATATTTACATTCTGACATTTTTGATTTGACATTTGTAATTTTATTTATTTTGTTTTGACATTGTTGGATTTGACATTGTTATTTTCTTTTGACATTTAAAATTACTTAAGTAATATATTATTATTTTATTTTTTAGACATTCTTAAATTGACATTCAATAATATTTTCTGACATTTAAATATATGCCATTTAATTGTTTAAATTTTTATAATTTTACATATTGTTTACAACATGTATTTTACTATGTATTAGCATGTAAAGTTGTGAGTACGATGTGGGCATTATTAAACATATAAACAAATAGTTGTGGCAACCTGTCTGATGGCTTAGGCTGACATGCTTATGCATACACCTTCTGATGGCGTGGAGGCATAGTGATACAGATCGTGCTGGCTCCCTCAATCAAGGTTGAGCCGTACGATTGCTGTTGAATGCGGGCCATCAGTGGGCCGAGTCAGTCAAAAGCGTCAGATGATTTCCTGCATTGTACTTCCATACTAAACCCTTTCTTTGTCTGGACTTTAAAAGATCAAGAAAAGACTAAAGAAATTGAAGTGACAAAAAAAACAATGACTCTGAGTTTGTTTCGGCTTTTCTTCTCAAGAAGTCATTTAGCTAGGAAAAGCCGGCATCATCTAGAATAGGGTTTTGACATGTATAAGTGTTGTAAACAACCAAAATGCAGAAATAAATATGTCTTTATGTCTTTATGTTGTGGCAGCAATAAATCATTTTTCATTTCATTTTTCATTTCAATGAATATATCCATTACAAGAGGAAGCCCGCAGCTACGCCCGCACACTTTTTAATTTAACTTTTCCACCCAATCAAGTAGGAACTTCGGGAAATTCCTTCTTAGTGCATCCCAAGGAACACGCATGCCAAATTCCAACTTCTTGCGTTCTATAGCTTTAACTGTGGCTTGTCTGTCAGTCAGAAACAGGTAAAAGATTTTTTTATTATACTCTATATAATTATTACTTAAGAGAAATTGAGTAGATCACTTAGCTAGATTTATTAAAAGCAGGTAGCGGATCCAATGGAATATTTGGAAAGCCTTAAACAGCACGGAAAGATTGATAGTCAGATGACTTGGCAAGATCCTGAACTAGAAAAGTCGAAACCTCGGAAAAGTAGGCTCATTTATTCAGTTGACCTATACAATACATCTATGTTTCTAGGAAGTCTTGTAAAAGTCTGATTACTTTCGTATTAAAGTTGCTTGAGTTCTGTTCCCCCGCCTGAGATTGTATGTAGTCTGCTAGCTATACCGTTTATCAATTGCTGACGACTTCCTGGATCGTAAAATGTTACAATATTGCAAGCAACTGTTCTTCAAAAGTGTTACGCACTTCGACAGCCTATTATATATACTATGGTCTACTTCAGACTTGCGTATAAATTTTATTTGTTTCTGGTACAAGTCATTTATAGAATATCTGCACAATATAATTCGAGACTTTTATACCAGCTGTTTTCCAGAAGCAATTATAGTTATTTTATGATCAGTCGATCGAAGTCAATAACATATTTCGACGAGTTCTAAAATATGTCAACTTCTTTTGCAGATCACGGTTTATGTAGGTAACAAGACATTTTTTCTGCTTCTATAACCCCTATTTCTGTTGAAGTTACACCAACATACATTAATATTATGTTTATTCTTCTATTCCAGCACAATACATAGGTAATCACACGACCTTTCATTAGCAGTAAGGATAAGCACGAACTAAGCAAGACTTAGATTAATGTTTGTATTGCAGAGACTACACCGCCCTGACGTCATGCACTTGCATCCTCTAAGACAACCTTAGTTAGGCTTTGTTTGTACTGGGGAAAAGTATAACGAGTATTAATTATAGTGAGCTCATGTTACTACTCAAAAATCTATTGAGTGCACCAAAAACATACAGCACGGATATGTTTTTTATGTTACGATCAGGAACCGAAACATAGCTCAACGCGTTGTGGTTGCTGTAGAACACTCACATCGCAAATGTTTTAAAAGACGCTCGTTATGTTTTGTAAAAGTATAATTCATGTCGTGACGGTCAGGTCAATACAACTGACTGAATGGCAATGAAATATAGCTATAATGAGCATTTTTAGTTTTTGAACGTCACATATATATTGACCAGCTGACCCGGCAAACGTTGTTTTGCAAAATTTTTTTGTTTATTTTTTTTTTTTTAATATATGTTGGCCGATTCTCATAGATACCGGATAAGCACAAAAAATTTCATCAAAATCGGTCAAGCCGTTTCGGAGGAGTATGGGAACGAAAACTGTGACACGAGAATTTTATATATTAGATTGAATTTTGGTTAGAAAGCGAGCTTAATAGAGAATACATTCAAATTGTGATAGTATCAGACGTGTTCATAGAAATGAACCAGCGATAAGAAATGGGCACCTCAGACCATTTCTTATAGCTGCAAAAATTATAACAGTTTAACTAAATGGACAATCGTTGGAAAAGACAGTTTCAAACAAAAGACTAGAAGGTCGTCAACAAATAAATGATATTAGAACATTTTGTAACTAAAAGTATCACAAAACACAACTGTGCCCCAGTCCTAACATGTTCAGATGTCACAAACACGAAACCCTATCCAGTACAGCACATGACGACTTTAATTATTTCGAGCGAATGTTCGAGAAACACTCTGATAATAGAACGCCTTCAGACTAAGGGTATCACTTGCCTTGGTATTTGTTGATATACTTTCACGAAATCTGCTGAAGAACCATTATAGAGCCAATTTGGTAGTCGATCTCTATATGCAATTGTACAGTGTTGCTTGAGTAATGGCCTTTCAATTCTTGGACATTTGCTGAAATCGAATAGTGTGGAAACTGATGTAGTCAACCATTGCTTACCTAGTAAACCTGTTCGTTCGACGCCGTAAGCGTACGTGTCGCTCAAAGTCTAACTTGGACGTCGCTTGCAAACAAACTGCGTCGTCAGGTGACGCTTACACTGCACTTTCAACAATTTCAACTTAGGCTGCGTGGCTAAGTCGTCCTGCTGAACTTTTGCTTTATTGACAATTGGATAAAATAGAAAAATGCAATGTTTCTTCGTTTGTCAGGATGGTAGATATGATGCTATCCAGCGAAGTGAATATATTTCTTCTAACAGAGCTTTCTTTTCTTTCTCCGTACCGGCAGATTAACTATTATAAGACTGCACTCACATCTATATGATATGAAATTATGCCATTTTTAGGGTTTCGTAGGCTAATGTCAAAATTCTCTAACATATTAAGACTTCATAAAAAAATATATATGCTGTGGATATATCATATTGAAAACTCTCAAGTTGAAAGTTGAAGTTGAGTTGGTTAGAACGAAATTTAGCCGGCTGTTTCTGAGATATAGTACATCTATTTTATAAAACTGCGTATAAAACTCCCTCGTTGTAATAAACACTGAAAAATTAAGCATTTTTTGGCGAAGACATGATGGTGGTATATGATGAAGATACTGGGTATTATAAAGCATAATTATATTTTTTACCAAAAAATTTTACCAACTTAATAGTTTTACAAAGCCGAAAATGTGGTATTTTCAGTGAGGATCCTCTTACTATGCAACATTTTTGAGAAGAATCTGACTTTAAAACTTTTGCAATTAATGGCAACAAGTTTGTTTATTCTCGCTCATCTAGAGAACTACTGGATTGAATGGGAAAATCTTGTGCTGTGAATATGATTTAATATTAAGGAAGGTTTTAAGCTATATTTATCATAAGCTATAGTTGCGAAGCCGTAGCCACAAATAATTACAACGCAGATGTAACCGAGGTCACAGTTAGTAATGACAATCATAATTGCAGTAGTGTTGGCAATTCAATTATGGGTGGTAAAGTGCTGATATTCACCCCAAGAACAAAGTTTTCGCGACCTCGTAGGTATTGAAAACCACTTTATTTCTGAAGTCGGAAACTTACACGAAACCAAGTTACGTCCACTTCCCAAAACTACAAGCAAGGAATAATCAAGCGCTATTAATAGTGTATATTACCCTCAAGATGTTCCTGAAACAGTAATCAATAGGAATAATTAGTTATTCTGATTAGCGCCGATTAATTGAGTAGCTGAACTTTGATGCCGCTTGCAAATTGTTTGCGGCGGCCTTTATAGTTGCTCTTGTGTACGTGTCAAAGACGTTATTGTAGGTAAGTGTTCCTTTAAGGGTAGTTCCGTAAGATTATGGCAATTGTTGTAGTACGTATAGGATTTTTTTAAAGACCTTATGTAACACTTTAGTATCATAGTGCACTGCCTTTCTTCATATACGAAGTTGTATTATAGTGTGACATATATGCGTTCACATCTTACACTTGATTTACCTACTCTTGTGCGTAAATCAGTGGAAATATTTCATTTAACATAATGAAGATTTGTTTACTTATTATTAAAAAAAAATATCCGTACGTTTAGTGTTACGTACTCTTAGTGCAATGTTATTGTGTCTCAAATTAGTATGTTGTAGTTATGCACAAATATCATGTTTACTAGAAAACATTGCTTTGTGTGCAATTAGTACCTAACATTCAACGAGAATTCCGATAAGACAATTGCACTCTTCATTATGGTCGATTCGTAACTCAATTTAATAATATACTATTCAAAATAATAGGTGATTATTTTAATATATTGCTTTTTGTTCCTTTCAAGGTACTCAAGTATTGATCATTAATGAGAAGAATCTGATTTTAAAACTTTTAGTACATAACCGTAAAAGTTTGGCTTACTTGGTCACTAAGTACTTTCCTCTTACACCGTTGACTTATCGTTCGAAACTTCAAACCTTCGAATGATTTGAATATGTGTGCCACACGTAATGCTGTGGACTAGTTATTCGTCGCGTGAATAAACCAATATTCAGCGAATAATGAAGCTGATTTCACTACCATATATGTATTATTTAAGCAGTTAAATTACGTTTGAATAAAAAATAATACCACTGAATATATCATAATTTGAATTAAAGGGTTTTTCACGAATAAAGGTCCTTTTTAAAACGTCGAATATTATAAAGCATACCGCAACTCACTCTTACTTAGTACTGAAGTATAAAATTATAATATATATAAACATGGTACCAGTGGCAAGATGTCCTTATTTAGCTGTACGTAATGAAACGCTTCTGGTCGCATGTTCTCCGTTTAGATAACAAAGAGATTTATTACCAAATTCAACAATTTATGTCCTTATTACCGTTTGGTTAAAGGGCTGTTATGGAATTTTATCGAAGGGTGGTGTGGTCAAAGGTTTATAAGAGCTTGATTTATATTTTACTAACATTTAGGCAGTTTTAAAATTACACCCACAATTCAGTATAATTTCTGTAGCTCTCGTAGCGTGATTTGTTTTGCACCTCGTAATAGATCGGATAAGTTAAGCAACGTGGGATGGGTGACTGCTTATAAGGCATTTACGACGACTGGTTGGCGCAGCGAGAGTGTAAGCGACTGCTACGCCGAAGGTCGCGGGTTCGATTCCCGCTCAAATCAAACATTTATGAGCATGAACATGGATGTTTTTCTTGGTCTGGGTGTTTCTATGAATAATATGTTTGTATTTACAGAAAAAAGTATATATGTATGTTTATCCATTATCTGGTACCCATAGTACAAGCTCTGCTTAGTTTGGGATTAGATGGTGATGTGTGTATGTGGTAGAATATTATTATATTATTTATATCAAAGCGCTACGGTGCTCTGAAGACACGCTAAGCCGTCAGTTCCAGTCCTTGTCTAAAGGCTATAATATTTAGACAACGGTGCCGGTCTGCAGGTGGTCTGAAAATTCTGTCACACACACGCATTCTGAAAAGAATTCATCAATCTAAGTATACAAATGGTTACGGAAGTTAATTATCGCTCGCTTTACAATGTGCCCGGTAGATGGCAATAGCCTCGCCCCCTATTACATTGGGACCGAAACATAACTGGCGAAGTGTGGGTGTGTAACACACCTCTGCCTACCCCTTCGGGGATAAAAGGCGTGAAGTTATGTTATGTTATACAAATGGGGTAGTGCACTAAGTCGCTTACTCACAGCTTAAGACTAGGCCGAGCGTTATGAGTTCGATGCCTATTCGACAAAACACAACAAATTCTTGCTTCATGGGTTATATATACATTTACATACATTAATCAATTATGCAATGTCTAGAGAAGGGGGGTAGATAAACTGGGTCTAACAACAATTTAGTTCCTGGATTAGGCAAAGTTATAATATAACCTACTCTTTCTGTTACTCGTATTTATAACCCATGTGAAAATGGGCGCGTCTATTGACATACATTATACTTCAACTTTCAATTATATAATACACCTTCAGCAATCTTCAGACAACAAAAGACAATTAATCACTGTAATACAGAACTTCCAAATTAGCTTTCGCCTGTTAAATAATTAAGCAACTCCATAATACACCCATGTCAATGGAAGCTTTCTATTCTTAAACAGAAGCCGCCCAACCTTATGTAACTAACTTAACCCGTAAGTTATAGTGCGTGACGACAATTTACAAATCAAAATATATTATCTACGTATACGTAGGGCATTGTTAACCCTTTAATGCGAGCGGGTCGGATTCTATTACCGCTGGGTCCCTTGGGGTCGATGCAGTGAACCACTATTTTTGGCAGGGATAGGCTTTATTAGGGCCCTTCTAATAAAGACAATTTATTTTCAACGTTGAAACACATACGATTATTCTATATGTTGATTACTTGGTCGTTTAACCGTTGGCCAGGTTCATTCAATTCGAATGATGAACAATCGAAATAATTAATATGTATGTGTTCTTTTTTTAACGTCGGTATAAAATTTCACTCATATTAGAAGTCTGGGTTATGTCATGGTGAAAAGTGAGAGCCTAATTGACTAAAGTGACAATCCAAGAATGACGGTCTTCGTGCAAACGTGAAGTGAAGTGACCTTCGACCTTAGATTTTCTGATCCCAGCCTAATGGCTGGGATCAGAAATAAAAGACGTAGAATTACAGAAAAGTGAAGTGAATGGACCCTTGATCTTAACTAAGTTGGGATCAGAAGTAGAAATAGAAGCGACAGTAAAGTCATCAGCTATGAAAAGGCATTAGTATTTTAATTGCTTAAAATATTTAATTATATCTTAGGGCTACGTTTTAACTAGTCATAGTTTTATAAATATAATAAACACAAACATCGCGGATGTCACTCAAAGCTGCCACGCTAAAATGGAGCTGGGCAGGACATATCTGTCGCATGTCAGATGACAAATGGGCCAAATTAACAACTGTATGGACTCCCTCAAACGGCAGACGACATCGCGGCAGGCCAAGACGGCGATGGCGGGATGAACTAGACTCCTTCAAAAAGGATTGGTTCCAGGAGGGAGAAGATAGGGACTTGTGGAAGAAGAATGGGGAGGCCTTTGCCCTGCAGTGGGACGTTACAGGCTCATAAAAAAAAAGTTTTATAAATACGCACTTTAAAAGTACAACTGTTCAAAGGAGCTTCCAAAGTATACATTTAGTGTGACGAAAGCTATTCAGTCGTATGCAGTCAGCACTCACAGGCGTTTTCCGCTAGGTCACGGAAGTTAAAGCTCGCCGACATAGGTGCACGGTGCAAGACTGTTTACATAGCAAAGACAATTTTAGCCCAATGCTCACTGCCTGAATTAGGTAAAATTTTGCACACTGTAATTTTGGCACAATCGGGAACAGATCTAGTTTTTAGACTATCATAGTAAACTATAATCCTTGCCTTGTCCATTGATATGCGGTATATCTCGGAGACCATTGACAACAAAGCTGTTTGACAAATTGTATAAAAAAGTAAAAGTAAAACACAAATTTAGGCGTTTGATCCACGCGTGACACCAAACAACACATTTTTACTGTGCCTGCTGTCTGTCCTTGGACCTGATATTTTATTGACATATTTTGTTACGTTAATATAGCAAAGAAATTGTACAAATTGAATGACACGGTTGGCAATCAAAACAAATAGAAATACAATAGTTTGACCCTTTACAAAGTACGGTGACTTGTACAGTAGTAGACAGTATTGGAAACAGATTTTAATCTCAGGGTCATATCAAAATTGCTATTTTGTCTGTATTATACGGAGCCAGGTGCTGGACGTTGATTTTATGCTGAATCCACAATTGTTAAACTCAGAAGCAATATATGCAGCAGTACGTAAAATGTTTCTATAATGTGTACAAATATTTTAAATACATATTTGTGTTAGAAGATTCTGTCCAGGTTCTATCATCTAGCATTAAACGTCAAGCTACTTCTTTTGCTATGCCGAGTAGGACAAAACAAATTTACTTTTTGTACCTACATACATCAAAAAACATAGTAAGCAGTAAAGTAATAAAAGTCATTATATTATCGCAACAGGTACAAACATAGAAATACTATATCTATGGGTACAAAGCACATTCAGACTAGAACCAATTTTAGTCTTGCGTGTACGTAAACCCGCGGCCATTGGCCTACCTACTACAAAAAGGCATTGCCCCATCCGTGGATTCTTTATACAGTCAGTAATTAATTTATCATCAAGTTTTTAGCTGAAAATATTATAATAATCTCTAATCTCGAGGTTCCACATTAAATCAAAACAAAAGCTTGATTACGCACCCAAAACTTGTAACATACTCAGTATTCAGGGAGTGGAGGCATATAAAAATGCAGTCTTCGCTCGAAAGCGCCTACTCCCGTACATCACATAAACTTATGCTTTATGATACAGCCGAACGGGAAATGTTAAGTCGATCATATGACTTTGGGCCAGTACTTACTCTTTCGGAATACGAGTGATGTATGAGCATCAATCTTGTTAAGCACGTGAAATCCGATACTTTGTTTTGTCTGTTCAGTTACAAACATGCTATAGTGTGAAAACAATCATTTTTAAGTTAAATTAAAAGACAGCGTAACAATATAACAGTTTTTGAAATAAGTTTTACAGCCTAACAAAATTGTTTTCCTAATATCCTTATAAAGTACTAACCGTCTCCCACTGAGAGAGAGTCTCCCTTAAACTAGGTCATAGCTCCAAAAATACCGCAGTCATAAGAATCACGATTAGCATTCTATACTACGAGAAGGTCCTGCTGAAATTGTTCCACCGTTTGGTGCCGACAAGCATTGTGGACCAGGAACCTAAACATGTGCCCATGTTAAGACCTATTCTATCTAATGGCAGTTCGAAACAACATAATCGACATTTTTCGCGCAAGGAATTATTTTTAAAGCCCACCTTGCTATCTTTAGTAACCAAAATACTTATTTATATAAAGTAAACTCTCATAACAAACCTCAACAAATATTTCAAGCGATGCAGCAAATCCTCCTCACCTTCCAATACACCATACAGACCTTACATAATAAATATCACACGAATATGAAACAAATCCAATACACGTTCCCTAAAGATGTTCTATACGTGTATACTTCGTTTTCCTTAACTGGGCAAGAAATATCTTCCTTGTTGTGTTTCAATCAATTGCCGTGAATATTTTGGCATTTTGTCTTATATTATTTTTGCTCAGAATGAGATCGCTGCCAATTTCCATCATTCGTTGTCGAGTTATTTGATTTGGATTTAACTGTTGAGCTACAATTAAATTGTTTTACTTTTCCTTCTTTGATTCTGTTGTGATTTTCTTTTACTGAGATATTATTATAGAAAATCATACACTTGTTAAACTATCTGTACCTCTTTGCTCGGCTGATAAGTGATTTAATATTTTTTCCTCGGAAATGTAGTACCTACTTTTAAGTAAAACAACTATAACCTCAGTCTCGTTGTTAATAAATCTCATAGCCCTTGTGCATTTACTATTTGTATATATTTAAGAAATACCTAATTTGTTCCAACTGTATCTGCACAATAAAGATTAATTTATCTATCAAATTATTAAGGATCATCATAAGCAGCTCAACAGCTTCGGAGAAAAATACCTGTATAGATACAACCTTAGGACAAATGTCGCTAACGAGAAAACAGTTCACAAATAGTAGGTAGGTATAAGTCAGGTACTGCTTCAATCCGCGATATTAAGTCAGGTACTCAATCACCTAAGTGACAGACTGGCTGAGTGATCACGTATGCAAGCAGTTTCTACATTATTCTGCTTATAGTTTGTTCCCGCTATATTTTTCGACGTATATAACAACAGTTGCCGTATATCTTATGAGCTAGCTCACTAAGATATATAAAAAGGAGTTTTGGATACAATCAATATAAAATTTTTGTCTTGCCGCGATTGACATATCATGACAGAGCCCAAGCTACTGAAACTGAAAATGTTTGGACAGCAGTTTCCTTTTGACGGAGGCATCAACTAAAAAATATTTATTATATGCTTTCCCTAAGGGTACCTATCAATAAAGTTTGAATATATCGGGCAGGTGAAACCAAAGGCACCTGCTAGTAGCAATCACTATCAGCCCGTATATACTGTCCCAAGGACTGGACAAGGGCCTCTTCTCCCTATACACTTTTAGGTATATTAGCCCAAAATTTTTAAATGCACGTTTCAACCACATGCTAAACAATACTATGCAAGAGATGGTACGTCGCCTAAATGCACCGCATGAAATCACGTCGATGTCGTAAAACACGTCTAAAGGAGTGTCAGTTGCGCAGGCAGCAGACCTCGTAAACTTGACAGAGTTGCACCGTGGACACACGGACAACTAAGTCGCTTATATTTGTTTTAAAGTACTCCTCTTTAAATGGATTGCTGAACGGAAAATTGCCTTTGACAGCTTTTTGTTGGGTACTACCATAATGCCCCTAACTTCTAGTTACACGGCAGAACAATACGAATACATGTCACCCACAAGATAATAAATAATGTACGTTCAACTACTAAGTAGTATCCGTAGTTACAATTGCTATCAATTATTAGATTTATTCGTTAAAAGAAGGCAGGCAATCTATAAAAATATTTGGTAGAAGCGATACATATTTTTCATACCACAAGTGACAAAATCTAATCTAAATATTGATGCGCCTGTTCAGAAAACTTTCAGAATACCCCCAAGTCTATCCACCTGCTTTATAAGCTAAACATTGATTTGATTACCAACTCACTTCAACTCTATCACGGCGTCAAATGGTTCAATTTCCTGTAGCAGCCGTTCTTTAAATTTCCCTTTTCGCCTCCTTCCTTAAATTAGCCAAAGAAAATAACCGTTTACAGACGCTTTTGTGAATATTAAAAAATTCCCAACGGGATCTTTTTGCAATTAAGACTTTGTAGCGGCTTCGTAAGGATTTTGATACGTCGTTAACCGATTTACCTTTTAATTATGTATTTCTGCCGTGAAAAAGGTTTAGAGATCAGGACTTGTATTTTGTTTCTTGGTAAAAGTTTGAAAATCTGGTAAATTTCAATGAGATCAACTGGGCTATACGAATAGAGGTATCAGGTTTTATGATTGCTGATGAAAATCATTTTTGAACGTAGCTGAAGAAACTGGGAAATTATTTCATGCTTAGATCCAAATAAAATTCCTTTTAAAAAGTAATCTTTATGTCGACAATGCATGCACGATAGTACATTATAGACACAAAGATAAAAAACATCCTATTTTCATCCTTTACTTCCTAGTTTCAGGCTTTTAGAAGTTAATAGATATTAACATAAGTGAATTTGTCCGTGTGGTGACGGATTAAGAATACAGAATGTCACCACCCCATATCATCCCATGGGCGTCGTAAGTGCCGACAGAGGGATCATATTATGCAGAGAACAGCACTGTAGGAGAAGGAAAACTTGATACAAACCCTATACCAACCCGTTTGGCCAGCGTGGTATAGTAGGCCAATTCCTCCTTTCCAAGGAGAGGCCTAGTCCAGCAGTGGTCTGTTAAAGGCTGATGATGATTTAGTTCACTTGTTTTCAATTATCTCATTCCGTCATCATCTTACCAGCTACACTATTATGTATTTGCCTTACAATTCCAATTCCCTTTCCCTACACAAGCAATTTTGAAACACCCCTAAAATTTTACCGTTTATAGGTACCACAGTATTTGTATTTCATTCGACTCGTAACTATATAAAACGAATATATACAAACAATATACACAAAGAGTTACGATGCGAACTGCAAGTTTGTATCTACGTTACACCACAACTTTGTCGTTCTCTCCAATGCATTTTCGGATCCTCAATTGTAAACAATTTACTCAAGCAAATTGCAACCTTAACATGATCGGCAAAAGAACAAATTGACCGCAGAACATAAGACTGTAGCACTGCCTAGCAAACTCAGTAGTGTAAATTAAACAGGCCATTTTGAATTCTATTCAATTGTGTTAAGGCGGTGTGTGCCGCAACATTGTTGCATGCAGGCTCTCGTACAGTTTAAACGGTACAAATTGCCATTCAAAACGTCATCGCGTTTTGTGGTGGAGCGTGTAACACATATATTCTTGTGTTTTATAGTCATATCAAAATGTTTATGCTGTGTGAATGTGAAATTCGATGCGTTTGTGACCGTACGTGCGAATTGAAGCCAAATGAAAGGTGTTATTGATGGCAGTATTATCTTTCATTCAACTTCTTCCATTTTAGAAGTAAGTGTGCAGAATATAAAGATGATTTCCTGCGTACCTGTTACAAAGTAAATTGAGTTTTTTACCTCATCGTTTCGAGGTGTAGCACGTCTAGTGCTTAGTTCAAATCGATACTGTGGCAATGCATAGGGCAATAGTTGGGCTTGTCAATCCGAGAGTGCGTGGTGGGTTCCTTTTTCTTTCCATTGTAGATTTATTCTCAATAGAGTTCCGCCATTTATGATTTCATTGATTCAATAAGCTAGTTAATAAGAACAGAGCATAGCGAGAGTTCTCAGTAATTTCACAAATATGATGATCTGCCTCTTAACCCTCTGAAGGTTGGAAGGGTCTACTTATCTATTAAAGACCAAAACTTAGGTCAACCACACTACGATCTCCGACCTGTCTACACTTCTCTACAACAAACGTAGAATCTACAATCGACCTATCTTCGCACCTGTAGGTGAGTTCTAATGCTGTTGCACTAGTGGCTTGCCTTTCTACCACTTATTAGCTGGCGTCACTTGTCCTGACCAAACACCTACGTTGTAACATTCAATAATGCTGTTTTTTTTATGTCTCAGGCTTATCCTGTCTGTCATAATATGTGCGTGCTGCAAGATTGAGACACTATTAAATATAAACGTCCTCTACATCCAGAAGCTGGATGATTGTTTATTCCTGGCTAGCGATGTAATAAACTATTTTAAACTTTAGCGGTTGGTATACATTATACACGGTTATTAAGCGGGTCTTACTCGCGATATATACTATATTTTACAGTCCCGCCGCGACCACGGCTGAAGCAAGTCAGCCGAAACGTTGGCAAATACCGAGGTATACATTATACACGGTTATTAAGCGGGTCTTACTCGCGATAAAATACTATATGTTACAGTCCCGCCGCGACCACGGCTGAAGCAAGTCAGCCGAAACGTTGGCAAATACCGAGGTATTATAGTATTTATCGCGAGTAAGACCCGCTTAATAACCGTGTATAATTAATAATAGCTATGTAATGCCTATTATAATAACTCCCAACGCCAATATCCCTAAAAATGACACTATGTTTTCAGCAGAGAAATAGTTATTTGTGCAACAAGAGAGCAAAGTTGTTTTTTCTTTCGAGTGCTTATTTTGAGTCCCGAGCAAGCGAAGGATTCTATGATCACTCGCTACGCTCGTGAATCAAAGTTAGAATCCTGAGCGTAGTGAGGGACCCAACAGCACGAGATACAAAAAAATTTGCTCTCGTGTAGCACACATAATTTTTCACCACAGCAGTGAGAACACATATTACTTAGGAGACAGAAATGAACAGGAATAAATTGAATTCTGCATTAATCACTTGTTGATTTAAGTAACTCTTCTGGTGTTAAAGTACAGTCATCATCGCTAGTTTCACTCATCTTTTTAGATTATTTTATATATTAATATAATTTAACACGTAACACGCTGATACAGTATTGCTGTATCAGCATCAGCGAAATTTTTATTCCCGCTACTTTTTGCGTCACTGATGATTATTTTTCAAATGTATCATTGTTGTAATTCCAAATAAAAATGTATTGGTTAAATACCTATTTTATCCTATTAATTAGACTTATTTTTATTAAAATCCAATAATAAATTAAACATATAAACAATAACATAAAAAAAGTAATTTCTTTATTACAATTTTTTTTTTATTTGCGTTTCCGAAGGTGATTTCTTTGAGGTCGAATTCCAAAATCGAATTTCGAATTCGAAGGGGTTTGTTTTTTCACTCACTTTTTATATGCATGTGAAAGAGACAGAGCACAGTAAAATTCGAATTTTTCAAATTTATGGCTGAACAATGTCAATTCGTGACACAGAAGATTGAAAAATTAAAAAGCTACTTTTACTCACGCTCGAATCAAAATCGCGTTTTGTTCACTGTTGTCTCGCAGCAAAAGCGGCATGTTTGAGCTGCTGTGGTGAAAAAGTAATTGTAAGCCCTGAACAAGTTTTCAATTCAAATTCAATTTATTCTGTTAATTAAAATAGTACAGTTTACTTATTTAAAGTACAAAAGCTTAGTTTAGGTTCCTTATATAAAATTATATGCCTGAAATAGGATAAACCTGTGTTTCAGGCGATCAGGGCTAGTTAGATACAATAAAATATATATAATCACTTACTAACTACAATATTTTTAGTACGTTACGTTTTAGTACAGTATTACTAGATCAACAATATCTTATCATTCATTATTACAACTAATAAATTTAAATAAACTTGTATTTTGTTTGTGATATTTTGTTTTACACAATTTATAATTTTTCTGTATCTTCGTAGGACATATTCAGAAGAATATTGTTGACAATTTTGTTACATTTGAAGTAGGTGCAAGGCATTGGGTTAGCTAATGCGTTTAGTCTTTTGTAAAATAGGGGTCCTCTACCGTGCTTCGGAGGGCACGTATAGCTGTCGGTCCCGGTTCTTGTCTTAGGATAAGGATCGTTAGGTCATGTCGGAGGCCTTCGGGCGGTTTGAAAACTCCGACACCAGAGTTGGCCACACACGAAAACAAGCATATAAATGAAAACGACTCGACTGCATGGTTGGCGTAGTGGTTAAAGCGGTCGCCTCGCCGCTTGGTACTGCGTCGCGTGTCGTGGGTTCGATTCCCACACGAGACAACACTTTGTGTGATCTACAAATTGTTGTCTCGAGTCTGGGTGTTCTTTGTGTCCGTTGATTGAATGTTTGTAAAGTCCCCCGCGACACAGGAATTTCTTCCTAGTGCAGGAGTTGCCTTTTTAAAGTTGTGCTTTTTAAAAGAAAACATGAAGGTTTTCAGGTTAAAAGCCAAAATCCATAATTCAATATTTGTAAACTCTGGAGTTCACAATCGAATTAGTATTCATATTCAACACACAATAGGCACACAATCTAACAATAAAATCAACACTTTATAACATGAATCTATACAACAAATATTGTAAAATATTTCAAATACGTACAGATTAATTGGTAATATTGTCAAATAAGTTATCTACGTAATAGCGAAGTGTCTAATGATCTAGGTTGTTAGAAGCGCAGTGGACCTAACCATTAATCTGGAAAATGCTAATGACAGTAAGTAGCCCTCGGCTAACGCTCCTCCCTCCGTGGAACATTTACATATCTGTTACGTTTCGCTTTGTAACATTGTCCTGTACTGGAGTCGATTGTTTTGTTAAGCGTTCTTATGTAATTTAAAAGTAAAATAATAGAAATGTTTTTGTAAAGGTGAAGTCAAGTGAGTTAAAAGCTTGAATAAGTTTTACAATATTTTTATTTAAAAGAACAATCAATGGTTTATCTCATTTTCATGTTTGAAACTTACCGTTCGGCTTCTTAGAAATCTATTGACAAATTGATTTGACTGCATCCATGGTCCAGTGGATAGCGTATGCGACTTCTGATCGGAGGTCTCGGGTTCGATTCCCGGGTCTGGCAAACGTGTTGCTGTGTTTTTCCGAATTCTCAGTAGCAGCACGGAGTCTGGTGATGTGCCCGGTAACAGCAAAAGGCTCGCTTCCTATTACGTGGGACCTACAAATTCATGACGAGATGTGGGTGTAATATTACACCTCTGCCTACCCATTCGGGGAAAAATGTGTGAGTCTATAAAGAAAAAAAATCTCTAACCTTTTAAGATAATGATGCCCAGCTATATATTATTGTCTGTTATTTTAAAGCGTCTATACTCAACACAAAAACTCCAACAAACATCAGCAATGGAGCATATTAGCTATTTCTGCAACCGCTACTATCTTCAGTAATAGCCAAAATTGGATACTGAGTTCGTAATATCACAATCTGAACAGGTCTTGTAAATGATAATCCTCGGTTTGAAGTCTTAGCCAAGGTAAACGTTACAAGCCTCGTCAAAGTAAAGACAAAGTTACTAGACAAAAATCATACAACGTAACTGCAATCTATAAAATTACAAATGCACACTAAACTTGTAAAACAAACTTCTGATGGTCGAACGTAGCATACAATTTTGCTTTATGATACAAATGCAATGAATTTTATCGTTTTCGTAGTAATTCTACGGATCAAGGGAAATCCTAGTGGTCAGATCATATGCATTGTAGTGAATTGGATTTTGGCCAGTGTCTCCAACATTATTGCCTTTTTTTGATTTCGAGCTCGTATATCTCTTGCACAATGATAATTATAGTTTGTTGGCCAGCCATCAACTGTACAATTAGATTAGTGACTGAATAAAGCAGGTCAAACTAAAATTAAAAATATATGGAACATTATACATGAGAAATTAGTTGATTAGGTGCTTAAGTTTTAATAAAATTATATCGTTCACAGTTTAAAAGTCCAAGAATTTTATTATTTTATCCTTCGAATCTTTCTACAGGCAAGTATAAATGTTTCTGCAACCTTCCCTTTATATCAGCACCGTCTGGGATAGCATTTATCTTCTCAGTCAATACACCCCGATCACATACGTATAGGACAAAATGAACCAACTCAGTTTAAAACCAAGCTCGTCTATGAACCCAAACGTTCTAGACACTAGGAAAATCTATTTTCTCTAGATACAAAGACCGTCTGCCCGAAAGAATAAAATGCCCACGGTGTTATAGACCGGAGCCGGGCTTAAGGAGAAGCTGTTCCAATTTATTTAGTTTTAAATAAGGCTTTAAGAGATTTTCTAGGACTCCGTAGTTTGGATATTTGTTTGTTCACGTGTTTTAGTTTGGTTTACGTCTATAGCCTATGTCGATCTGTCTTTTTGATCTGGCTGCATCAACTTGAGATTATTTGGGTCTGATTCCGATCAATCAGCAATATTGTCTTTTTCAGTCTGAAAACCATCTATAACGATAGAGCATTTCAAAGTAATTACTAACTATGTCAAGAAACCAGCGAGAATATTTGTTGCTAGTCTTACAACTAATTCCACAATTTTATCCTTATAATGATTTCATTTCAGTTTGGGGTTTTACAAATTATTCCTTAATTTGGATTTTGCAGGACGATTCATATATAAAAATGGCATACAAATGGACATCTCGTTAGGCTGTGACGCAGAACATTTTTTACTGTATCCAGGTAACTTCATTTTAAATAAATATGTCATCAATTTCACCTGGACTCCGTCAATGTTCCTAAATAGATACTTCACTTACCGGCAGATAGACAGACATTTTCCTGATTCAATAAGATGGCAGCCTGACCTTTTACGTGTAATCCTAAAAATAGCCACAACTTTTTTTTACATTCAGAATATTCATTATTACTGCGAACTATGCCTTAACTTAACCCATACAAGATTCCCGGGGTACATTCGTACCTCCAATCAAAATAATAGCAGCACCTAAAGATCCGTCCAGCTAGCCATTCCATTCGGTCCCGTTCATTTCATTCGTTCAATCGGTTCCATTCGCCGGATAATTTGAAACGCTGACTCGTACGCTTGTTTGTTTTCTATTCAATCTATATATAGATATTTTTTACGTTGCTTGATTGTGCAGAATGGAATTTTATTGATTTCCATTTTTAATAATTTGTGATGGTGAGTTCGGTTGACTTCTAACAGACAATGCTCACTTGATCGGTTTGTATTTCATAGATTATGTTATTTCTTGAACATTCCTTTTTTGTAGTGTTTTCAATACCGGCCACTTATTTAATGTAGTTAACAAAGTTGTTTCACTACTGCCTGATATGATCTTGTTAAATTACTTTACAGGTGAAGACAATAAGAGACAGACAGACAATAATACGAAGATCATCATCATCATCAGCCCTTTATACTGTCCCACTGCTGGGCACGGGACTCTTCCCATTATGAGAAGGGTTAGGCCATAGTCCACCACGCTGGCCAAGTGCGGGTTGGCAGACTTCACATGTCTTTCGAGAACTTACTTAGCAGGTTTCCTCACGATGTGTTTCTTCACCGTGTAGCAAGCGATAATTAACCATTTAATACGCACATAACTCCGAAAAGTCATCGGTGCGCGCCGTGGATTCAAACCCGGACCCTCTGCGTAGCAGTCTGTCGGTCTCTCCACTAGGCTATCGCTGCTTTATGTATACGAAGATTATACTGGGAATTTGCTCTAGATTTTAATATCGATAGTATTTCTTTCCTCCTATCCTGTTTTTAAATGTGGTGTTGCTGCTAGGTCACTATGCTTAATACAGGTTCCCTTGTAAAGCAAACCGTACGTCATGAATCAAACTAATTTATCAAAGACTTGCAGGCAATTGGATATTCTGAAATGTTTTTTTTTTAATATTTTGTGCCTTTGATATCACACTGCATCGAAATACAATTTCGCTGAGCCAACAACACCAACACAATGTACAGCAAACAGCTAAATATTGTCAAAATCTGATTACCGTCCACAACGTAATTAAGCTTGTTTATCTGACGTGTTGGCTGATAGCAGTAATTACAATGTCCAATTATATACAAACACAAATCACCCTGTGCCTAATTATACTGATGTACCTATAGGCTTGTGTTACCAATACCAATCAAAGCGCAAATCAAGAAGGCCAATATACTTAGCGTGTGGTCATTGTCCAACGATAATCAGTTACAGAGTATGACAGTGACTAAATTCAAAGTTGGGCAATATTACACACATGATTTGATACTAACCGCTGAATTCAATATTCGATCTATCCATTTTTTGGATATTTGTGATACATAATTGACGTAAACAGTGTTTCATAGAATTAGTAAGTATCTAATTTTAATCAATTCTAGGCACTCCTCCCAAAGTCCAAGATAAGGAAAGAAAAAGAAAACAGTGACCTCAAAAACATTGCCTATCGTAAACCTACACATACTTATAAATATTTACTCATAGTCGCACCACCTACGGCACTTCGAATCTATTCTGATCCATCACACTCAGTCATCTGAATCCGAACTATACAGCGCCTGTACAACTCATCAGCCAGGATCAGAAATCACTAGCATAGCAAACCAGTTAAAATATCGTCACCACGAGTATTAATACATTAAATAGATAGCAGTTCACTAAACCGACGTAACCGTCGAATTGAATGCACGGATATAACAATCACGCAATCGCAAAGCAAATATCACGTACATGTTCCTGCTGTCTGATGTGTAAACTGATCTCGGAATATTATCACTCTCCGATTTCTATTTAACCGACATCGAAATCGAAACAGAATTCCTACTACATACATAGCCCACACAATTGATTGAAAATGACAAAATACGCAAACAAGATTTCCATAAATCTATGAACTAAATTATGAAAGAACAGTATACGAACATGCAATGATTTTATAATGTTGTACAGTGTACACCCAGCACCGAGTCAAGCAAAGCAATTTCAGTACGATTTTAATACTTATTTCCTAGGCTATTGGCGATGCAAAGATTATCCGCGCGTCTCTAGTGGCGAAATTTGGAAGTTGTCCAGACAACTTCCACGACATTTTTGTCAGCTTTTAATGCATCTTTGCCTCGAGGATATGGTGGTAACCATGGTAACTGTATTGAGAGCTGTCAAAAATGTCAAAAGTAGTAGTGATCTAAGTAAGTGACGATCTAACACAACTTCAGAATTTTGCCGCTTGAGTCGCTAGTTACAATCTTAGCATCGCCAATAAGAACAGCATAAAAATCAAAGTGATCAGCTTAACCTGTAGCCGTGCGTTCAATGGCAGTCTAGTAAACCCATACAATGCTGTATTCTCAACTTTAATTTTCAATTTGTAATAATTGGAGCAGCGAATCACACACACACCCTCTGCCCTCCTCAAGAGACGAAAGATGACCCCGTGATTTGGCTTTCCACCGACAAACAAAACATATTTTGGATATAAGAAGAGGTAGGTAAGACTTTGCCTGGGCTCATGGCAAGAATGGTGTTTTGGGAGGTTAATGCCAGTGCTACAATCATAGGCTTTCTGAGTCTGTTTGACAACAAAAGTGAATTATTTGGCACCATTAGAAACAAAAATAAGAAATAAAACATTCGAATATACAAATGTTTTGTAGACTCATAGCTACACGGACTTATTTCGAACAACTCGATACTTTTCCGTAGCAATCTCGCATTACTAACCAACATTATCCATGACACGTATTATATAAAGCAATACGAGAGAGACTGAACCCTCATTATGAACAAAGATTGAAAAGCAGGGCTGGTACTTATTTATCTAAAATATTTGGGTTATCCACTTTCGTATTGCGGAGTATAAACTCAATTGGTTATTATCAAACTGGATTTCAGAACTCAAATTCGAGTACCTTCTAAGTGATACATCGATATGAATATAGAAACATTTCTCGGTTGTTATTTCACTTTACATAATGAACATAATTATATGTGTATTATCAATATTTCAGGTTTTGTGAGGGTAGCGTAATTTAAAATAAAAATCGGACCTGTGAGATTTCTTGAGATGTTCTGCTAGGGAGAGCAGAATAGCTTGAAAACCTTATACTAATGCAGTTATTCATAAATAGTTATTAGCATATACTATAATTTGAAAAACCTTATAACTTTTCCATCTTGATACGGCAATTTTCAATATTCGATCCATACATGGATTTTGAGATTCGAGATTCGTGTTTGACATATTTTGTATGGAGCTTATGTCAAAAGCGAATCTAAAATCTGCAGATCTATGTATAGATCAAATATTGAATTCCGTAGTAAATGAACGTCATACAACACGGATGCCGAATGTTATCAGATATGATGCATCATACATCTATATTGTCAAAATATACACTTTATCCGTATCGGTTTATCATCCTTTAGTTTCCAAAATATCATCAAAATATCCGAAAATAAATTTATCTATTAATCCCGACATTATGCACAAAAACGGCTGCCGCCACCCCTAACAAAGGGTTATAAATACAGGTATTTAAATTCAGTCGTTTATTTCAACGTTCATCCTGATGTACAAAGCGTTTCATTATTCAATACGAGAACGAATCACTTTCGTTCAGTGAATGAAATGAACGAATGATAACAATGTTTATCAGTGTAAAAGTACGAACCAATCGAGTGCTCTGACGTCACGAGACACCCTTTTATTTTTAAAAGCATTTTCTCAGTTTAAATGAAAGTGGAGGTAGGTATTTTTCAGCTGCAGGTTGGTAAGGTGTCGGGTTGTTCAAGCTTGATTCATAAAGTAGTATAGTAAGTATTCAAAAGAACTTTTGACCAACCTGTTCAGTCAAAAATACTTTTGAGTTTTGACTAATTTTGGTAGTCAATAGTACTTTTGACTGGTTAAGAGTTTTGGCCGCAACATACACACTGTGGCAGCCACATTTAAAAGAAAAGTTACGCCTGTTAAAATGTTGCTGCCACTTTATGTACACATAGCAGCGCTCGAAACCAATAAACTATTTCTAGACAACATGCGTAGATACCATGCTACTGAGAATCACTCAAGCCCTCACGACGTACCACAAATTAATCGCAATACTATGCTCCACAGCCTACAAGGCAGTGAAACACGCAACATTGACTCTTTCAAATAATTCTCCTTTAATTAACAATAAAACATATGTAGAAGACTGCCTCGTTGGTCTCGCGGCATAAATGTGCGCGTGGGATCGGGAGGTCCCGGGTTCGATTCCTGGGTCGGGCAGTGTTATTGGGTTTTTCTGTCACGAAATTCTCAGTAGCAGCACGGAGTCTGGAAATGTGCCCGGTACGGCAATAGGCTCGCCCCTTATTACGTGGGACTAAAGTATATCTGGCGAAAAGTGGGTGTAGAAATACACCTTTGCCTACCCCTTCGGGGATAAAAGGCGTGACGATATGTATGTATGTATATGTATGTAGAAAATTCCGCGAATATTTTAATATTTAGATTAAAAAAATTCGGTAGCCATCTAACTGAATTACGTACATTTTTGTTAAATATTTATAAAAAAATTTTTTCCTCTTCAAAAACTTCTGACTCTGACTACAAACGGTACCTTTTAAATGAACCGTGTAATCGAGAAGATAATAATTATATAACGCGATTCACGTTTGAATAGCAAAGTTATAATTTATTTTTCTGTTTGGTTATGGCGCGTGGCATGTGCGTAAAGCGATTTCGGAAATGGGATATTTTTATAATTTTTTGGTTCATCATCATCATTAGCAGCCGAAAGACGAAGCTAGAGTACACGCTTGAGCTACATATGTAACCCAGGGTGTAATATTGTCGTATACTGGCGGAACTAGGTATACCACAGCGCAATCGTCTTGTGTATTGCCCGGGTGGTTCTTCCCGCTCCTACTAGTAGCATGTCTATTACCTCGGCATAAGAACGAGTGCAAAACTCGTCCTAGACGTCGGTGGGCTACACTTGTGACCCGCGCGAGAGTTGAAGGAAAATAAGTGCCTAGTGCACAAGTGCTAAATATTGTAGATTTTGTATTATTTTGGCATGTGAACGGCCGGTCAGTATTATGGCAGGTATAAACGGTCTCGATATAATATATCAAATGAACAAATATACAAATAAAAGTGGTCCACTGTCAAAATTTCTAAAAGTGTAATTTTATATAACAAGATCGTGTACCAATTAAGTTTCGTATATCCCAGGAAAGTATAGGTACCTAGATGTATCAAACTGAAAAGGGATTAAAATCACATCCCCAGTAACAAAATATGCCTACTCGAGGAGTTGGTTGGTGTTCATTTTGCAGCAAACTCAAGCAATGCAGCCAATGTATAGGGCGCATTTATAGTAAACATCAAGAAGTTGTGTGTCCTGATTGCTCGCCAATATAAAAAAAAACTTGTATTTCTTTAACAACATCAAATATCTTAAACTTATAGCTGAGGCTTCCTTTTAAGCTTCAAGGCCTGTGTCAGGAAAGCTCCGCTCCCCCCTGTGGGATCTCCACCTTGTCGTGGTGGGGGGGGGGGGCTCAGGTACACCCACTGTGAAGCTAAGCGGGATCCCGAGAGGGGACGCTCCACGTGGGCTTGGGTGAGGCCTGCGTAGGATGCGTCCAAAGTGCGAGTGCGGGGGACAGTTCTGTCTGTCCCTCGCAGTCCTCCCTATCCTCTGCGGCCGCTGGGTGTTTTGGCGGCGGAGCCCAACACCTTCATCCGCCGCCAAAGGGGTTTTGTTCGGGGCGCGCCTGACCATCTGGCGAGCCAATACCTGTCGGCGGGTTGCGACGAATGCTTTGGCGACACCCGACCCTCTGACACACGGATACATGAGAAAGTCGAGGTGGCTTGTAGTGGTAACACCACATACTCCGGCTCTCATTTCCGCCAAGATTCGGAGATCCGAAGGGATTTTCCACCTAGTAAAACGAAAAAATAAAAGGAAAGCTCCGCTCCTCCAACACGTACATACACCGGTAACCATGATGTTGTTCTGTAACAAAATCATATTTTATTTTGTCTCCTAACAACTAATTGATAAAATAAAATATGTGTGTTTGTATTGTGTGTGTATTGTGTGTTTGGTCGGATGTGTCCAGATGTATATATGTATATACAAATATAAAAAATTGACCAATAGATAGTATATAGCGAATTATTTAATTATGTGGTTTAATGTCATTGCTAGGTATAAACTTTAAGGTACATATGATATTCCTAAGAAAAAATAAAACTATGGGTTCTCAAGCCTGCCAAATATTGATGATTTTTATGAAGTTTAGATTTATGTTTGATATTATAATTAATTTTATTTACTATTGTGATTATAATAAAGATCTCTATAACTTAAACTATGAATTTCATTAATTTGTTAACTTCTTCATAGAATTAATTGAGCTAGAAGTGGGCTACACCTGCAGCCCGCGCGTGCATTCAAGGAGTATTAATGGGGGCGTGCCCTCATATGCCGTGTATTCAATACTTCTGCTTGTGCCAAAGGACACATCTGACACAACCATTAGTTCTTGTAAACAAAATCAATACTGTGTACATTTTGAAGAACCATTCTAAGAATCATTATAAACTACTGTTACTGTTGTCCTGAAATTACGTCGAGTATGCAACAATTTTTTATTATTAATTTGTAATGCTAATTATGTTTAATTTTATGTCAGCTGCTCGACACACAATAATAGAATCAACCAACCATTTACAGGTAATAAAACGAAACCCTTATCACTGGCATACATAAAAATATCCTTGCGTATTCAGTTCAAAATAATTAGCCAGTTGAGCCTCGAAACAGGCTGGGTTGTCGTTGCTCGAAACAAACAAAATAAAAAGGAAAACTTGATAACAAACTTAAAACAATTTTATGGAACATTTCGTGATGTCGTACAAGCAAAACTGCATAAAACTGTACGAATAACAATGAAAAAAAAGAAAACAAGTAGAAAAAGTACAAAACCTCAGCGAGTTTACTCCCGCCGGATCTTTTTAAAAGGGCTGTATTACATGCCGGTAGTTTAAAAAATTAAGATTAGTAGGCAACTATTTTGCATGCAATAGCTGGCTGAAAAGATACTGAATAGGGCTAGAAAAAGATTGAATGAAGTACCGTGGGATTACAGGTGTCGAGTTTCTGTGTTTCTGTGAATTAAAGCTGCATTAAAATAAAATTATGGTTTCTTAAATGTATCATCGTGTATCTTATATTAGATATTTTAAAAAATAATGGACTGTCTAGATAGATGTAAATGTCTAATATTTTTGTCAATTGTGTAAAAAATTATAACAAATAATATATTCGCACTTAATAACCCTTGGACAACTCAAAAAACGGTCATCTATTACCAAACTAAGCAGAGCTTTTACTATGGAGACCCACTCAAACAAACTATCGTGCTCATGACACAAACAATTTTCAGAAGTGAGAATCGAACGCGAACGCCGAAAACCTCCGGCTTCGCAGTCAGGGCCTACTAGACCAGCTAGCAAGTCAAATTGTTTATTTCTATTTCTGCCCTCCCCAACCTAAAGTGCAGTAAGTGCAAAAACATGATATAGGAATTTAAACTTTCGCGATTCGTTTTAAAGTTTAAATTCCTACATCATGTTTTTGCTGTTACTGCATTTTAGGTTCAGTGTCGGGCAGATTTGTATGTTTCATAAATCGTTATTTCTAGAGTAAATATTCTATATATCAATATTGTAGTTGCCGTCGCGACAAAGGATGTGTCAAGTTATTACATCGTTCGAGAGTTGTTATTGAAAAAGTTAAGTAATTATTAACGAAGCTGGTAGCACTGTTGTAATGCAAATACAACAAAAATGACATATATATACATATATTAATTTCACACAAAAGTTCATAGATTTAAAAACTCAAAATTCTTGTTATCTTTACAAGATGCTCAGAAAAAGGATATTGACCCACAGACATACCAACCAAGAACATATCAGGTATCTTCTAAGATTCTACCTCTCAGATATTAGTAAATTATCTAAAAGATAGAACTGTAGAGGATAACGTGTAAGCGTCAATCTCTATGATAATAATTTACTTGTAATCTGGGCACGGCCGTACCATCCTTTTCTCGAAGCAATTCAGGCCATTTTCGACCCCCTATAACTTCGTTGTGGATAAAACTAGAAGCCTGATTTTCGTTACTTTAGTAGCATTATATAAGCAGGCATTATATAAACATGGTGTATTTCAAATTTCATTCAATTTGAACCAGTAGTTTAAGAATTATAACGAGTCAAATTTCTTAATTTTGTCACTCACTGACCGATCATCAAAAGTCTAAAGCACTTCTAGTGGACATAGAAGCTTCAAATTTAGAATACAATTAGTGTTTAGTATATGAATCATGGAAAAATTAAAATATTTTTCAATTTCTGACCAGTTTTCGAGATACATAAACTGAATACATAACATTGTAATTTCATATAAATATATAGGACTAGCTTTCGCCCGCGGCTTCGCCCGCATGAAATTTTAATAAAGAGTAGCCTTTGTACTTCCTCAGGTTTCAGACTATCCATATCAAATTTCATTACAAACGGATCTGCACATTAGCCGTGTAGCATACATATATTATAAACAGATAATACTTAGTTTTGTTTGTATAGTCGTCAAACTTCAGGTAAAGATTAGTATGTAGTGTATATTATTAAAATTATTGAAGAGCTTATATACCTACTGAATAGAATTGCAGCAAAACTAAAAATTTAAAGCATTACCACAAAGTACAAAATCAGACCGCCCCTCCTCCCCACTGCGCTTCAGCGCGCCAACTCATACTCTCACGCTTTTAATAACGCTGCGCTTAGGTCAATTATATCGTAAGCTCTATTTTGCCAATCAAGCCCTTTCATTTGATATTGGGGTATTTGTGGAAAATATGTCATCTGCCATTTTATGGCGGCAGCCATCTTAGATTTTTCATAGTGAGCCCTATTCTACCAATCAAGCCCTTTCATTCGATACCCATATTGAGTAATTTGTGGAAAAATGTAATACGCCATTTTGCGGCGACAGCCATCTTCGATTTTTCATAGTGAGCTTTATTCTACGAATCAAGCCCTTTCATTCGATACCCATATTGAGTAATTTGTGGAAAAATGTAATACGCCATTTTGCAGCGACAGCCATCTTGGATTTTTCATAGTGAGCTCCAGTCTACCAATCAAACCTTTTCATTAGATACCCATATTGAGGTATTTGTGGAAATATGTAATCCGCAAGTTTGTGGCGGCAGCCATCTTGGCTTTTTCATAGTGAGCCCTATTCTACCAATGAAGCCCTTTCATTAGATACCCATATTGAGGTATTTGTGGAAATATGTAATCCGCAAGTTTGTGGCGGCAGCCATCTTGGATTTTTCATAGTGAGCCCTATTCTACCAATGAAGTCCTTTCATTTGATACCCATATTGAGTTATTTGTGGAAAATATGTAATCCGCCATTTTACGGCGACAGCCATCTTGGATTTTTCATAGTGAGCCCTATTCTACCAATGAAGCCCTTTCATTAGATACCCATATTGAGGTATTTGTGGAAAAAATGTAATCCGCCATCTTGCGGCGACAGCCATCTTGGATCTTTCATAGTGAGCTCTATTCTACGAATCAAGCTCTTTCATTTGATACCCATATTGAGTTATTTGTGGAAAAAATGTAATCCGCCATCTTGCGGCGACAGCCATCTTGGATCTTTCATAGTGAGCTCTATTCTACGAATCAAGCTCTTTCATTTGATACCCATATTGAGGTATTTGTGGAAAATAAGTAATTCGCCATTTTGTGGCGGCGGCCATCTTGGATTTTTCATATTGAGCTCCAGTCTACCAATCAAACCCTTTCATTAGATACCCATATTGAGGTATTTGTGGAAAATATGTAATACGCCATTTTGCGGCGACAGCCATCTTGGATTTTTCATAGTGAGCTCTTTTCTACGAATCTAGCCCTTTCATTTGATACCCATATTGAGGTATTTGTGGAAAATAAGTAATTCGCCATTTTGTGGCAGCGGCCATCTTAGATTTTTCATAGTGAGCTCCAGTCTACCAATCAAACCCTTTCATTTGATACCCATATTGAGGTTGTTGTGAAGTAATATGTGATTCGCCATTTTGTATCGGTGGCCATCTTGGATTTACAATCATTTAAATATTATCTTTTAATCTCGATGACAATATGAGTGTATACCAAATATCAGATTAATCAATCAGGAAGGGGGTAAAATTCCAATTACTAAATTTGACCCAAGTAAACAAATAAAGATAATACAGGATTTTTGCCGACTTAGTTGATACTTTTACTTATAGTATGGCAACATTATACAATTTTTTTATAAATTGTAGCCTATGTGTTATTCTGATGTATAAACTATATTACTGTAAAGTTTCATCCAAATCCGTTTAGTAGTTTTTGCGTGAAGGAGTAACAAACATCCATCCATCCATCCATCCATCCATCTATACATACATCTTCACAAACTTTCACATTTATAATATTAGTAGGATTACAATTTGCAGTTAGGGCTTTAATTAAGGAAATTCGTTGTTGGTGTACAAGAAGTAGAAGGTACCGGAAAGGACAAAAGTAAGACTATCTACAAACAGAAATGAGATCCCATAAAAACAATACTTGTCAAAAATATCAAGTCTCGCGACCGTAAAAAGTTGTGAAATCCATGTCTGTTAATTGAAAATCTTTAATGTTTTAAATAAATATATTGACTTGGCAATCGCACTTAATAATCTAATTTATGTTTATTAACCGACTTGGTATTACATGGATTTCACAAATTTTTAGGGTCGCGAGACTTAGTATTTTTTACAAGTATTGTTTTTATGGGATTTCCTTTTTTATTGCTATCTTCAATAGGGAAGCTAGGAGGCACGTAGTTATGCTTCAGTTCCCTTTAATAATTTATACAAAGAATAGCTAAGAAGGGGTTTACCGCAGCTACCACTGCATATATTTTTTTTATTTACTTTTTAATGCCCGATATCGTGGTAATTTTGGGAAATGCGTTCTTAGTTTACGGTCCACTTTCCGCGGAAAAGTTTTCAGTCAGTCTGTAGCGCAAGTATTTTCACATAGTTATGCCATTTGCATTTATATAATTCATTCGTATGTAGCGTATACAAAATAGAGTCTATGTGAGAACGTATTTGTTCACATGTGTGCTTGTCAGTGACACGTATGCTTTAGGCTGCGTTCAAAAGTACGCGATCAAAAGTACTTTTGACTGATTTTGCTAGTCAATAGTACTTTTGACTGGTTAAGAGTTTTGACTGCAACATATATACTGACACAGGTATAAGCCATGGAATATAGATAGTCCTTGGGTTGTGGCAAACTTTTAGTTTAGCTCTTGATACTTGGTATTATGCCCTAAGTTCATCGAGCATTCCTATCTAAAAGCCTAGCTGACGTATCATAGTTGCAATACAAAATAGAGTCTATGTGAGAACGTATTTGTTCACATGTGTGCTTGTCTGTAACACGTATGCTTTAGGCTGCGTTCTCGGATGAAGCAGTGAGCGGAAAGAAGATTATCCTTTACACATGCTTTTATATGGGACTAATTTCGTAATGCCGAAGTGATGAGGGATACAAGTGCTCAACACATGTTTTCTTGCTTCCATTTTTATTATTTAACAACTATTTAGGTACTATTCAAGAGTATACAACTATACAAAAACTGCTGAAGGTACCTACTTGAGTAGTCAAGTCAAGAACATTAGAACCACAGAACACCATATACCCTGATTAGAACAGATTGTGACAGATTCGACACTCGACAGATTATAATGATTAGCAAGCGACGCGCATTAACAAGCGTATGGGTTTTGTTGACTTGTAAAATTCAATATTTTTTAAATAAATTGTCCATTTTGTATAGTTTCTATAACTTTAAAGTATGAATGATAAAATTTTTATTAATATTAATTGTTAAATAAATTATCTTTCTACACATGAAAAGTAGAACATTATTCTTCTGCAAAGCAAGTACTAAACGAATTGAACAAAAGATGAAATACACACATCAACAAAGTCTAGGGATATCTTAATCCTAAATTATTTACGAGTTTATAGTTTAGAACCTTGTTAGTTTCCACAAAAAGTTTATATACAGATTAAAACCTCTTTTATTCTATTTTCAAAATTTGAACATGGAAAGAAAAAAAACAAAATAATAAACAAAATATGGCGGCAAATTTGCTAGTAATTCGTTACATTAAAGAAAGTTAAAACTGTTTTATTATAATTATTAATGAAAAGGGTTTTTAATTGTTTTTCTTTTTTAATTTAACGTGACGTACGAACTTTAAAAGTCATGTCACGTCGTCATTTGAGTCGAGATGAAATGTTACGAGCCGTGGGCATGTTAGAAAATGGTGCAATTCAACGCGTCGTTGCTGAGGCCCTACATACCAGTCAAAATGTGATATCAAGGTTGTGGTCACGTTATCGCAGTACTGGAGATGTGGCCGAACAGCACACAGGTAGATATCGTGTTACTACGCAGAGACAGGATCGATTTCTCCAAATGACCGCCAGAAGACAACCCAATATCACAGCGCTGCAACTAGTGCAAAGGCTCCAGGAGGACCACCAGCTGCTGGTAAGCGACCAAACCGTGCGAAGAAGGTTACATGAAGTTGATCTTCATGCTCGAAGACCATTGCGTGTTCCAGCATTGCGACGTGGCAATCGCGGTCGGCGGCTTTCGTGGGCTCGGGAGCATTTACCATGGAGTGACGAACAATGGTCTTTGGTGCTGTTCACCGATGAGTCCCGGTTTGGGTTTCACCCGGATTCACGAAGAACACGCGTTTGGAGAGCTCCAGGGAGAGTTAGCCGTCTACGGCACCCTCAGGAGGTCCACCCATACCAAGGCGGGACAATCATGGTGTGGGCAGGAATTCGTCTTGGCGGACGAACCCAACTCGTTTGGATCCAAGGCAGCATGACTGCACAAAAATACCACGAGGAGGTAGTAGAGCCCGTTATTGTCCCACACAGAACTCAAATAGGCCATGAATTTCTACTCATGCACGATAATGCTCCTTGCCATACGGCGCGGCTGGTATCGACCGCTCTCCGAGAGCACGATATCCAAGTTTTGGATTGGCCTGCACAGTCGCCCGACTTAAATCCTATCGAGCATGCCTGGGACATGTTACAACGAAAAGCTTTGAGAGATTTTCCACCAAATTTGACGACTGAACAACAACTTTACGAACACTTGCAAAGGACATGGGACCTCATACCGCAGCAAGACATTGACAATTTAATTTTAAGTATTAACAATCGATGTCGATGTGTAATCAATGTAAGAGGTGGCAACACTGATTATTAATGATTAGATTTTACAAGATTTTTTCCATTTTTATTAAAATTAATAGTTTTTAAGAAGAAGTGTTTGTTGTTATCATACTAATTTTCCATGACGATTAAAAAAAATATTTTTTTTATTTAAAACAAAAAAAAACACGAAATGTTTTTTATTTTTATTAAAGACCTTAAAATAGTCTATGATTCTTCTATTTACTGTATCAGAAAATTCTTCATAGATTTTTAGATATTTGATGAAATATAAAATATCCCTAGACTTTGTTGATGTGTGTAGTTCGTTCATTGTGACGTAACAAGTCTTGAGATCAGGATTTCATTGGGTGTCGAATTACGAATCATAAGACCGTGATCTTAAGCTCGGTATCATCTGAGATGCTGTTGATACGGGTTTATTAATTAGCGTCGATATTAAGATGCTGGTCGCATCTTGAGAACGTATCGACTGATACCGCTCTTGAGACCACGATTGAGACTAGTTTATTTATACGGGTCTAAGTCGCTTACTCACCGCTTAAGACTACGCCGAGGGTTATGAGTTCGATGCCTATTCTACAAAACACAACAAATTGTTGCTTCATGGGTTATTATAGGTATACATTTTCATACATTTATCAATTATGCAATGTCTACAGAAGGAGAGTAGATAAACTGGGTCAAACAACAATTTAGTTCCTGGATTAGGCAAAGTTATATTACAACCTACTCGTTGTTACTCGTATTTATAACCCATGAAAAAATGGGCGCGTCTATTGCCATATACTTCAACTTTCAATTATATAATACATCTTCAGCAATCTTCAGACAACAAAAGACTATTAATCACTGTAATACAGAACTTCCAAATTAGCTTTCGCCTGTTAAATAATTAAGCAACTCCATAATACACCCACGTCAATAGAAGGTTTTTATTCTTAAACAGAAGCCGCCCAACCTTATGTAACTAACTTAACCCGTAAGTTATAGTGCGTGACGACAATTTACAAATCAAAATATATTAATATCTACGTATACCTAGGGCATTGTTAACCCTTTAATGCGAGTGGGTCGGATTCTATTACCGCTGGGTCCCTTGGGGTCGATGCAGCGAACCACTATTTTTGGCAGGGTAGGCTTTATTAGGGCCCTTCTAATAAAGACAATTTATTTTCAACGTTGAAACACATACGATTATTCTATATGTTGATTATTTGGTCGTTTAACCGTTGGGCAGGTTATGTGTATCTGTTATTTCAATTCGAATGATGACCAACCAAAATAAATGCCTGTTCTTTTTGCAACGTCGGTAAAAAGGTCTAGAAGTCTAGGTCATGTCATGATGAAGAGAGCCTTTGAGAGAGCCGAATTGACAATCCAACTGATGGTCTTCGCGCAAAAAAGTGATGAAACCTTTGACAATAATTAATCTGGGATTAGAGATGGAAGAAATAGAAACGACAGCAAACTTATCACTTATGAAAATGCATTTGTTAGTATTTTGATTGTTTAAATGGATTAAGTGCTATGTTACGCTAATATTCAGCCGAATCCGGTTTAGGCTGCGTTTCCACCAGAGATGTGCGAGGGAAATGTGTCGTGCGAGGATTTCTAGCTGTGCTGTGAAAATGTGTGGGGTTTTCAACCAAAGCTGAAAATGTGTGTGTACGAGGATGTGTAGCAGATCTGTGAATAATGTGTGGTGCGAGGATGCGTTGCGAAGCTGTGTAATGTGTCGACGGGGGCACGGTGTAGTGGGAGCGGAGTGACGCGAACGCCTGCCTGCCGCTCGCGTCACTCTCGTCAAACTCCGTCTATGGAATGGCTGGTACAGTATGTCGCAAACCTCGCCACACACCCCTCGCAACACATTCCTCGCATACATCTCTCGCACACATCCCTCGCACACATCCCTCGCTTGTTTTGTATGCGCAAAAATCTAGCTCCGCTGAGCCGTTTCCACCAGAGCTGTGCTGACCGAGGCGAGGTAAATGAAGCGATTCTATTGGTTCTTTACAAACACATCCCTCGCTACGCATCCTCGCACATCTCTGGTGGAAACGCAGCCTTTTTTACAGACTGGTAAGCGGACCCCAGGTTGACACTGGGATAACGCTAGGAGGATAATTTTAGACCTACGTTTTAACTGATCATAGTTTAATATAAACGCTTTAAAGGTTTCATTGTTTGTGTATTTGTACAACTATTTAAATGAGTTTCCCAAGTTAGCATTTTGTGTGACGAAAACTATTCAGTTCAGTCGCATTCATCGCGTTATCGAGACGTGACGTGTTACGTTAACGCGCTCCTATTTTTTCGCGAGTTTTCATACTACCCACATTGTCTCAGTTTCATACAATGGAAGTGGATTTTATAATAAAATATAAGTGATATATTGACGGTCTAATACTCTGAAGTGTTTCTGACTACAGGGACAAAATGTCAATATCGTTAAATAATACCCCAAGTTATGCATCCGTTACCCAAACCACAATGTTTCCGAAAAAAGACCAAGCAATTGTTATCGACGCGATCGAAAATGTTCAGATAAAAGAATACGCTCAAGCTTTAGGCAAAATAATAGAACCGTCGCAAATTCGTTTCCTGTCAAGAATTTCAAACAACCGGATATGCATATATGTATCTACAAAGGCATTAGCAGAAGATATCGTTGACAACAAAAAATCAATCACCGTCCAGAACCAAAAGTTACCAGTACGCCCACTAATCAATCGCAATAAACGCGTCATACTTTCAAACGTATGCCCCATCATACCACATACTGAGATAGAAAAAAAAGTTGCAAGAAATACAAATAAAACCTATGTCTCCTATTTCTTTTCTTCGGGCCGGTCTCAATGAAACGGGTTACAGTCATATTTTGAGTTTTCGTCGACAAATGTTTGTTACACCGGAAGACTTTGATAAACTACCAGAAAAAATTGCTATAGAATACGCAGACACCACCTACTGGATATATATATCATCGGACACTCTGACATGTTTCTTGTGTAAAAATGAAGGTCATCTAGCCTCTAATTGCCCAGAAAAGGACGTGAATACAAACTGTGCTGAAATGCAGGAAGACAATGACAAGCAGGACAACTTGGTGTTCCAGCCTGTTAAACGTCCACACCCGCCCACAGATTCTTCGGCCTCAGCTGTTACTCCTATACCTTACCTTTCTATAAAGGATAAAACCTACACAAATAAAATTACCGATGAAAGCTATAGCGAGGAGGACATCGATATCTCGTCACAATCAAGCTCAGATGAAATAAGGAAAACTAAAAACGGAAAAAAATGAAAAAATCGCCAAAAAATGATTTAGATTCTATGGAATGGCAACACATTGAAAACTTTATTGTAAATTCAAAGGAAACATACCCATTATCATTAATAGAATTAAAAGAATATCTGAAACACACGTTTGGTGTAAAAAATATCGAAGAAATAACCTACAAGTACACCAACAATATAGGTATGTTAATTGAAATGTTTAAAGATATTTTACCTATCATTACCAACCGCAGTGTAAAAAATAGACTGACACGAATTATAAATAAGCTCAAAATCGTAAGAACTAAGTCCTTGCAAGCATAGTACATTTTAAGTATACACATTAAACTTAATCTTTTACATATATCTTTTACATACTTTTAGTAACTAAACTATATTGTAAAACTACATTATTCATCTATAAAATGAATAAAGTAAATAAACATTTTAGGCTTAAGATTATTCAATGGAATAGTCAAAGTTTACTTCCGAAACTTAATGATTTGGAATCATATTTACATAACGAAAAAGTACATATTTGTATTATTTCTGAAAGCTGGCTTTGTCACGACCAACAACTTCACATATCAGGCTTTTCTGTTTTTAGAAACGATAGAATAGATGGGTACGGGGGACTTGCTATTCTAGTACACATGTCCATTAATTGTATTCTTAAAAATCTTCCAAATGTCTGTAATAATATTGATACTTTATACGTTGAAATATTGAACAGTCGTAATCTTCAACATATAATAGGTGTTTATTCGCCGTCAAATATACCAGTTAGCGGTAGGGATTACGAGGAACTTTTCGGCTATTTTTCTGAGAAAACTATAATAGCCGGAGATTTTAACGCGCACCATTCAGCCTGGTCATACACGACAGACACTCGCGGTAGACTACTGTCAGAATCTAGCGCTGAAAATAACTACGTTTTCCTAAATAACGGAGATTTTACACGCTGCGCTAAACTCAATAATAGTATAATTTGTACATCCCCCGACCTTACCTTCTGTAGTGCTGATATTGCTCTGGATTTTGATTGGAAAGTCACCAATGAGTCGTTTGGAAGTGATCATCTTGTTATCTCAATTAATACATTGGATTCGATTCAAAACAGTCCAGAATACAAAAGAAACCTTAAAAAGGCTGATTGGGCACTGTACACTCAACATATTAAATCAGCCTGCGAGAATTTAACTTTTACCGACGACTTACAAAATAGCTACAACAATCTAATCAATATTATTGAAGAAAGTGCTGACCAATACATTCCTCTTGTTAAGCACAGTCCAAACACAAGTAAATTTAAGCCAAAACCTTGGTGGAATGCAGAATTATCTAAGGTGGTGGCAGAAAGAAGGTTAGCTCTTAAACAGTTTAGGAAACTTCGCAGTGTAGAAAACTATCTTATTTACAGAGAGAAAGTGATATTAGCCCGAAGATTAATTAAACAAGCTAAAAGAAATTCCTGGCACTCCTTTTGTAATAGCATAGACTCCAACATGTCTACTTGTGAAGTCTGGAGAAAAATGAGATGGCTTAAGGGTTATCGAAGTCCCAAAGATTATTTACCAGAAAATACAGCCGTATCTTTTTTAACAGAACTCTCGCCTGATAGCGTCTCTGCCCAACCATATTACTTTAATATAAACCCCACCAGTTCAAGTAGTCTATTTACACTCTCAGAACTCATGTCAATACTTAAAAGAAAAGACACCTCTGTCGGAATAGATAACATTACCTACTCTATGATTAACAACCTACCTCATAACGCTAAAGAATACCTACTTCATATATACAACATTATTTACAAAACAGGTCTGATACCAGATCAATGGCGTGACATTAAACTAATAGCCATACCTAAAAGGAATACTAATTCTATTAAACACCGTCCTATATCTTTAATCAATTGCTTATGTAAAACTTTTAATTCAATTGTAACTAGACGTTTAGAATATCATTTTGAAACCAAATTACTTTTTAATGAATGTACTATGGGTTTTCGACGAGGATTTTCCTGCCAGGATAATCTATCTAGGTTTATTGTTGATACAGAAATTGCCTTCGTAAATAAAGAATATGTCCTCTGTGCTTACGCAGACATAAGCAACGCTTATAACAATGTCGCAATTGACTCTCTGATTTCTGCTCTAGTGAAGTTTAACGTAGACTTGTATTTGTGTAGATATATAAGAGAATTCTTAAAAGAAAGGTTTTTGGTGTATAAACTTAGGGATGGCAAAATAATTACTAGAACTTGTCGACAAGGTCTAGCCCAAGGGGACCCCATGTCACCTATTCTGTTTAACATCGTAACCATTGCATTATGTAACACTTTGGTAAATACTGTTAAAGTTTCACAATATGCTGACGATTTTGCATTGTATTATATTAATTAAAATATAAACACATGTGTTCAAGTTATACAGACAAGTCTCAACACATTTCAAAGAATTTTGGAGGATATAGGACTGGACTTGTCTGTTCCTAAGACTAAGGTTTGTGTATTTACCAGGAAATATAAAGTCCCTTCTATAAATATAACAGTAAATGACAACGGCATCGATGTTCAGAGCTGTGCCAAGTTTTTAGGCCTATGGGTGGACAGTCGCCTTAACTGGACAAGACATATAACTGAAACTGTGCAAAAATGTAACGCTTTTGTTAACATCTTAGGCTCTCTAAGCGGCTATAAATGGGGAGTTCACCCAACTAATGTCAGGCGACTTTATATTTCTCTGGTTCGATCTAAAATCGATTATGGTAGTATAATATATGGCAATGCTAGCCCTCATCTACTTAAAAAGCTTGATATAGTCCAAAACCAATGTCTTCGTCTTTGCGGCAGCTTTATTCGTGATACTCCAATCGCAACAATGGAAAGTGAACTTTGTATTACGCCACTTTATCTCAGAAGACTGTTTTTAAGTAATAAATACTTTCTGAAGCTTTCTTCCCGAAAAAACGATAGATTGGTGAACCAACTTGCATCGTTAAATGATAAAATACAATCGGGTACAAGCTATTGGCGCAAAAATCAAATCCCCCTACTCTTAGAAAGCTTCAGAACTTATTCTAAGTTAAATATTTCAAAATTTGAAATTTTGCCTCAATTTCAACTTTCTATCGATAGCACATCACTACCTTGGGACAAAATAATTGTTTCTAACATAAATCACATAGAAAAACCAAAAGCTCAACATTCTCGTGAAAATCTAAGGCTACATAGTGAAAACATGATAAGGCAACAATATGCTGACCATTGTGCAATATACACTGATGGCTCTAAAACGGAATACGGCTCTAGCTGCGTGTTCTACGACGAGCAGGCTGAATTTGAGGCAAAATTTGTTATTGATAATCTAGTTATACCAATAATGGGGGTAGAACTAATGGCTATCCATGAAGCTTTACAATACGCAGAATCCACTGCTTACCGTAAAATTGTCATCTTGACTGACTCGAAAAGTAGTCTTTTACATTTATTAGGTTGTGCTATCGGTGGGAGCAGTAAAGGTAGAAAGGAGACTTACCTTACTATTAAATGTATCTCAAAGTTGATACGTAGCGGGGTTGAAGTTATCCTCCAGTGGGTGCCTTCTCATGTCGGTATTAGCGGGAACGAGAAAGCCGACGCACTTACCACTCAGGCCCTTCAGAATGGCGGCATCTTGCTCGAGATGGAACCTCACTATACTGACTACATACCTCGACTCAAAACAGATATTTACGTCAAATTCAAAACATATTTTAACGAACAATCTCTGTCAAAAGGTATCTGGTACAAATCCATTGTTAATTCGCCACCCCGCACACCTTGGTTTTCCTCACTACACTTAAATAGAAGAGAATTGGTCATATGTTTTAGAACTCGTACGAATCACATCCCTCTCAACAAATTTTATTACAGAATCAAAAAAAGAGATAACCCAAATTGCGAAAAATGTGAAAGGGAGGAGGATCTCCTTCATTTAGTACTCGACTGTAAGATCAACGACGAATTAAGGCGGGATCTCGTAAGGGACGTCGGGTGCTCTTTGGGGGAGCTCCTCTTCCTTTTTCATCGTACATTAAGTTCTAACTTTACCTCCAAATACAGTGACAGAATTATGAGTTACTAGACGACGCCAGCAGCTACGCCTGCATTTTTTTTAATTTACCCGTTTTGGCCGATCCCGTGGGAATTTCGTAAAATCCCTTCTTAGTGCACCCCTACGGTCCCCAGGGAACATACATGCCAAATTTCAGCTTCCTGCGCCGAATAGTTTCGGCTGTAGCGTGTCTGTCAGTCAGTCAGTAACGCAAGGATTTTATATATTAAGATTTAGTCCAATCCCTGACCCTTAGAGACCAATTTTACAAGAACACCGACGCCGTTGTTTCTAGTCCCATTATTGGTTGAAATGTATTATTATATTGTACCTAATGTAACTAATTTTAAGTCGACTTAATCTTTAAGATGTATGGCTTAAAAAATAAATGAGAATATAAAAAAAAAAAAAACTATTCAGTTGTATGGAGTCAGCACTCACAGGCGTTTTCCGCTAGGCGACGATAGTTAAAACCTCGCCGACATAGGTGTACGGTGCATGGCTCTGTGTATATAACGAAGACAATTTTAACCCAATGTATTGGCACGATCGGAAACAGATTATCGAGTTTTTAGACTACCATAGAACACTTTAATTTAGCCATGTCCAATTGATATGTAGTATATCTCCGGAATGAAGGAGCTGAAATTTGAAAAAGCGATTACAAAATAGGAAAAGTACAGCATTAATTTTGGCGTTTGATCCATCGATGACCCCTAAATAATACATTTTACTGCGCCTGCTGCCTAAATTTCAACCCGATAATTTTAATGACACATTTCGTTAAAGTAACGTAAATATAGCAAAGATATTTGTACTTAACTGAATTGAATCACACGGTTTACAATAAAAACAAATAGAAATACAATAGTTTGACCCTTTACAAAGTACGGTGACTTGTACAGTAATAGACAGTATTGGAAACAGATTTTAATCCCAGGGTCACATCAAAGTTGCTATCTAGTCTGTATTATATTGGGCCAGGTGCTGGATGTTGATTTTGTGCTGAATCCACAATTATTAAACACAGAAGCAATAGATGAAGCAGTACTAAAAATGTTTCTATAATGTGTACAAAATATTTTAAATACATATTTGTGTTAGAAGATTCTGTCCAGGTTCTATCATCTGGAATTAAAAGGTAAGCAACTTCTCTTGCTATGTCGAGTAGGACAAAACAAATTTAATTTTTGTAACTACATAAATCAAAAACATAGTAAGCTATAAAGTAATAAAAGTCATTATACTATCGCAACAGGTACAAACATAGAAATACTATATCTATGGGTACAAAGGACATTCAGACTAGAACCAATTTTAGTCCCGCGTGTACGTAAACATTGCCACACACACAGGCATTGCCCCATCCGTGGATTCTTTATACAGTCATTAATTAATTTATCATTAAAAATTTCAAATCTATTGCTGAAAATATCAAAATAATCTCTAATATCGAGGAGACAGTAACGTACTCAGTATTCAGAGAGTGGAGGCATATAAAAATTCAGTCTTCGCTCGAAAGCGCCTACTCCCGTACGTCACATAAACTTATGCTTTATGGTACAGCCGATCGGGAAATGTTAGGTCGATCATATGACTTTGGGGCAGTACTTACTTATACGAGTTAGATCTGAGCGTCAATCTTGCAGGCACGAACTGTAAAACTTTGTTTTTTCCGTTTAGCGGCAAATATGCCGCAGCGTGAGTGACAATCCTTTTGAAGTTGCTTATGAAAACGGAGAGGAACAATAACTCAGCTTTTAAAATATGTTTCACAGCCTGACTATTTTTGCTATTGCTGCGGCTCCGCGGGTTAAGTCTAGCAATCATTAAAACCACCGCGATGTCCTTGATGTCCCAAAGAGGCGGTGGTCAGGCGAACCACGATTAGCATACTATTCATATTAAGCGTTTGTGTTGTTTTAAAATGGTAAAAAGAAACCTGGATACATTGAAATGTTAAGATTTTTATATTAATAATTTTATTAGTGCATTGGTGCAGCAAGAGCTTTATAATAACCAGTAAACTCGTTTATCTAGATTAAACTCACATATCAAACATCAGCAAATAATTCAAGCAATGCAGCAAATCCTCCTCACCGTCCAATACACCATACACTCCTTATATAAATATCACACGAATATTAAACAAATCCAATACGCGTTCCCTAAATATGTTCTATAGGTACGTGTATATTTCGTTTTCCTTAACTGGGCGAGAAATATCTTCCGTGTTGTGTTTCAATCAATTGCCGTGAATTTTTTGGCATTTTGTTTTATATTATTTTTGCTCAGAATGAGATCGCTGCCAAATTCCTTCATTCCTTGTCGAGGTATTTGATTTGGATTAAACTGGCGAGCTACAATTAAATGTTTTACTTTCTCTTCTTTGATTCTGTTGTGATTTTCTTTTACTGAGATATTATTATAGAAAATCATAAACTTGTTAAACTACCTGTAAAGTACGCTTTGCTCGGCTGAGAAGATAAAATTGATTTAATATTTTTTCCCCAGAAATGTAGTACTTTAAAACAACTATAATCTTAGTCTCGTTTTTAAACATCAGCTATCTCATAGCCCTTGTGCATTTACTATTTGTATATATTTAACAAATACTTACTGTATTTGCACAATAAAGACTCGTTATTAAGGCTCATCATAATCAGGTAAACAGTTTCATAGCTGAACCAACAAAATAATACCTGTAGATAAAATCTTTGGACGAAAGTAACGAGAAACGGTAAACGGTCGCAAATCGCAGCTAGGTATATGTCAGGTATTGCTTCAATGTGCGACATTAAGTCAGGTACTCAATCACTTTAGTGACAGAATTGCTGACTAATCACGTATGCAAGTAGTTTCTACATTATTCTTTTGCTGATAATTTGTTGCCGCTATATTTTTCGCCGTATTAACAACAGTAGCGGTATATTTTATAAGCTAGCTCACTAAGAGATATAAAAAGGATTTTTGGATACTATAGTGGGGGTCTTGCATAGGTGTGCGAAAGCTGACGTGTGCGAGATGCATTTGTGTATGTGTGTGACGTATGAGCGAGCTAAATTAGTTTGTAAGTTTAATAATTCAATAAACCAGTTGGCATCTAACATCTGAGTGTTTCACTTGTCTCCAAACTCCCTACACAATACACGTACACAGTACAGGGACATGTTACAGTGGTGACCCCGACTCTAACGCGCTACCATGTACTCGCAAGCACTACCAAATCCGCCCGCGGCAGCTCTCGTGAAGATGGAAGAGTGCGAGACCAGTAAAGCCACACTTTCGGTTGCAGACAAAATACCAACCTTTTGGCCAGAAAATCCACAATCGGCATATAGCAACAGAACAAATATTTTATGGTTGTGGCTAAGTTGAGCAAGGACGCCATACAACAAGTTACAGACATTATAGCTAGCCCGCCGGAGACAAACAAATACGACACCCTGAAAAAACGCCTACTGCAGATGAAGATATGAAGAGTCGGAAACGAAACAAGTAAGAAAATTTATAACAGAAATGGAACTAGGAGACCAGAAACCGAGTCAATTATTGCGGAGAATGAAAAAATTGGCAAGAGGAAAAATTTAAGATGAGACACTGAAAATTCTACGGCAAGGACACCTACCGTCGTCAGTTCAAGCTGTACTCACCGTAACATCCACGAGCAACCTGGGAGAATTGGCAGTCATAGCGGACAAACTCATGGATACTCACTAGCCAGTGCAGATCAACGAAGTGGCCCGCAGTCAGTCGCAGTCGTCGAACAGTTTCGAGGTAGCCGCAATAATGGCAGAGATGACGTGAAGATAAATCTGAAAATAAATTAAATGGACGCCCAAAGGAGCAGGTTCCGGAACAGGAGCAGGAACAGTGACCGTTCCCAGTCAAGGCCACGTAGAACGCCAGAAAGTCTAGATTGGCTGTGCCCGTACCACTGGAAGTTTCGAGGTCGAGCGTACAGGTGCGTTGCCCCCTGCAGCTGGAAGAACAAGAGTCAAGGCCCGAAGCCGGAAAACTAGCAGAACTGCAGCAGGTGGCGGGAAGCGATGCAGTCAAGGATCACCGCCTAACCTAAAGTAAGTGATAGAATATCTAATATAAAATTTTTGATAGACTCAGGAGCCTGTATTTCTGTGTTACCTAAAAGTTACGTAGAAAATTGATTAGCTTTAGATGTAAATTCTAATTATACGCTATTCGCAGCAAACGGTTCTAATATTAGGACGTATGGCACAAAGATATTTACCTTAGATTTAAAGTTAGGAGATCTTTCAGATGATCTTTTGTTGTTTGTGATGTGAAACAGCCGATACTAGGCGTAGATTTTTTACACCATTTTAAGTTAATTTTAGATATTAATGGACGTTGTTTAGTAGACAAGATAACTAACCTGGGTGTACGAGGAACGATCGTAAACCATTTCGAAACTACGATTTCTACATTACGAAATGATCACTATGTATATGAGATATTAAAAATATATCTCACATACTTAAGCCCACGTAGGCCATTGAAATCGGCCTGGGCAAGCCCATTTCATCTAGTGCCCAAAAAAAATGGTCAAGTTCGTCCTCGTGGCGACTATAGAGCTCTAAACGCTATAACCAAACCCGACCGGTATCCCATACCTCGCGTTCAGGATTTCACGTATTTACTAGCAGGAAGAACAATATTTTCGAAAATTGACATAAAAGAGGCATACCACAACATATTAATTAATCCTGAGGACATTTGTAAGGCCGCGATAACAACGCCGTTTGGTTTATACGAATTCGAACGCATGACCTTTGGATTAAGAAACGTGGCACAAACCTTTCAACGCTTTATGACAAATATAGTACTATCAGGTTTAGACTTTGTATACTGTTACTATGATGATATTCTTATATCGTCCTCTAGCAGTAAAGAGGATGATGAACATTTAGATCAAGTATTTAGTCGCTTAAGTGAATATGGTATAACAATTAATTTAGAGAAATGTACTTTCAAGGCCACTAGTTTAGAATTTTTAGGCTACAAAGTCATTACAGCAGGTATTAGGCCGTTAGAAACTAAAGTTCAGGCAATTATCGAATATCCTAAACCGAATAATGTCAGTGAGTTAAAAAATGTTTAAGGCATGGTAAACTTTTATAGAAGTCATTTACCTAGAGCAGTAGAATATTTAGATATATTAAATAATTATATTCATAAGGCTAAAAAGTACGACAAAACACCGATACATTGGACCCCTAATGCTGATAAAGTATTCTTTGAATGTAAGAACGGTCTCTTGAACTCAGTTACGTTATCGTTTCCCGTGAACAATGTGCCACTTGCACTTTCTGCAGACGCGTCAAATAGTTGTGTAGGAGCAGTGTTGCAACAATTTAACGATGGTAAATGGAATCCATTAGGATATTTTTCTAGAAAATTAACACAAACACAGCAAAACTATAGCACTTATGACCGAGATTTACTTGCTATATTTTTAGGTGTAGAACATTTTAGAAGTCTATCTGAGGGCCGTGACTTAACCCCTCGCGTGCCCCGCTCTAAAATGCATTTTCTACGGTAGTGTCGAGCCTTTTAAGGATGTAACGTTTATAAGATCCTAGGTTATTAAACTTTAATTTTTTCGCGTTTCGTATAATTATATGACGTAAATTTTCAAACCGTATACAGTTCAGAAGTTACTCTATATGAGAATTATCTTAAAATAGCTTACCTTTAACCTTTTCATGTCGAAAAAAATTGATAAATGCTGGTCACTTTGTTTTATCTTACACCACGTGAAACATTTTTCCAAAATACACATAAATTACTCACGAAATCCCCTTTCTCACTGCACTAATATTGACACGGGTAGTCGACGCGACGGTTATATACATTAATTTAGGATAGTTCAACGATATTACTTCACAATAACCATTTATTTATAGCAGCAAAAAATTTGCGCCATTTTGACGATCCGACGGAAAACATTTCTCACTCACAAAACATATTTATACCTATTTATAGCAAAAACAATACGAAATGTCTTATTAACAATGGATTCCAAGAAAACTTTGTAAGAAACTTATCTATATTTGGTAAAGTAATTAATAAATACTTACATATAATCATTTTAAAATATGGAGGACGGCTAGCGGCCAACGCTCGAAAATTGCATACAAAAGTTACTAATACTTTTTTTGTAAATGTTTTTATAACTGGCTAAAAAAATATTTAAAACATATACTTCACTTAATTGTCAATAATTTAATATATAATACTACTAAAATCACTTAACGTTTGCGTTGAGAACATTTAAAAAAAATTACAAATTCAACTTATTTGATCGCTACGGCACAATATGGCGCCACGGAGAAAACTGAGCACAGAAATCAGCAATTTTATTATTTTTCTCGGTTACAAGCTTGGAAATATAGTAAAAATTGATGGTTATTATGTTGGGTAATCTGTAACTAGTCGATGTACGTTTTTATTATTGTAACCAACCACACAACACCGGAGTGAAGTCCACACAAATCCTTATGGGCACACCGTGCCCGTAGGCCACTACCGGCCTATTTCTCTTACGGGCACACCGTGCCCGTAGGACACTCAAGGGCTCAATTATTTTCACAGACCACAAACCATTAACATTCGCCTTTTCAAAGCTATGTCAAAATAATAAGAAAGAAAGCCCTAGACGTGTAAGACAATTAAGTTTTATCTGTGAATTTACAACCGACATACGACATGTGTGTGGACAGGATAACATAGTAGCGGACGCCTTATCGCGTATACAGACCATAGAGTGCACATCGAATGCAATAGATTATGAAAAATTTGCTTTAGAACAAAGTAAAGATGTAGAACTCCAGAATATTTTAAGTAGCCCCCATAACAAATTTAAGAAATTTTCAATACCCAACTCCAATCAGTAATGTATTCTGAAATATCGAACGTAAATGCGAGGCCATATTCGACAGTCTTTTAGAAAAATTGCATTTTATACTGTACATAATCTTAATCACCCGGGACTGCGTACATCACGCCGTATGTCTTATGTGTCTTATAAAGGTCTAAATATTTTTTTAAACAGCGAGTGAATGTCAAAATAAAGTGTAAACGTAAATAAAACAACCAGTAATCATGTAACAATTAATATAATTGAAGTATAACTATTAAAACAACTGTATTTTTATGTACAGTAACAACTTAATATAACCTTACCACCTATGTATTTTATAAACCAGTAAGGTTGTACAAGAGTACAATAATTGTATCTATATACAGTATGACAATAATTAAATAAAAAATGTATATCTATCATTTAAAGTAAAAATGTATGTAATGCAGTAAATATTAAGAAATTATGTAAAATGTATGTAATATTTTTTGTCAAAAAAGGAGGAATATTGTGGGGTCAGCATAGGTGTGCAAAAGCTGACGTGTGCGAGATGCATTTGTGTGTGTGTGTGATGTATGAGCGAGTTAAATTAGTTTGTAAGTTTAATAATTCAATAAACCAATTGGCATCTAACATCTGAGTGTTTCACTTGTCTCCAAACTCCCTACACTATATACACACACAGTACCTACGGTGACACATTACAGAGTTCTTGATTCTGCAGCAAACACTACTAACTCAGTAGTAATCAATGTCAGTCAGTGTATATTTATAGATTGAAATATTGTCAAATCAAAAGTCTTTCAATTAAATATATTTTTTTGTCAATACCAAAATAATTAAGAAACCTATAGTTGGAAATTATTTTAATTGACTGAATGTTACTTTAATTTAGTCAGAGACCTCTGAAGCAAAAATAAATTAGTGCTCTCGAGTATTTTCATAAAAAGTGAAACAAGAACATACCAATCAAATTATATTTACATTCAGCCTCTTTTAAAGTTTGTAACTGAATTTTCCTCAGATACAAAATCAATATTTATGACTAAAAGCAATTGAGTGACTTTCAAATGAACCCTTTAAAAAGTGAAATTTCTTTGCCTCTAAATAGAAAACACTTCACTTAGCTTTCTGGATCTTAAAAAAAATTTCTAAAACTTATTTAAGATCCAGAAAGCTAAGTGTAAATAAAGATTGTAACATAAAATAAATCTTAGGAGTATTGGCATTAAAACCCGGTGTTCATAAAATCAGAAGATCGTTTTACGATTTTATTTTTGCAATCACTGCGTAAGACACAGTTTATTGCGACCAAATGCTCCTTTAAACTGTAAGGCTAAACGTGCATTCAATACCACTCCATTTCGTTCTAAAACACCGAAATACAAAACGATTCCACCTGAATCGTTGATCACTATACTCATTACTGCTAATTCACTTGCGACTAGAAACACACGATTCGTCGCCGTCGAATCGCAGCTGATTTGTCTCTGTAATAGTCACATTAATCTCGTGGTCCCGCCTGATGCGAGAATCAATTCAGGTGCCTATTGTCTCATTGTTTATTGGCTTTGGTTTTTCGCGAACGATTTCATACAAAACTCCCCTTTGCTGAAACATTTTCAATATGCTTTGAAGCATAATGATGGTTTTCATGAGAAGGTTTAGAAAGAACTTCAATAACTTTACCTGAATTTGAGGTCTGGTTTATTCTGTTGTTGTTCAAGCAAAGTAGATTACTTTACTTGAAATTTATTTTACTTCTAAAGGCAATGATATACAAACAGGGTGTTGATTTGCATTTGCAAAATATTTTAAGGGGTGAATATACTATAACTGAATACAAATACATGAAAAAATAAGTAACAAAAGTTGAAAAATTTTTCGTCATCACATACTTTGAAAATTAACTCGGTGTATTGACCGACGCCGCCGCTCAGCTGATCGCCATTGCAGGTGCCTAACACATACAAGCACACGTACCTACAGTGACTGCGCGATACAGTCTTATTTTGCATGATTCAACCGTTAATTCGGATTTACTGTCTAAGTAACATTTAATGAAAATAGGGTAGTATATCATCGCACACTGATTTAAATAATTGTAGGTAAATAAGTATACCTCGTATCTATGTTGTATTATTAAAATATTTTACAAATGCAGATCAACATATTGTATTTCTTCACTCTAGAACCCGCCTACTCTAACGGCCATCTTAGAGCTATGTGCCTTGCCCATTGCCACTTCAGTCTGGCTATTTGGAGAGCTATGTCGGTGACTTTGGTTCTCCTGCGGATCTCTTCATTTCTGATTCGATCTAGCAGGGAAACTCCGAGCATACCTCTCTCCATCGCCCTCTGAGTGACCCCGCGCTTCCGGATAAGGCCCCTAGTTAGCGACCACGTCTCAGCGCCGTAGATACTACTACTGGCAACACACACAGGTCAAAGACTTTCGTCTTGAGACACTGCGGGATATTCGACGTGAAAGCCAGAAGACTGTACCGAACGACTCAGCAGGGGAGGCCTTCCGGAAGGTGGGCCGACGATCTGGTTAAGATCGCGGGAAGCGGTTGGATGCGGGAAGCTCAAAATCGGTCTGTGTGCAGAACCTTGGGGGAGGCCTATGTCCAGCAGTGGACGTCTCTAGGTTGACATGATATTGTAATTCAATAAAAGATGTTATTCTTACAAATGTTTAGGTGCACTTCAAATGAGTGAGCAAGAGTCATCTGTGTTTAAATAAAAGTGCAAAATGTAAGAATATAGTTGGCAGATGGATAAGGAATCCGATAACTGTTTGTATATTCTACGAATTACTGGCACGTACGATAGGGCATTACGCAGGAATAATGGATTTCCACTTGCTCATAATCTTTTTGGAACTATATGCCAATCTGCCTCTCTTGTATTCATCCACTATATTTTCTATTCATATTTTAAATGGTTTTAAATGGTACGAATATATTACTTAAATTATCAACCATAACTAGCAATTGAAGATAGACCAACAATTTCTCAAAATTTGTCCGGCAATATGTTTTCAGGAATAATCCATGCAGCCACAGAAAATCTATTCAGAAATTCTATAGCTCTGTACATCAAACATGTACTGCGCAGTGTATTCATTAACTACGGAATTCAATATTTCAATTAGAGATAGATCTGTAGATTTTAGATTCGTTTTTGAAAGTTTTTGACATAAGCTCCATACAAAATATGTCAAACACAAATCTAACATCTACAGATCTATCTATAGTTTGAATATTGAAATGGCCGTAAATGAAGCGCCAAATATGCCTCGTAAACAACATTTCATTAGGTCAGTTGGTCGGTGATATTCTCCCATTGAATATGCTCATGAATAGCAGCAATGAAAAAATCTTAACACCCAAATGCTGCATTTCTAGATGCTAGGTTACATAACAAAATTATTTCAAACTGAAATATCGTCTGGTAGAACATTGACGCTTTTTGGAACAAATTTTAATGATTACAGCATTTTCTTTTGAAAGATTTTCATGCAAAATCCATTTATATAGGAGAAGACAACAGGGCGTCCCAACTTAGTCTAGATTTCACCCGTCCCCTACCCAGAATCTAGCACGCTGAGCAGAAGACGCGTCCCGCTCGGGCACTGATACCAGTTCCCTCGAGCGGGCCCCAACCACACCCACCCCAGCAACATGCGGAAGATCAACCACCGCACTCTCGTAGGCTTGGGCCTCTGCCAAGGAGATTCACCCGGCTGGTTAACCTCGAGAGTGGCTTAGATAAACACCTTCGCACGGTGCATCTTCGCGGTCCACTACGTTGAGACCGCGAAGAAGAACACAAATAATAGAACTGCTTCCGCGGACAAATGCCACACGAACGCACAACAACAACGTGGAAGTGAAGCGATACTAACATAGTTTATAAGTATATTTATACTAACAACCAATGTATGTATGTTAGACTGTAAGGTATTTATCTAGGTATGCATTTATGCTACGCAAAATAAAATGATTTATTATTATTATTATTAAATTCAATGTCACCGGACAACACCGGATTTATTTCTGCATAAAGTATACATAGCAGGTCATTCGATTACAGAGCTAAAGCAACACCGATGCCGTTAGGCCTTCGAGTACACAGGAAACAACAATTTATGCAAACACATATCGGAGCTCTACGTGCCTACACAACACGTTGGCTTTTGATTCCGGATTTCGTGTGGATATCGACAATAGATGCTATGAGATGGCTGAAGATTATTTTGGATTTGTGACAAATATGCATGTGTGAAAATAGATCCAAAACGAAGAGTTATTAATACATAATAACACAGATTGAAATCAAATAAGCATAAAAATGCTAGGAAAATGATGAATATACCTTTTTGCATTGAAAACATACAGCAAATACAAGCTGGGTCGGACTTTATCTCTTTCTAAAACAGCTCATGTCTTTCAGCTCACTTCGTAATTTTTTACTACACTATGCTGTAATATCAAAACCATCGCAAAACCTCAAAGAAGAGCCTTAAAAAGTAGTAAAAGTACATAAAGACATATTTATTTCTGCATTTTGGTTGTTTACAACACTTATACAAGTCAAAAGCCTATTCTAGATGATGCCGGCTTTTCCTAGCTAAATGACTTCTTGAGAAGAAAAGCCGAAACAAACTCAGAGTCATTGTTTTTTTTTGTCAATTCAATTTCTTTAGTCTTTTCTTGATCTTTTAAAGTCCAGACAAAAAAAGGGTTTAGTATGCAAGTACAGTGCAGGATATCGTCTGACGCTTTTGACTGACTCGGCCCACTGATGGCCCGCATTCAACAGCAATCGTACGGCTCAACTATGATTGAGAGAGCCAGCACGGCAGCATCTGTAGCACTATGCCTCCACGCCATCAGAAGGTGTATGCATAAGCATGTCAGCCTAAGCCATCAGACAGGTTGCCACAACTATTTATTTAAATGTCTAATAATGCCCACATCGTACTCACAACTTTACATGCTAATACATGGTAAAATACATGTTGTAAACAATATGTAAAGTAATAAAAATTTAGACAATAAAATTTCATATATTTAAAATGTCAAAAAATATTATTGAATGTCAGTTTAAGAATGTCTAAAAAATAATAACATATTACTTAAGTAATTTTAAATGTCAAACGAAAATAAATAAAATAACAATGTCAAATCAAACAATGTCAAAAACTAAATAAATAAAATTACAAATGTCAAATGAAGAATGTCAAATTGTAAAAAAATATAAGTACTTACTACAAATGGAAATCAAAATATTTTGTCACTAATTTCAAAATGTCAAAATTCACAATTTTTAAACTCAAGTCCAGGCATTTTTGTCTGCTAAGTAATCTTTAACTGTGTAATAAGCTTTTGAACACAAGCTCTGTTTAATAAATACTTTGAATTTATTAATACTTAGTTCCTGAATATTGCCTGGAATTTTGTTGTAAGAACGTATGCTTTGACACTTGTATGAGTTACTTATTTTTTGTAGTCTAGTTGAAGGTAGAACAAGTTTGTTTTTATTTCGTGTGTTTAATTTATGAATGTCACTGAATTTAGAAAACCTATTTATATTTTTCCTGACATATAACAAGCTCTCATAAATGTATTGAGATGCGACAGTCATTATCTTAATTTCTTTAATTTTTTCCCTCAGTGAATGCCTTGAACCAACACTGTAGATTGCACGAATAGCTCGCTTCTGCAGTACAAACACAGTTTGAATGTCAGCTGCGTTGCCCCATAATAAAATTCCATACGACATTATGCTATGGAAATAACTAAAATATACTAATCTGGCCGTATCTATATCAGTTAACTGACGAATTTTATTAACCACGTACGCTGCAGAGCTAAGTCTATTCGACAACTGACCTATATGTGGGCCCCACTGTAGCTTAGAATCTAAGGTTATGCCTAAGAATACAGTGTTATCTATAAGATCCAACTCTTCTTCATTCAAACATATGTTAGGTTTAACTTGTTCTACATTCGGTCTTGAAAATCGTAAACATTTTGTTTTCCTTTCATTTAACAGTAAATTGTTAGCAGTAAACCATTGAACTACTTTAGAGAGAGCGTTATTTACATCGTCATTATTTGATTGTTGTTGCCTAAGTTTAAAAATAAGTGATGTATCATCAGCAAATAACACTATCTTTTCATTATTTTGCATAATATATGGCAAATCATTAATAAATACAAGGAAAAGGAATGGACCAAGAATTGAACCTTGCGGCACTCCCATTGTGACCACTGAACCCATAAAAACTTTTCCATTCACCTCAACTCTCTGTATCCTATTACTCAAATATGATGTTAGGAGATCCAAAGCAGTGTTCTTAACTCCATAGTAATGTAATTTCCTGATCAAAGTTTCATGAAAAACGCAATCAAAAGCCTTAGATAAGTCACAAAAGACTCTCAGAGTATCATGCGATTCCTCCCAGGCATCAAAAATACTATTTAACAGCTCATCTCCAGCATCGGTAGTAGAGCGACCCCTAGTAAAACCAAATTGTTTTTCGTGTAACAGCTTATTCGTATTAAAATGAATTTGAAGCTGACCTAGAATTAATTTTTCAAAAATTTTTATAAATGTGGGTAGCACAGATATTGGCCTATAATTTGTGGGGTCAGATGTGCTACCTGATTTAAATAACGGAATTACTTTACTACTTTTCATTTGATCGGGAAACACACCACAGTCAATGCATCTATTGAATAATAATATAATAATAATAATATATTTATTTGCATCAAACATGGTATAAAAAGATGTTACAATTGTGAAAGAATGTTACACATGTTTTGCTTAACATAGTATGCAATATATTTAAAGTCACTTAAAAATTAACACTTTTAAGTGACAAGGTATCTTATTAAATATACGTATACACATAGCTAGGCAGCTTTTATTATATTTAGTTAACCTTGCATCATCATCAAGCACAAGTCTGTGGGGGTCTCGTCTACTCCTTGGATTAACACTGTTTGCTGTCTTGAACAATTCTTTATATTTCTTTACAAACGTACAAATTTCATAAATATAGAGAGATGGTAGCGGCAGCAAACCAAGATCTTTAAATATCGGTCGACACGATTCATCAGGTTGTTTTCCACACATAGCTCTGATACATTTCTTTTGTGCGACAAATGCTCTGTTTATATCAGTACTGTTACCCCACATAATAAGTCCGTAGCGTAACAGTGATTCCACATACGCATGGTAACAAGTAGTGGCCGTTTTTAAATTTGTTACGTGTTTTATTTGTTTAAGCGCGTAAACAAATCTATTTACTCTGTTCGACACATTTTCCACGAGTGTCTTCCAATTTAAGTTTTCATCCAGTGTTATGCCCAGGAATTTGGTATGCGTAACTTCTTTGAGTTTTGGTATTCTTAGCTTAATATTGAAATTACTATTATAAGATTTATTAAATTGTATAAATACGGATTTATTTAGATTAATTTTTAAACTATTTATGTCAAGCCAATTAATTAATTTATCAATTGTATTATTAATTTCATTTTCGTGGTCATTAACAGTATTATATTTTTTATTAGATGTCACAATGATAGAAATGTCATCAGCGTATAATATGGTTTTGTGGTTTGTTATATTGATTATATCATTAATATAAAGCAAGAATAATACAGGGCCCAGCACGCTTCCCTGGGGAACGCCACATCTATTATAATTGTATTGAGAATAGTACGGTACCATATCTCTATTATGATTTATTTTTGTAGCGACAACGCATTGTTGTCTATTACTTAAATAGGACAAAAACCACTGTAATGGATGTCCCCTGATGCCAAGATTCTGAAGTTTTTCTATTAGTATGTGATGTGACACCAAGTCAAAAGCTTTTGACAAATCGAAAAACAAACCAGTAGTCAAGTTATTATTATTTAAGTTTGCCACTATCTCTTTTATCGAGGAGAAGATAGCTAAGTTCGTAGATTTATTTTTCTGAAAGCCATGCTGTTCATCTCTAATAATATTAAATGTGTTACAAAAGCTTATTAATCTTTTATACATACACTTTTCAAATACTTTGGATATTATAGGAATCAGGGTAATCGGGCGATAGTTACTGATATCATATTTGTCACCCTTTTTAAACAGTGGCTTTATAATGGACAGTTTGAGTGCCTCCGGAAAAACACCACTTGAAAATGATGAATTTATTAGATGTGTTAGAATGCCTGTGATTTCTTCTACACAAGCTTTTAGAACTTTGGTTGTAATCTCATCATAACCCATAGTATTTGTATTGTTTAGTGACATAATTTCTCGTCTAACTTCAGATTCTAACATAGGTTTCAGGAACATTGAACTCAAAATTACTTTACTACTAAAACTATAAGTTGCATTTTTCTGATTAAAACCATCATTAATAAAATGAGCATTAAAGGCGGATGCGATTTTAATTGGATTTGCAAGCATTACATTGTTGATTTTAATACTATCTATGTTTTGCTGATCCTTGATATCGTTTACTTCATTTTTTATTACTGTCCATGTCGCCTTATATTTGTTGTCATTATTTTGTATAAATTTAATATTTGAATACTTTTTTGAATTATAAATACATCTTTTTAATAGTTTAGAATACTTTATATATTGAATTTTATTATGTATAGTTTTCTCTTTATAATACTTGTACCTTAGTATTCGTTTAGTTTTACAACTTTGTCTCAGGCCCCTGCTTATCCAATTTTGTCTATCCTTCTTATTTTGATTAACTTTTACTCGAACTTTAGGGAAGCAAAGATTATAAAATAAGCAAAACAGCTCATGAAACTTACTAAACGCTACATTTGTATCCTCCTCTGTGTATATATCGGACCAATATAAGTTTTGTAAACATTGCCTAAATTTCCGAATATTATCCAAGTTATAATCTCTTTTATAAGTATAATAAATAGCTATATTCGGTATTCTTTTCTTAGTCGGAATGCTTATCAATTGAGCTGTTTCGTGATCAGACAGCTGGAGCGGCAGAACTGAGGCAATGGCATTTGGTATATTGCTTAAGATATGATCTATACATGACGATTTCCGTGTAGGCTCATTAATGTGAATTTTCAAATTATAGTTATAACATATATCTTGTAAATCGTTCGTAATACTACCCTTTTTTAGGGTATTTATGTTAAAACCTCCCGCTATAACTATATGCATTCTAGATTTATATCGTAGACTTACATCGTACAAAAGATTATTAAGTTTAGATAAAAACTGTTTCGGGTCTGACTGGGGAGTTCTGTAGAGACAAATTATTATTAATTTATTAAACATAATTTCTATGCCACATGCTTCGAAAGTATTCTGCACGGCGTATTTTTTTATAAATAACAATTCCTTAAACGTAATACCCCTTTTGATTAAAATGCAGTTGCCACCTCTTTGCTTATCCCTACAAAAGTTAACCGCCATGTCGTAATTATAAATTTTTATATAATTTTCATATCCCCTTTTTATGAATGTTTCGGAAAAACATAAAACATTTGGCTCTTCGTTTTTAGGGTTCCGTACCTTACAAGGTAAAAAAAAGGAACCCTTATAGGATCACTTTCTTGTCCGTCTGTCTGTCTGTCTGTCTGTCCGTGTGTCACCACCGATTTTCTCAGGAACGGGTGAACCTAGCAAATTGAAATTTATACCAGATACTAAGGTCTATGATTCCTATTAGGTGTATAAAAATCAGGGTCCTGGGTCAACCCGATAAAAAGATATGGTCAAAATTAGATTTTTGCGAAAACTTGTAAGTACCAAAATTAACCTCAATTTTCAACTTTTTTTTATTTTCGGAATTTTTCCTTTACTTGTGCTGTAAGACCTTGGTTTTGACCAAAATTGACAATTCTAGGTCAACCGTAAGTACCCTATAGGTTTTGGGTCGAAAACCTATATGGTAGTTCCCGTTGAACTACAATCACGAAATTTGGCCAAAAGCAGGGTCTTATAGCACAAATAAAGGAAAAATTACAAAAAATAAAAAAAGTGGAAAATTTAAGGGTGTCCCCATACATACATAGTAGACTCCATTTAAGATGTCCTCTAAGTTGTATGGGCGCTCATACAGATTTAGAGGACTAGCGTAATTAGCACCAACCACAAAATTAAATAAGGTAAAATGCGTACGGAACCCTCGGTGCGCGGGTCAGACTCGCACTTGCCCGAATTTTTTAATCGTAATTCCTGTAAGGTTAGTTCTAGTAATTCGCGCTTAGATAGTAGGCTTGCAATGTTTTGATGCATAATTTTAAATGTATTTATTGTAACTGTTTGCGGACTAGATTCGAAAAAACGTACTATTTCTGTTTATTACAGGAAAATAATATGGGATTGTTCCCGTGTGTTTATTTTCTACGTGAACTTTTGAGCTGACAGTTTGTAAGGAGGTACTTGTATTAATACGTTGAAAATAGTAAGGAATAGTGCCTTTCCTCGGTTCTGTTATCTTATTAACATACAAATTTAAAATCGGCCTGCTACTCGCTATTCGCTTCCTAATTTCACGAGGATTCAAGTACTTATCACTATAATCACTATAATCTATAACATAGTTTATTGAGTGACAGACATCAACAAGGTTGTAAGAAGAACATTCAATAAAATGACACTTTAAATAATCTTTACATAAATTTTTGACACGTTGGTTCAGTTTAACAGCATCAAAATAATTATTTTTGTAGACAATTATGACAATAATTGTGCTGCCATTGAATAATTGAAAAGTAGTTTTTAATTCTGACAATACTGTGCTTTGGTTGTAGTCGTTTTCACCTATACAGATTATAAGTTTATCATTCGACTGAAGCTTCAAGTTACGGCAATTCTTTAATACTTCATAACTTAGTGCGTAAGGCTTTGTTTCCGCTACAATGCCATACTTCTCATATTGCGAGCGCTCTCGCGAATGCGCTAAGACGGCAGCAAGACCGATGCATTGCTGAGTGCCGAAGATGTGTATTTTCCTGTTCGGTTGACAATTTCGTTGTTTCGGAAGAGCGGTTACCATATCATTGGTTCGTGGCTTATATGCAGTTGGGTTACATTTTCGGGTAGTATTACCGCTGTCGCATACGTCCTTTGTCAATGATTCAATTTGTTTCGAAAGACTAGCAATCACAGCTTCAGCCTCGCACAACTGCTGCTGTAACTTAACAATATCATTTTGCAAACTTGCAATCATTTTTGAGCTTTTCGTTTCGATACTAGACTTCGCTGGTGAAGGTATGGGTGTCGATAAATGTTGCATTGAATGAATTCTCTTCGAAATACTTTTTCTTGGGCTTGTTGCTAAAATTGATGAAGTATGGCATAAGGATTTCAATACCTCAATCTCTGCAGTCAACTTCGTAACCTGCCCTTTTAGTTTGTTATTATCTAAAATACAGTTTTCTAACTCATTTTCCGTGCTAAGTAGTTTACATGTCAATTGTGATATTGTATCCTTCATTTCTGTCGCCGATAGAAGGTCCGTTACTGTGCCATCTACACTCTTAGATAGTTTGTTAGGTGAATTATACGAGCCTTCTGACATCTCACAATCAGAAAGTATATGGGAGTCCGAAATCATAGAAGAATGTGAAGATGGCGTTGTGATAAGCGGCATTTGCTGACAAGTTATTATTGCGCCTTGAGATTTTTCAACAACGCTTTGTGTTTTTCTCATTGTCACGTTGGAACCATAATTTATTTTACAGATTTTTTAATACAGGACTTGCATTGCCATTTCTTTTTAGATTCAGGTTTCATTTTGTTATATAATTCTTCCGAGTAGCCATCACAGTTTAACTCATATCTGTTCTTGCAAACTGAACATAATGCCGTTATTTTTATATCAACTAACTTTTTACATTTGTAACAAGTAACTAGTACTGGCATCTTGCGGCCGCTGTTAGTTAGCTTTGCATCTGATGACATAATATCGAATTTTTCAATGTAGGTATGTATGTTCAAACAGTTTACTCTGGTTCTGCTATTAGTCACTAGATGGAGTAGTCCATAGCCCAAGAAGACAGGCCTGCTCGATTCGTCAAAATACCTGGCAATTTTTGCCAAGGGTACGTCATCGGAAAAGTATGATGGTTGTCAAACTTTTCGTATCACAATTTACCCACAAGTTTGTGGGTAAATTGTGAATTGACAAAGTTGCTTCAGTTATCAAAATATATAAAGGTAAAAGGCTTAAATGCACTGTGTACGTATGTTATGTTATACCTATTCGAAATAAAAAGTAAAGGCATATTATAAAAGAAAATATATAAAATAAAAAAGGAAAATAAATCAGTAAAATCAATGTAGGTAAATATGAGCTTGGACGGGGCCTGCTTCGGCGGGCCAGCTCAGGTGGGGTCGCGGCAGTTATACAAACGTAGTTCCCGTGACCCTGCCATTCAATGGGATCGGATAGAGGAACACCATGGTGGTTTTAGTGGGTAGTCCCGGCGCTTCTCGTCGGGGAGTCACCACACTCTCCCTAGACTGAGCCCCTCTAGGGGCCCAGCCTGGGGGGGTCAGCCCGTAAATTGTTTGGTTTCCACCATGAGTCAAAAAAAAAGGTAAATAGGAGCTTCTAATAATCGATATTAGTTAGGTGGTATAGCTTTCTTTTTTTATTATGCGTAATTATGCTACTATTTAGCTTTCGTAATCGTATATAAGTATTCAGATCTTAACATCGATTTTATAATGTAATTTTTGTGGGAAGCTTTTTTTTATGTCTTGATAGACGACATTTGTCACATGCTTAAATATATAATTTTTATAACACAATGATTTTTCGTGGTACTCAATATTTTTTTTATCCAATATTTTAAAAACATCCAACAGTTCTTTACTGGGATATATTAAGTTGCCCGACATATTAAGTTAAGCCATTTTTAAGCCACTTTTACAATTCTTGTATATAACACATCACCATGATGATAGAAAAGTTTGGGAATATCAGTTAAAAATGAGTAAACGAGTGAACACGAGCGACTTTTTAATGTGTTGGAAAGAGAAACGTTTTCAATAGCTGAGTACTATGTATCTGTCAATGCCGTCACCGGAGTAATGTTGCCAGTACTGTAAATATATTGTACTCTTTTAAATCGATAGGTTATTTGTATAAAAATATTAGGCCAGTAAGAGTAGCATTGCTGAGCTCAAAATGTTATTAAATCGTAACAAATAACTATGTGATATTTACTTGTATGGTATTTTGTTCTTAAAAGATCTCCAATTAGATAATATTTACCCTAAACAGCTTTTTTCAAAAAGTGGCAATGAAAATGTGACGTCATTTTGACGTCATTTCGCCGACCCACTGCACGCTGTCACCGAAGTGAGCAGGCCTGTCTTCTTGGGCTATGGAGTAGTCAAGAATATTCCAAACTTATATTGTATCGAACATGTGTGTAATATATCACCGAAATGATTTCTACATAACGAGAAAGTCACAAAAAGTGCATTCCTTGACAGTCGGGATTTGAACCATCGGACATCTCAATTTTTTTTTAAGATATGTATTGCATAAAATTTTATTTATAAGGTACATTGCAGATGATTAATTATAACTATATACATGACTTTCTTAAATAATCATACTGTCTAAGAATATATATGTACATAAAACTAAAAATAAAGAGTAAAAATACATCTCAATCGAGTCCGCAGTATTAAACCACTGGTTTATGAGTGCAGTTACACAGCATGTGAAATAGTCGTTTATTTTGTTAGGCCACAAAGTGAAGAGTTCTGATTGGTCGTATTCGATGTGTCATTCACGTAAACAACTTTGAATAAAATAACGAATCCTTTTTGTTACTCACTCTTATGTCCATTTGTTTTCTATTTATCACAGCTTATTTTGTTTATATGATAAATTTTATTAATAGTTTTGTCACTAAACTGCACTTTTAGATGTTGTTATGGTAATTTTACTCACTAATTGTTTATATTCATGGTATTTTATGTAGACTTTATCAAGCCATTATTTAACACATCACACTGTTCATAATGTTCCACAAACGATATATGGTGATTATTGGGTAAATAACTATTTACTGAGACATAATACGAACATTACAATTACGATTTAGTATTTTTTGAAAAATTTATACGCGGAGCCGATGTTTACGTGACAGCTAGCGCCATCTCGATCTTGAAAATCATTTCCAGTTCAATTGCTACTGTGTTGATTATGGATTTCGTAATCACAACAGAATTACCCCAAATATCACTAGTCTTCTTCAAATTAAGGGTATTAAAAGTTTTTACAATATCTCTGTCAGTGACATACTTAAACTAAATTCAATGTTACACCTATTGACATTTTGTTTCAATAGAGATTCGGCGTCATTAGCGGACGAGTTCAGTGATTTAGTGGTTGAGACTGGAATGTCTGTGAAGAAATTTTCAAATGCTGTGGCAACCTCAAAATCTGATTTTAATATCTTTTTATTTACTTGAAGCGTGTAATCGTTACTTTTAATCATGACCTTTCCAGTCTCATTGTTTATAATATCCCACGTTGTTTTTATTTTATTGTCACTGTTTTTAATTTTTGATTTTAAATAAAGTGTCTTAGCTTCACGACAAATCTTTTTAAATAACTTAGAATAATTTCTTACGTATTGACAAAATTTTTCATCATTTTTATTAATCTTAATATATAAAATCCTTGCGTTACTGACTGACTGACAGACACGCTACAGCCGAAACTATTGGGCGCAGGAAGCTGAAATTTGGCATGTATGTTCCTTGGGGACCGTAGGGGTGCACTAAGAAGGGATTTCCCGAAATTCCCACGGGATCGGCCAAAACGGGTAAATTTAAAAAAAAAATGCAGGCGTAGCTGCTGGCGTCCTCTAGTTACTCATATAATTCGTAAAGCTTATTTCTACTTTTATAAATTCCAGTGGTTGCCCATTCACTGAAGGATGTAGTACCAGCAACTGAGATCCTCTTAGGGACAAAGATAGAATTGAATATAGCACAGTACATGTCAAAGAATGAATTATACAACTTATTAGGATCGTTATTATAGCATAAGTATGGAAGTGTACTTGTGAGTTTATCCTTAAGTCCCTCCAGACGACGCAAAGTTTTTGGCACCACACTCAATTCCTTTCTACCTACTTTTTTAGACTGCATAGCAAATGTTATAGATTGTCCACAATAATCTGATGTTAATTTGTTAATTATTTGCTTTCTAACTGGTACAATGTCTGTAAATATATTGTCTATACAAGTAGAAGTCGTGGAAGTTATCCTGGTGGGTTCCAAAAATAAGCATGCAAGATTATTTGACTTGAACAAATTCTTAATTTTTTGGCAATTCAGGGAATCTTCTAGTAAATTAATATTAAAATCACCACCTACTATTATAGATTTATTTTGTTTGCTTCCGTAACACATCATCCATGACACTTTCAAAGTTATCATAGAAGGATGATAGTGACCTGTACACACTCAACACAACAAGTTGGTCCAACTCCACGCAGGCTATTTCAACTTTCCGTTCAACAGAGAAACTAACGATGTCACTACGATTCTTAAATTTAAGTAGCTTGTTAACTAAAATCAACGATCCACCATGTATTGCATTTTGTCTGCTGAACGAACTACCAATTAGATGGTTATTAAAATTGCACATGAACTGGTGATCTTTAAGCCAATTTTCTGTTATACACAAAATATCAATGCATTCACCGTTCATGAACAACTCCACTTCTAAATCTTTATTTGACATACCTTGTATATTTTGATGTACCAGTTTTAATACTTGCGAATTTCTAAATGTATTATTAGTTGCATTGAGCTTGTTTGTACATACCAGCTCATTATTAATGAAAGTAAAATTGCAAGAGGTATTCTCTATTGTCGAACTATTTAATTTAAATTAATAGATATGTCAGACTGTATAGCCAAAATATTGGCTGAATTATTATAAATGTCATTTTGTTGCTGTATAGGGGCAACACGTTTATTAGCCAAGTTCTTGGCTGAAATGTCAATACAAAATGCTAGCGATTCGCCTAGTTGTCTTTTATAATAAGAATTCAGATAACAAGTATCTTGTGTTAAATGTAAAGCTTTACTAACTTAATTGTTAGAGTCAAAAACATGGAATTGATCGTTATTGTATGACCAACTACACAAATTTATATTAATACTACATGAATAAGCTTTCGCTTTTTGGCAGTGAGTGCAGCAAGAATACGTTTTCCAATTCAGTACTAAAATTATTTAAAATACTCGACCACTGTATTCGTAGCTTTGCTTTATGCCCAGGTATATCGTACTAATAAAGGTTCTGTGAAATAAATATAATGCATTTATTATTCATACAAAACCCGATATGGTTAAACAGGAAGACTGCTAACCGTAAATTTACAGCAACCGAAACCCTATGCTCATACTGTTATCAATATCATTCGTATTTCATTTAAATAGTTGATCCGACCAGGAAGAGCCCCATAGGAATTTACTGATCAAACGTGTAATATGGCAAATGCTATAATAACCCAAAACTCAACCGTATTCCATTGAACAACAGCTCAAATTCGATCAGCAGTGAGCAGAGTAAGTCCCATCAAGGTATTTTCAATCTTTTTTCGAAGAAATAGAGATAAAAATTCAATTGTTTGTCATGTGTGGTCGCATGAAATGAAACCTTATAACCAGATAATAAAGGTACTGTTTGAAATGATAATAAACTGTTACAACAGTGATCAGTTACGCCTTCTATAACATTCTGAATAATATTTTAAGTACACTTCTTTTGAAATATTTGAAATCACGTATTTCAGCGTACCTGATAAGGATAGGTGTGATGAATAAATGAATGGGATGTTTAAGAATAAAATATTTATCTTCCACTCTATTTTTATGTTTGTCACTGAGTTTAAGCGAATGATTTCTAATGATTGTTTAAGTGCGCCCCTGTAGCTTAGATTTAAAAAGAGACCCAGTTTCTAACGCTACAATCAACTACATCCGACGACTTAACGTGCTCTCCGAGTTACGGGGCAAGAATATTGACTTATTAAGGCCTCCATCACATTGATCATAACTTAAGCGTTCCTCGAGCGTCGCGCGGCGTGCGCTCGGCGTTCACTCTGTACATATAGTACAAAGGGAACGCCGGGCGCACGCCGAACGGACGCCGAGCGTCGGCCTAAATAGTACGTACTTACCTATCATCAATATATTATATGATAGATAAGATATACTTTGATAATAAAATTTGTATATTTCAGTGCTAACAACCAAAATATGAATGTTTAATTTATAAACCTTCTTTAGTTCAGTCACTTATTTTATTTATTACATGCTATAAATAAAATAGACGTATATTTAAGCAAACATATGAAACAATAATAAGGCAAAAATATACCCATTTAAAAGTTACAAACAAGTTTCTTTAAAAGTGGAAAAGTTTAAGGTAGAATACGCATATTTTATACCTCTCTTACATAAAACGCTAATTGTTTCTAGCAGCCGCTTAATATGAAGATAGGTGATACATCACACCTTGGTATAACCCTTGAACTCTTTTGCATGATTAGCAATATTAAAATGCTTTAAACACATTCAATATAAAATTAATTAATATGTTGGTGGCAATTTGATAAAGCTTTTGCATAACTTTTATTTAAACTATAAAAAATACCTTTTAGATTTTGTATTTATTTATGTTAAGTTATAGCTAGAATGAAAGATGGTCGTTTAGAAAGTAGTAAGTTTTCAGTTTTGTAACTGACTATTTACTACATTCACATTCTAAGACAATCTTGTGGCACAATAATATAATGCGCAATGCCTGTCAAATGTAATTAAGTTATCGCTTATTTACACTTAGCTACACATGAATGTGAAACATTAAAATTTGATCAGACTCTATTTGTTGTCGACCCTATCACATCAACAACACAAACATTCTCCCTAAATGGTAATCCCCTATTACGTATGTAATGATAGTATACCTAAAAGTACTTCGAAATTCACACTCCACGAAAACAATCAGACCATTAACAGCAAAGGAAGACACTTAGACATACGACATATTTCTTAAAATACACCCAAAACGCGACATTAGGGTACGAACTGACTTTATGTATGGTTTCCGATGTTCCGATAATATATTTTAGCCTCGACGCCTCCTACTTCCCTTAGGGTCGGCCAGGAATATAAAGTGGTGCGAACGCAACCAATAAAATATGCAACTGCCAAATATTTTAACAACCTGATTTTTGGGTGTTTCGATATTTTATTTTATTTATTTATTTATTAAAGTACTGCCACATGATTATTTATTTATTTTTATTTTCAGCCTGTAGTGTCCCACTGCAGGGCAAAGGCCTCCCTCTCCTTTTTCCATAGGTCTCTATTTTGTGCTAGCACAGGCCAGTCCTTCCTATACGAGTCCAGTTCGTCCCGCCATCGTCGTCTCGGCCTTCCACGTTGTCGCCTAGCACCTTCGGGGACCCAATTAGTGGCGATTTTGGCCCAAAGGTTTTCCGGCATGCGGCAAACGTGGCCTGCCCAGTCCCATTTGAGTTTGCAGGCTTTGTGGGTGACATCGGCGATTTTTGTTTTGGAGCGTAGTATTGTATTTTTTTTACGCGGTCTATTAAACGGACTCCTAGGATACTACGCTCCATTGCTCGCTGGCAGACCTCGAGTGCGGACCTCTGTTGAGCAGTCAAAGACCATGTTTGTGCACCATACGTGAGAATGGGGAGAACGCACATGTCCATGAGTTTACGCTTGTGACATAATGGGAGATCTCCTTTCATTAGGTCTTTCATCGACCAGTAGCTCTTCCAGGCGTTTTCTATGCGACGCATGACTTCTCTGTCTTGTCTCGCCTGGAAAGAGACTACTTGGCCAAGGTATAAATATTCCTGGACATATGCGATCTCCGCACTCCCTACGTTTAGATTTATTTCTGTGCTGTTAGTCATTATTTTGGTCTTTGACATGTTCATTCGAAGTCCTATCCTGTGGCTCGCCTCATGCAGCTCGTTAAGCATGACACCCAGTTCTTCTGCTGAAGATGACAACAGAACAATGTCGTCGGCAAATCGAAGGTTTGTCAACCTCTTTTCACCGACGGCAATACCTTTGTCAGTCCATTCGTCGGATAACTCTTTAAAAACCTCTTCTAGGGTGGCTGTAAATAATTTAGGGGACAGCGGGTCACCTTGTTTCACTCCAATTTGGATAGGAAAGACTGGTCCTGTGGAATTAATTCGTACTGCTGCTGTGCTATTACTATAAATGTTTCTAATAAGGTCAATGTAGCCTATTTCTATTCCCTGTGCGTGTAGTGCATTGAATAGTGCATCGTGTTTAATGCTGTCGAATGCCTTAGTATAATCGACAAATGCCAGGTACAAAGGTCTTTTGAACTCGATGCACTTTTCGATTATTTGGTTCAAACAGTGTAGATGGTCTGTGGTAGATAAGCTCCGACGGAATCCTGCTTGATCTGGGGGTTGTTGAGAATCTAGTATGTATGAAATTCGGTTTTCTATAACTTTAATGAAAATTTTATACAAATGAGATACTAAACTAATCGGCCAATAATTGTTCAAATCAGTTTTGTCGCCTTTTTTGTGGAGAAGAATTATTAATGAGTGGCAAAATTTATTGGGAATTATTTTTGTTTCAAGGATTCTGTTAAATAAGTTAGTTATGTGGGGGAGTAGTACAGGCTCACCAGTTTTGAGGGCTTCTGTGGATATTCCATCTTCACCAGGTGTTCTGCCGAACTTTATGTTTAAAATTGCGCAATGAATCTCGGATTCTGTAATTGGAGGTATACTGTCTGTGGGTTGTCCAGTAATAGCATCCGCTCTATGTGAAGTAACTGTGTTGTCATTAGCGTATAAGTTTCGGTAGAAATCTGAGCATATTTTTAAAACTTTGTGTCCTTCTCGGCGAATCACACCTAAATCGTCTTTGATGCTGGTCATAGCCGAACGTCTGGTTTCTGAACAACTTAAAGCTGATTTCAAAGATTTATTATTTTCTAAGGCTATTTGAACCAGATTATTGTTATAGCGGCGTCTATCTTTTCTAATGCTTCTTTTAACATTCCTGTCTAAATGTCTAAACTCTGCCGAATTGTACTTACAATTAAGCCGTTCCTGTATAAGTGATTTAGTTTCATTGCTAAGTTTGAGGTGTTTACGCTTTTGTTGTTGAATTTTAGAACTGGCTTTCTTAACACATTTTATTATAGCTTGCTATTGTTGGTCTGTATTACTTAATTCTGAAGGCTGTAGTAAGTCGAAACTGTTTTTAAGTTCTAAATTAAATTTGTCTTTAGATAATATTAAGGTAGTTTTATCGATACGTTTAATTGTACTATTAATTAATTGAAATCTATTAATTTTATCATCAAATTTTGCAGTAACACGTAATGGTCTATGGTCTGACGAAAATCGAATTTTATTAAGTATCTGGAATTTAGTAACTATTTGTTTCTTAGATGACAAGCAGAAGTCTATTTCATTTTTGGTTACTCCATCAGATGAGAACCACGTCCATCGCCTCTGTGGCTTTTTATAAAAGTAACTATTGGAAACAGTTAAACTTTGGCCAAAAGCAAATTGTAGTAGACGTTTCCCACGTTCGTTTCTCATTCCTAAACCGTATGGACCCAAGATGATTGGATTATCTTGTTCTTCTCTGATACCCAGTTTAGCGTTAAAATCGCCAAGAATTAAAGTCCAGGTACCCTTATGTTCATCACATGCCTTATCTAATAAGTCATAAAACTCCTCAACTTCTTCGTCTGGGTGTGATGATGTTGGAGCATAAATTTGGATGACGGTAAGAACTTTATTTTCTGTGACGGAAAATTTCAATAAAGCTATTCTATCAGAGTATGAGACAAATTCAATAATGTTAGATTTCCACCGTGATGCAACTAAAAAGCCAACGCCAGACTGACCTCCACTTTTTCCCTTATAATAGAAAGTACTGTTTTTGCGTTCTAGTGTATCTTCGCCTTCTCTTCTCACCTCTGATAGTCCTACAATATCCCACTTTATATATTCTAAAGCATTTTCAAGTTCTATTAGCCGGTCTTCGTTTCTTAAAGTCAGTACATTATAAGTAATTATGTTTAATTTCTCAGAATCCTTGTAACTTGCGGAGTTCGTTTGACAGTTTAAGATTCTCGCCCGGAGATTATCACCCCTGACACCAAGGGAGTCTGGCATACTGTCATAGCTTCCCCCCCGGGAGTCGCCAGGCACTTGGGGATTGTTTATCGTGTGGTTCATTAAGAGAGGGGAGTTTAGACAAGATAACTCACCGCGCTTGTCCATTGCGGATTGGTGAGTGCGCAGTAAGCCTTCTAACTCGGCTTTTGGATGCTACCGTTGGTATACAAGATACTCATCCGCTACCACCCTAACTTGACATCCTGCACTGATGCCGAGTATCCACACAATAACCTCGTGAGAACCAAGAAGCTCTTGAGCTTATGAGTGGGTATGGTTTGATTTCGGAGTTTTCCGTCTCCTAGATGAGTTGCAGACCAATGCTAAGGAAGCCCATCTCCCCCAACCACATGATACATATTAATAATATAACAGTCACATTATAGCCATAAGACATGTTCTGATATGCGTCACAATTACGGCGTACATAACATTTGCATTAACTCAGTAACTAAAATTTAAGCACACAACGATTTTACACAGCGTGTTAACATAATTTACATAATTAGAGGCAATACACAAAAGGCAATCTAAAACAAATAGCAACAACATGTATTTTAACAAACAACAATATGTTTATTATCAGCGTGCATCTTACATAATATTGGCAAAGTATTCGAATATTTTATTACTGAGCCTAGAAACACCATCATCAAAGATATCCAGAGTAGGAATTCTTTGAGACAAAAAGTTATAATCGGAATAAATCCGTATATTTTAATTTGAATGTATGCGCTGTTTCAAGAGATCAGTTCATTGCCTTCGCCAAGAGTTATACTTTTAATTAATTTTCGGGAGGATTTTGGTAATTCACAAATAGTTCTTCTGACTCTGTGTGTGTACTTTGGCCCCATTATATTAATATTTAATTGCCTCCGATGGTGATATATATTATTATTTGCAGATTCTTGTAATTTAAACGAGTACAGTGCACTGAGTGCACTGATGAAGAGCTATGCAGAGAATTGAAGGTCCGGGCGTTCAACGGCTATCAATGGCATTTCACCTACTGAAACTACAGCAGTTAGGTCTCGTGATCTCAATCATGCACTCTTGACTGAGTGATCGTAGTGATTTTGGTGGCATACGAGGTCAGTACGTGTTCTGGTCAATCATTGTGAGTCAATAGAAGGACTTAACATACTATACCACGCTGACCGTGGGATAGTATAGAGTTTGATGTCAATTATTTCCGTCTCTTCGCAAATATACTATTCTTTTTCTGTTTCGTATATTTTTCTTGCATCTTCCACACACACGGAATGAAATGAGGTAGTAAAATCTTGTATTTTTTATCTGTAACTACACGGAGATCTTCTCCAGCAGCCGGCAGCGATAGCCTTGTGGAGGCAGCGATAGCCTAGTGGAGATACCAACAGACTGCCATGCAGAGGGTATCAGGTTCGAATCCACGGCGCGCACCAATGACTTTTCGGAGTTATGTGCGTATTGAATTGTTAATTATCGCTTGTCCCGTGCCTCGGAGAGCACGTTAAGCCGTCGGTCGCTGTTGTCCTGAAGATCTTTGACAGTCGTTACAGGGTGTCAGTACCTTCTAAATAAACTGACACTAGTATAAGCCATGGAATATCGCTATCCCTTCGGGTTGCAGAGGTCAGACAGGCAGTCGCTCTGTGGAAAAGGTAATATTCAGCCAAATCCGGTTAGACTAGGAAGCGGACCCCAGATTGAAACTGGGATAAACGCTAAGAGAATGATGACCACACAGAGATCTTCTCCTACATTCATATTAATTTAATCCACCCACCAGCTCTAGAACTCCAACAGCACATTCTTTTACTCACACATATAGGAATTATACATGGGAATTACTCCCAGACGTCATATTTATAAGTACTAACAATAAATTCATCGGCTTCACGAGACGCACTATAAATTTACCAGAAAGCACCTAAAGCTTTACTTTTAATGAGTTCTGTATACATGACTCGTATCTATTTATGATGGTGCACAAAAATAATTTTACTGAAACTTGTGATTGCAAAAATATGTGTTTTCCTTAGTAATGTTTGAAGTTTTATTTATGAGGGTGGTCGCTTTGAAAATTACTTTACGTCTTTCTGTTTCGAATGTGTGTTTTTGTATGAATGTTAAGAATTTTCCTGTTTATGTTTTGCTAGGTAATTTCTTAAGGGATATTCAGTCTCTTGTGTTGAGAAGTGGGTATTTATGGTATGCTTACAAATTTTCTTCTTTGTTTTTTCGAACGCTCGGAATAAGAAGTACTAAAGTCGAGATTTATAATGGTTTATTCTGAATGTACAGCATATAGAGCCAACATTATAGCAATGGAAATTGATTTTTGGCATTCAGTTATAAGGTACGGTCAGGACAAAATAATATCATGACGCGAAACTTGAAGTTTGCACTGTATCGGCATGAACATCTCAGTTCATAGACGTCCACTGCTGGACTAAGGCCGGAAAAACTCCTCATAAATCGATCTTGAGTCGCTCTCATCCATTCACTTCCTTCCATGACCCGTCGCGTGGCTGTCACGTCGAAACCTGCATGCCCCGAAGGTAATAGGTTGTTTGAGCTATATAATATGTAATCAGGTTTACGTGGTTTATACTGATTATAGCAAAGCTTTTGATCGTATAGACCACAACATCCTACTTTCTAAGCTTCTGAATCTCGGTGTTCACGGTAGACTCCACGGCTGGTTTTAATCTTATCTTCTGGACAGGTCTCAGGCAGTAGTGTTGAATGGTTATGCTTCATCTTGGGTCAAAATCCCCTCTGGAGTCCCTCAAGGTTCTTTGCTGGGGCCCCTGCTCTTTCTTATTTTCAATAATGACATTGGCCCCTGTTTCAAAAACTCAATTTTTTTGCTGTTTGCCGATGATATGAAAATATTCCGCTCAGTAAATAGTGTTCTTAAGCTAAACTAATGCAGGAGGACCTCCAACGTCTGGATTCTTATTGTTATTATAATAGACTAGATTTAAATGCTTCTAAATGTTTTCCATGAGTTTTACGCGTAAGCGTCGAGTATAAAGATTTGACTATGAAATCAAAAGCCATAAATTAGAGAAGAAAACTGTTCGTAGGCATTTGGGTGTGGTGCATGATAGTAAGCTTTTATCAGCATGTTAGCCAATTAGTCAACAAAGCCTTTAGAGCTTTAGGTTTCTTGATTCGCAGTTCCAATGATTTCAGAAATATGAAAACCATTAAAGTTCTATACTGCTCCTTTGTACGAAGTCACTTGGAATATGCTTCACAGATTTGGAACCCGCATTACGCTTGCTACTTCAATGAGATTGAAATGATTCAAAGAAAATTTATTCGATATTTAGGTTTTAAATTTAAATTGTGCTACCCAGCCGACCTTACCTATTACATATTTTTTAGTTTCAGACATAACTTTACTTCTCAATATTGCTCAGGATAAAATCGACTATCCTGATCTTCTTTCGAAAATAAAATTAAGAATGCCAGTAAGAAACTTACGTCAAAATCTCTTTTTATCCAGACCTTCGTGCCACACCAATTATAGGGCGAATAGCTTTCTGCCTAGAGTATTTAGTGAATTTAACAAGTTAAATGTCAATAGTCGTTTTGACCTTTTTACTACTAATAAAATAAAAATAAAAGAAATAAAAAATAATTATGCGCTTGCCCCGTTGCCACTTCAGCTTACCTATCCAAAGAGCTATGTCAGCAACTTTGGTTGCGGTTAAGCTAGGCAACTCGGAGCAACGTGGGATCTCCACCTTGTCGTGGTGGGGGGCTCAGTAACCGTGGATTGGTTACCCGCGGTGAAGCTAAGAGGGATTCAGGAGGGGACGCTCCGCGTGGGCTTTATGTATTGGCCCGGCTGACCATCTGGCGGGCCAATACCCGTCGGGGGTAGCGACGAATGCTTATGCGAATCCCTACCCTCCGACACACGGGTACATGAGGAACACGGGTTGGTTTTTAGTCAGTAAGAGTCTGACAGTCCCCTTCGTCCTTCTACCGGGGCGGAGGGACTCCATGAGGATTTTCCAACCCGACACCAAAAAAAAAAAAAGGCAACTCTGAGCACCGGGCACGCCACGATAGTGGCGGTAAGTCCCGTGGTTGAAGAGTGGTTGGAGAGACGTCACGGCGTCCTCACCTTCCGGTTAACTCAAATCCTTACCAGCCATGGTTGTTTCGGCCGGTATTTGTGGAGGATAGGCCGGGAGGAAACGCCCGGATGCCACCATTGTGGCAGCAGCCGCGACCCTGTCGAAGACACGGCGTTGCATACTTTGGCGGAATGCCCAGCCTCTCGCGGCTCTCGATACGGTTGTCCTCTCGCTCCCGGCCGTAGTTCTGTCTATGGTCCGGAGTGAGAGGTCCTGGAACGCCGACGCCTCCTTCTGCGAAGCAGTCATGCTGAGGAAGGAGGCGGTGGAGCCGGAGAGGGAAATACATTGCCCTCTCCCCAACCGTAGGTCCGGGCGTCGGGGACGTCGAACAAGAGACGACCTCCGACCACCCTAAATTTAGTGCCTGCGGACGGTGAGCGCTGGGACTGCTCCCTGTCCGCCAAAAGGCGGGAGGCGGCGCGTGTCCTCGCAGCCTCCCAAGTAGCTTTGTAAGCTGATGGACGCGAGAAGTTTGATGGATGCAAGAAGTTTGATGGATGCAAGAAGTTTGATGGATGATTGCGAGATCATGATGAGACGGGGCCCCGCCAACACCAACGGTGGGTCAATCCCGGGTGGGGTCGCGAGAAAGTATGCTATCCGCGAATCGCGTGACCCCGCCAATATACGGGACCCGTAGGGACACCGCGGTGGGTTTTAGTGGGTATGCCCCGAACGACTCTACATACCTCATCCGTGTCCCAAGCCCAGCCGTTTTAATGGCTGGTTTGGCGGAGTTGACATGACTCATAAGAAGAGTTTCCCACCGTAGTGAACAAAAAAAAAGGCAACTCTGAGCATACGTCATGACTGTCATCGCTTTCTGAGTAACATTGAGCCCTTTGATAAAGCCCATGGTGCGACTATTGTAAATATATTGATCTGCTTGCTTGGATTGGAACATCAAACTACCAATTCAAAGTCATTTGAACAATTATTTTTCTCTAAAGACGTACTAAAGTCCGACAATAACTTCATTTTATATCAATGTGCTTCAGTTTATAACATATTACTACTACGGACTATAATTCCGTGCTATTTTTTATACACGCGGAGAACAAAGGAAGGATAGGAAAAATGTTATAGAAATAGAGAACGTAAAAGTGTATTACTTTAGTAACACGACGACGCTAAAGATCATATTCACGGCAAATAATCGCACATACCTGTTCAGCAAATTTTTATATACCTTTTTAAGCAAACGTAGTAACTTGAACTGTGAACGTTCATAAGTCCTTCGGTTTTCCGTGAAAATAAAAAAGTACGAGTTCCTAACTCGTACTTTTTTATTTTTATAACTCGCTCGTTTCAAGTTCCCTGTTGGGGATTTGAAAAATCTTAAGTTATTCTTATTACGTGAGCGGAATTTTAATTCGGGGAATTTCTTTAAGGCATCAAGAAAAATACTACCTAATATTGATTGGCTTTTTATAATCCACTATCCAGAAATCCGTCAACAATTTATTATTTAATCCCTAAAGGATTTCGCAAATTGATTTGATTTTTTTACATTTGAATTTTTTACAATGAATTTAAAATAGTTTATGAATTTTGTGACTACATAATATGGAATCTTTGAATTAATTTTAATCATTTGTAAAAATTCCATGTTAAGAGTTCATAGTCATCGTTATGTATGACCATAATATTAAAACGTAAGGACTTATAGAGAAAATTGTACACTACAAAAAACTGATTTTGGTAGTAATGCTGAATTTGGTATAAGTAAAACATTGGTGAATCTTACACATAGTTTTTTTTTCAGTCTAACGGTAGATTTCAATATTTTATCTGTCGATGGATTTGGCTACTTGTGATATACCTATATGTGACTTAAGCTCCAATATACAAAAAACGTCTATCTACTGCAGTGCTTAAACATCAGTCCATGTCACGTTTCTCTCCACGAAATAACTACAGATTTGATATACATAATTAATCAATTAACTCCGCAACACATAAACGCCGTATTACGTATTCAACACCACAACGAGAAACAAATTAATCCAATAACACTTTCTAATTATCAACAGTAATCAGGCCGAGTGAGCATTCTAATAACTTTATATTACTCATAAAATATCAATAAAACAGCAGCTCCATGAGTGATTGCTTGGCTATGTAGAATATTCAATTCACTACAATAGTATGTTTTATAATTTTACTCATAATATTGGAATGCGAATTGTTCTGTTCTTTCACGGAATTTCTCTGGTTCCTTCAGCTAGTAGAAAATCTGAAAAGGTCCTGCATCAAACCTGTCATCTCGAAATGTATGAACTCGGATGGAAAACATCTCTATGATCAAAGATTTCATTTTAACAAAAAAATAATGCTGTTTTCCTACGTCAGTACATCGCGGGTTAGTTTCGTCTCAAAAATTTTAATTTGTTGATCCTGGCAGCAGAAAAAGCAGATTCTGTTTTTTGAAAATACTTCAAATTTATTAATAGTTTTCATATAAAAAATAAGTGATTAACAAGATGAAAGGAATGAAGCCTCCATTCAATTGGTTTCATTATTCACTAGCTGTCCTATGAAGTTTCATTCGTGTAACATTCTGTACCTAGACAAGAGCGCCACCTACCGGGACGACTTGTACATCAAAATGAGATTCTGTGTTTTTGTGTGTTCTTTCCCTGATGGTTATCACCTCTTTTGATACTTACCTCCTTCTCCCTCTCGTCTGTCTCATTTTAAGCTTCAAATGACCTCAAGTACGTCGCTTACGCTAAGTTAGTCGATTATGCCTTAAAGTGTTTACACAACTACAGATCCTTTGTGCTGTGCCTTAGCCTGGCTCCGGCAGTCAGAGGCTAGAAACACTAATTGACTGCCAATTAGTTAGCTATAGTTCACTGTTTGTTGTACCCGAAGGCGTCAGAGCACCGTCACTCCGTGTAAACACTAGTAATCTAATATGTTAGCTTGCTGAGAATTCACAGCACACATACTTGCAGATGTTGGTCTCAAATTGTAGGCATTGAAATGTCGAATGCACATTATTCACGCATCAGTGCACATTGGTATGTAGTTGAAGTTTCGCGCAAAAGATGGCTAGCCGATTGCAATTTTCAGTATAAAATTACTATATGCTAGTATATGCTAAGAGGTTTTAAATATGAATAAGACTGATATCTTATTGTCACTTGGAAATTTGATACCAATTTGAGTCAATACCTAAACAAACTTGTGCTCGGGAGCTATGAGGTGTTAAGTAATAAATTACGGGAAACTGATTCAACAGCCCACTAGAAAGTAGCTGTAATGGTCTTATTAATTATCTTAAAATTTATTCATTCTAGAATACTATTGACATTCTCTACACCTCAGTGCAAGGTGCCCCTACGGCTCCCAAGGAATATACATATGAGACAGTCAGTAGCAGAAGAATTTTCTTGCTTAAATATAGATTTTGGAACATTTTAAACAATTTTTTTGTAATACCTCTATTTTGTTGTATATTTATCATCACATAAAACTTTTCACCAGATATGGGTTTCGCCCGGGTCACGGCACCATGGACTCAAGTTTCGCCCTCAGGATCGTCATGGAGCGGTACAGGTCGAAGAACACGCCTCTGCATCTTCTGTTTATAGACATGCAGAAGGCCTTCGACTGTGTGCCGAGACAGATGATTTGGTGGGCGCTAAGATCCAAAGGTGTACCAGAAGCATATATTGACATCATCCGAGACATGTACTCCAATTCCGATTCCGTAGTTCGGACTGCTGTTGGCGACACAGGAATCTTTCCCATCACCGTCGGGGTCCACCAGGGTTCCGTCCTTTGTCCGTACCTATTCAGTGTCATATTAGACGTACTGTCGGACAGCATCAGAGACTCACATGAGCAGCCCCCGTGGCTGCTCATGTATGCTGATGATATCGCGCTGGCGGATGCGGACAGGGGACGTTTGGTGCGGCGTGTGAATGCGTGGAAGGAGTCGCTTGAGAACGGCGGTCTAAAAATAAACGTGGCGAAGACCGAGTACTTGGCCTGCAACAGTACTGCATTACATCATCAGCCTTTAACAGTCCACTGCTGGACTAGGCCTCTCCTTTGAAAGGAGGAATTGGCCTACTATACCACGCTGGCCAAACGGGTTGGTATAGGGTTTGTATCAAGTTTTCCTTCTCTTACAGTGCTGTTCCCTGCATAATATGGTCCCTCTGTCGGCTTTTACGACACCCATGGGATGATATGGGGTGGTGACATTCCGTATTCTTAATCCGTCACCACACGGACTCAACAGACGTACTGTTAATGCACGTAATTTTTATGACAGAGAGGCAGTTGGCTACCTACAACAGTACTGATCCCGCGTCAATTCGTATAGGCGGAGACATTGCCCAGCGAAAGGACCTGGTCAAGTACCTGGGATCAGTACTGCACGCGTCTGGTGACATCGATTGCGACGTCAAGGCACGCATTTTGGCAGCCTGGGCTAAATGGCGTGAGGTGAGCGGTGTCATTTGTGACCCCAAAATGCCGGTTAAGCTCAAAGGACAGGTCTATAAATCTATCATTAGACCTGTCCTGTTATATGGCAGTGAGACGTGGCCTGTGCTTGAGCGACACAAGCAGAGTCTGCGTGTCACGGAGATGAACATGCTGCGCTGGATGTGTGGTGTCACGCGGAAGGACCGCATTAGGAACTCCCGCATCCGGGGTAGCCTTCATGTCCGTGACATTGCTGACAAACTGCAAGAGTGTTGTCTACGCTGGTATGGCCACGTCTTACGTCAACCGCCATCTTACGTGGGTAACAAATGTCTTGCCATGCTACCTCCACCGGGCCCCGGTAAACGGGGAAGGCCAAAGAAATGCTGGCTTGACGTCGTAAGGGATGATATGCATGCCAACCAACTAACCACCAGGGATGCTGAAGACCGTGCGAAGTGGAGGAGACATAGCCGGAAAGCGGACCCCGGGCTCCAAGGCGTGGGTTTTGGAGCGCAACCGGGACAGCGCTAGGATGATGATGATGAAAACTTTGCACCAGAAATTTCTCTTTTCTCACAAACTAATACCAAACTTTACAACAAGAAACAATAAACTATCCCTCCCATTACAATAATACTCGAGAGGGTCCCTGCCATTACCACGGCAGTAAACCGTAACACGATGTCTATCATATTGAAACGTTGACTGTTGTCGTTTATCGTAAATGTGCACCTATTTAAATTGTTTATGACTTTATGCATGGTTATTTGGAATTATTAAAAACCAGCCATTTAAACTTATATTGGTATATTATTTAGACTAGGCTTCGAATACAATGCTCTATATCTAAAATATCCAAGTTTTGTTCACACTGCAACTGGATTCGAGGCAGACAGTTCATATATTCCAGACTTGAATCCTAGCATGACCACGATCTTCAGACATGAAGGACCGGACACAAAGAGAAATCCTTACGCAGGAACCAAGCCTAGGAACCGCTGAACAGCCATTTTAAGTTAAAAATACTTTATTCAGTACGTGTACTTATTAAAGCATTTTTCCAAGTTCGTATTTTTGAGATAGATATCCATATTGCTCACTTCTTATTCGGAACCTTGTGGGACCACACAAACACAGATGTGCTATGTGTAGGATTTCAAACGAATATGTAGATAGGCTTGTCTTTTGTGGTGTCAAAACGAGATAACTTTATTGAGGTTTGTTTAGAACAAAAGTTGATTTTATTATTAAGAAAAAATATTATTTTAATTTTTAATTATTAGTATTAAAATTAAAATTATCTGCTTCAGATCGATATAGACTACAATAAATTCTATAAGCGCAAATGTTAGATATTCGGGAACCATAGCCACAATGCTTCGAGTCAAAAGAATGCTTAAAGAGAAGCGCCAGCTAACTGTGCTAAAAATTTGAATTCCCACAAAGGTATAAAGAAGCAAGTCGCATCCCAAACTAAAGGAATATCCTTTAGTTACAAAAATATTTCAGGGAGATGATTGATGTTATGAAATCCTACCTTTGAAATCGATACTGATCCCCTGAAACCTACAAACATAAACGTACCTATTAATGCACAAAGCTCCGAAATAAAACGTGTCCATAAAACGTAGCGGGAACTTTCTTTTATTTTCTAACGCTTAGTTATAACAGAAATAGTCCATTTACTGCCCCATCAGCATACAGTTGGATCACTTAAAAATAAGCCTTATTTCCATTGTAATAAGAATAGAGCAGGTGTACAAATTAATTGGTTTCCTCATCCAAAGTACTAGCATTTGATTGTACATGACAGAAACAGAGTAGGGTCTGGGCTGATTGCTTTACTCCGACCAAAGAGCGAATCTTTATCTGTATCGTATTAATAATTAAAAAGGCCGTTTTGTCTTTGACTTTACGAGAAGGTATTAATAAATGTCCAGTGGTGTGTTGTATTGCTTGAGAAGGGATTAAGTGCATTGGATGTTTATATCTTCATTTGTTATTACTTATGTATTATATTTGGTCAAATCTTCTAACTTTTGTCATTTTGGGTTGACCTACTAGTTTTCTGATAGGTCAAATGCCCATTAATAAACACATCTTAGTGTTTATTAATAGGCATATTAGAGTTAAGAGATACTCGTATCGTGTAGGAGTAGTATGTTACATTGTGGTTACACATAGATTTCATCTGCTTTCAAAAGATTTTTAGCAATATTGATTACGAATTACTTGTATTTTATTAGCCTCTACATATATTTCAACCTTTCTCCAAGTATGCGGTATACAGACTCATTATATGTTATCAGTTCATCCTGTCCCTCCGCTAGTTATCAATTTATGTAGATACTGTGCTTCTTATTCGATATTTTTTTATTTGTGACTTTTTTGTTATCATATCGTTAAATTGGTGGTAAAATGCGCAGTATAAATTATATTCATAAACACAAAAACATTATCACATATACCTTTAGGTTTTCACACAATACATTATTTATTTGTAACAAACGAATCTAATGCCACTAAAAAAAATATAATCCGAACGCGTAACAAAAAGTTCGCCGTGCCAGGCCGCCATGTTACTGTAACGAACACTGTGGCTGTGAATTATTTACCATTTGAAACACGATAACAGTGAAAATGTACAACAATGCTAGTATTAAATGGCTAAAATATGTTTTGAGATAAATAATCTGGGTACTTTTACATCTTTCATAACTATTAAAGAGTATTTATCATAAAACTATTACGAAAATAGCAAGGTTCAAGTGTAGAAATAGCCCTTCTAGAAAGTTTTTGCCTTTTATCACTGCATTTCTTGTCTTTGTCACGAATAATGTCACTTCAAAATTAATATTTATTTATTTCTGAGTAAATCTATATAATTATCTTTATAAAATATTTACCGGATTCTTCCACAAGACAACTTTTATTATAAAGATCGCGGAACAAAACACAACAATGGCGGACGCTTTCGCAACTGAGACACAGATAATTATATTTCAATATTTTTTGGCGCGTTTCGTTTCCCTCACCCTTCAAAAACGATTTAAATGCATAGAGTATGAACTAATCTAATAGTTACTACTTTCGTTTCTTGGTTTAAGTAAAACAAAACGTAAAAAACCGTGACCCATAGAACGATTTTTTTTTGAGCACGGCCGTGCGTGCTGCAAACACTTCGGACCATCAAAGCTAGAGCACGACCGTGCATGCCGTTAGCGCGTGGGGGTTTGAAAGCTATTGGTGATCGCCGTGGATTCAAACCCAAGACTCTCTGCGTAGCAGCCTGTAGGTCTTTCCACTAGGCTTACTTAAGAAGAAATACTTCCATATAACGACCATTAAAAAAGGCATAAACAATTAAAACACAAATGTGTAGGAACTATCCACTTCATATTCAGACGTCTAATTACGTGACTAAATATTTATCTGAGCATTTTATGCTGTTTACTGGTATTCTACGTTTCATCTACATCATCTCAACCTAAATACACACACATAGGCTCTAGGCACAGGCTTCCTCGAGCGATCTTGAGTGGCCCGCATCTAACAGCGACAATTCAATTTTTCTTTAATTGAATAATATATTTTGTACAAACTTGTAATAACAATAATTCAATGTTTTTTTAAACACACTAATACAGTAGAGTGTTTCAAGGAACATATCATACAAGAACAGAATAATACGCTAACAAAGGATGACTTTTACCTGAACGAAATCTTTTAGTAAAATCTGACTTACTCAATCTAAATTGTCAACTAAAAGTCTCCGTAAACGTGTTCCCCGTTCAATACTGATGTAAAAAAGACGCCTCGGCACCCTCAACATTCATATCTTATGTTGTGTATCTATTCAGTTTGGCCCGAGGGATACATTTTTGTTCAAGAAATTTCTCTAATTATAATTACAATTTCCGTATACGCCCAAGGCGAGTATTTTGCCTTGTTATCGACGGCTGTGGTTTATGGGGTTTGTGCGCAAGGACACGGTTGAACGCTCTTTTAGACTCTGATGCTTATACGTGGGTATATGTAAACACATACCCGTTTTGACTACTGTATACCAAATATTGCCGTAATATATTAAATTTGCCGTAATTAGGTCCGTACCGTCCGGTACCGTCCGGTAGGTGTGACGGATTAAGAATACGAAATGTCACCACCCCATATCATCCCATGGGTGTCGTAAAAGCCGACCGAGGGAGCATATTATGCAGAGAACAGCACTGTAAGAGAAGGAAAACTTGATACAAACCCTATATCAACCCGTTTGGCCAGCGTGGTATAGCAGGCCAGTTCCTCCTTTCAAAGAAGAGGCCTAGTCCAGCAGTGGACTGTTAAAGGCTGATGATGAACTTGTAAAATTTGGTATAATAGAGCTTGAATATCCCGTTTGTTAAAAGAGTATTGTATAATCTCTTCACAATCAAATATGATTAAATCTAGGTTTCCGACATCAACTAATAAAACCTATATTTTTTCTGATAGGCTGGGTCATAATTTTGGTAGTCTTCTCAGTGAGAATACAAACCAGTGTGTTATAAATTATTGTAGGCCAGGGGATAGTTACAGTAGTTTAGTTAATCAGATTAAGTTGCACCCCTTAGATGAGAGTAGTACGGCCATATTGTTGTTTGGTAACAGTTTAACGGTAAAAAGACAGCATATCATAGAATGTGTTAAAATGTTATTAGACCTTAATTCCAAGTTTAGTTGTAAATTTATTTTATGTGCTTTGCCTTACTCAAATGACTTAACACATACACAAAACATGCACATACACACATTAAATATGTTATTATATAATATAACTTGTCGTCATAGTGACGCAATATTGTTTTTTGCCGCTACTAAATTTATTAGTAAATTTACTTTAACAAGAGATACAATGTATCTGCCATTTTATATTAAGCGACAGATTGCTAAACTATTAGCATACAATTCACAACAAGGCAGAGAGCCTTGTGTTGACAATTTATTTGATAGGGTTAGTACTTGTACTAATAACGTTTTTATTGACACGTCTTGTGATTTAAACTCCAAGATAGGACAACAGTTAGGCTGCAGTATTTGAATATAGTACACCAAAACATGCAGGGCTTATCTGGCAAAGAATTAGAGTTAAGTTTATTTCTAGAAAAGTATGATGTTAAGGTTTTGTGCTTAACTGAACATTGGTTAAAGAACCATGAGCTTATTGTTATAAATCAATATTATACAGTGCAGAGTTTGTATATAAGAATGCAGGCTATTAGAGGCGGTTCTCTCATAATAACTTCAAATTTATTAAAATGTAAGGAACGTAAAGATATTGTTAATGTATCTATTGAGCGCACTATTGAGTTGTCCTGTGTGGAATTAGACCTATATATAGTAATTTGTGTATATTGACCTCCTTCTGGTGACTATAATCTATGTGAGACTGTTATGGAAGATGCTATAAATAAAATTAAATGTAGTAGTAAGAATATTATAGTATGTGGCGATTTTAATATTAATATTTTAGAGAACTCTTCACAGTGTATTAGATTTCTGAATCTTTTCAAGTCATTTAATTTAAGTAACCTATTCTGTGAACTTACTAGAGTATCTGCAACATCTTCTACTTGTTTAGATAACATATTTAGTTCTTGTGCTGCCACAAACCCAGAAGTAATTAGTTCTCTCCCTTTTGATCACCGTGGACAGATAGCTTGTTTTCCCTGTTCAACATATGATAAATCACGTACAGTAGAATGTAGGCCTCAGACTACCAATCGCCTAATACGTTTCAAAACCAATATTATTGCTAAACTCAATACCTCAATATTGAACTCACAAAATCCAAATACAATGTATAACTCACTTTTTGGACTAGTAAATAATGAGTTTCAAAATACCTTCAAGAGTATAACAGTCACACTAAAGGGTACTATGGGATCTTTTAACCAGTGGACCACTATAGGTATATACAAAAGTAGAGCCAAGTTGTTTGAATTATATGGTATGAAACAACATAGATTTGACACACCTTTTCGAGATTATGTAAAAAAGTACTCAAAAATTTTTAAACAAGTTTGTATTATGGCAAAATCTAAATTTATTAGTAGTAAAATTAAGCATTCAACAAATGTAATTAAAGAAACTTGGAAAATTATAAATAATGAAACAGGAAGAGCACTACCACGGGAAAACCAATTTGAACTTAAAGAAAACTGTTTATTAGTCACCAATAAAACTCAAGTAGCACATATGTTCAATAGTTTCTTTGCGAGCATACCTTTAACAACTACTAGCTGTTTACAATCATCATCTTTAGACGCTGGAATTTTTTTGCTTAGCAGTGTACCTGAATGCAAGAGCGTGTTTAGATTCGAGCACGTTACCCCGCGAGATATATTGATCGCATATAATTCAATTAGTATTAAAAATACCGGCGACTTTTGGGGCATTTCAATTAAAATTTTAGGTACTATAGTTGAGACTGTTGCGCCTTACCTATCTATAATTTTTAATCAATGCTTTGACCTAGGCGTATTTCCGGATTTGTTGAAATTAAGTAAAATTATACCTTTATTCAAATCTGGCAGTAAAAATGAAATTAATAATTTTAGGCCCATATCTATCTTGCCGGAATTTAGTAAAATATTTGAAAAGATTCTTTTAAAGCAGCTACTAAACCACTTTAATTTAAATAGTCTGCTTCACAAAGATCAATACGGATTTACTAAAGGTAGATCCACTACTGATGCGGGTGTTGCTCTCATAAAATACGTTTATAGTGCTTGGGAGTCATCAAAGAACTCTATTGGAGTGTTCTGTGACCTATCTAAAGCATTTGACTGCGTTCAGCACGACACGCTACTGCGTAAGCTCCGCCACTTTGGCGTAGAGAAAACCGCGCTTAGTGTTGTCGATTTGTACCTGCGGCAGAGATTTCAGTGTGTCGATGTAAATGAGACTACATCCTTTAAATTACCTATACAGCTAGGCGTTCCATAAGGCTCAATTTTAGGTCCTTTTCTATTTCTTGTATATATTAATGACTTACCTTTTTATTTAAAAAACATCTGTGATGTTGTACTTTTTGCAGATGATACGTTACTTATTTTTAAAGTAGATAGGAATAGAAATCAATTTGATGATGTAACTAATGCACTATTACAAGTTACACAATGGTTTACAGCAAATAACCGAAACTAAATGCGTTAAATTTGCTTTACCTAATGTAAGACAACTGGGACCTAATATTATGCTAGATAGGGAGGAACTTGACACAGTAGACTCTACAGTGTTCCTAGGTATTACATTAGATAATAAGTTACAATGGGGTGCACATATAGCATGTCTTGCAGGAAAGCTCAGCTCTGCTGCGTATGCCGTCAGAAAAGTTAGGCAACTTACTGACATCGACACGGCTCGTTTAGTTTATTTTAGCTATTTTCACAGTGTTATGTACTACGGCATTTTGTTATGGGGCAAAGCTGCGGATATTCAGAATATCTTCGTTCTACAAAAACGAGCGGTAAGAGCAATATACATGTTAGGTGCAAAAGATACTCTTAGGGAACGCTTTAAGTCTATAGGAATTCTTACATTAGCCTCGCAATTTTTATTTGCCAATATTTTGTACATTAGGCAAAATATAAGTTTATTTACCACAAAAAAACGATATACATAACATAAATACTCGAAACAGGCATAGGTTATATGCCCCTTATCATCATTTACATGAAGTTAATAATTCTTTTGTAGGGCTAGGTATTCGTATATACAATAAAATACGAATTAGTCTTTTAGAATTACCATTTAGTACATTTAAAACTAAAAGACTGCCTTATTAAGAAATGTTATTATACTATTAATGATTATTTCAGTGATAAGGATAGCTGGTCACTTACGCTAGACAACTCATGATCTTTATACCTAACTAGAGGACGCAAGCAGCTACGCCTGCATTTTTTTTTAATTTACCCGTTTGGCCGATCCCGTGGGAATTTCGGGAAATCCGTTCTTAGTCCGGTCCGCAAGGAACATACATGCCAAATTTCAGCTTCCTGCGCCCAATAGTTTCGGCTGTAGCGTGTCTGTCAGTCAGTCAGTAACGCAAGGATTTTATATATTAAGATTAGAATTATATAGATACTTTGCATTTTTCTGTTAATCTTTATATAATATTTCTACTCGTAGTTCTTTTAAATTACTGTTCATGTATTATTAGGTCATTTAACTTAGGTACTACATTTACATTTGCATTGTTGTTCCACTAATTTTATTAAAGTTTTACTGCACTGTAAGATGAAGATAACTCGTGATTATGGGCTTTAAACTAATGTTTTAGTAATTTTGTGTATTCATATACAGTCACTTCTGTAACATATATTTCCACCATAGTTATGAACATGGTCGCGAGTTGCCTACATTAAAAGACGTAAGTGGATGCTCCTGTTACACAATATTCACACTGGAAGGCAGTGGCGGCTCGTTCAAAGGAGCGCTGGAGCAGTGAACTCCCAAAATTCCATTATACAATTTAACTCATATAAACATTTTTCTATAAACATAAGTACTCAATATTTTAATACACACCTATTCTCTTTTCTATAATGCATATCCACAAATAAGTATTTGACTACTAAGCTGTGATCATATTAAAATTTGGTCAACACTCTTGAAACATACATACTTAGATATTTTTGTTGAGTGGAGCGCTCAAGACAGCGCTCTTGGTTGACGAAAGCTTAGTACAACGTTAATACTGAAATGTAATGAGTGCGAAAGAGAGAGCGTTCTATGCGATGGGTGCGTGAGACAAAAGATTTGTTTGAGAAATAAGCCAAATACGGAGCGGCGCTCCTGACTAGCTTGACGAGGTGCGTATGCGCGAATATATTACCCGACTAAATGACATGATCATTTGTCACGAAGAAAAATTAAAACGTATGCGCCGTTTTTTTTAATAGTATTTTGCCGGTATCATGTGAATGTAAACAAAAGCAAAACATTTCTCTGCAAGTGCGTTGGTAATTAGAAAAGGATTGGTGTTTAAAATATAGTTAATTGCATGTGTGATTGTGTATATGTTTAAGAAAGACAGTTAAATTAGGTAACTAATATGGAACATAACAGCGTAAACTTTATAAAAAAATTGGGCAAGTGCGAGTCGCACTCGCGCACGAAGGGTTCCGTACCATCATCTATAAAAGAAAGTCACGTTCGTTGTATGTATACTTATATACTTTATAAGTTTCTACCTGTTTATTAAGATTGAGTAACAAATTGCTTAAAAATTACGTTTATTGTATGGGGGCCCCCCGTTATTATTTACTTTTTTAAATTTAATTATTTATTTTGAAAGTTAATATACAACTACATATTCTGTGAAAATTTAAAGCGTCTACCTGTTACAGTTAGTAATTTTGAGCAAAAAATACGAAAAAAAACAAGTTTTATGTATGGGACCCCCCCTTAATATTTACATTTTTTTTCATTTTTAATATATTTGTTGTTATAGCGGCAACCGAAATACATAATTTGTGAAAATTTTAGCTTTCTAGCTATCATGGTTTATGAGATACGGCCTGGTGACAGACAGACAGACGGACAGACCGACAGACAGACAGACAGACAGACAGCGGAGGCTTAGTAATAGGGTTCCGTTTTTTACCTTTTAGATACGGAACCCTAAAGTTGAAATAGAAATCAAGGGACCACTTCGGCCACAAATTACAATTACGCAAAAATGTGTTATTAAAACACAAACATACACAATCGCAGTTAAAAAACGACCAATAATAATATGATAAAACGCTTTTATTATGTGGTTGCGAAGGAAGTAAGAAGCTGTTTTGTTTTCCGTGTATTTTGTTTAGTGGTGCCGGAGTTGATACTGCGTGGACGATTAAGGGGGGCAATCGTGCTAAACGTCAACGTATTTACCAAAACCAAACTTCAACCGTAAACGTCACGTTATGCACATTTCGTATCGTGCTAATTATTTGAACGTAAACGATTTGGTTTTTGTAGGGCAAATACGTTCAGTGACAGCTAGGTGACAGCAACAACTCGTTGTTGCATGGTATCGCGCTATTATTTGACAACGTTTTAAACCAAAACCGTTACGTTCGCGTACGTCTCATACGTTGTCAAACCAAAAGTTCCTATCGACGAACTTTGCAATTATATAATATATTAAATTTGCGAAAATTATTAAGATAATTTTGTATTATTTATCAATTTAGTGGCATATGCTTATAATAAGTTTGATTGCAACATGAGTGAACAACATTCTTTCATTAGGCAATTTTTATAGATATCTCTTTGGTGGCTTATTGTTGCGGTAGAAATCATTATTGTAAGATTGGCGTCAACCTTGCTTGGCCCTATATTTATGGCAATGTTTAGGAAGGCATCTCATCAAATAGGCTACATCTCGACGCGATACCTTCCTAGACATTCGCTTTTGAAAGTATATACATAATACTGTAACAGTTATATATAAGCAAGTAGACGACTGATAAACGTTCATTTATGATTATTTGTCCTAAGTACCTAGATTGGTATTGTAATTATTTCATTTAACCAAGACACAGACAAAAGCGTAGCTCATCATACATAGATTTGTCGTGTTAGAAATCCAGCCCACTACCTCGGGTAACAGACCTAAGTCTTAGATTAGGGCTGGGTGGCAGCGAGTTGAATGTGCGTGCGTGGGAAGCGCAATGCTCTGCCGACACAGAATAGTAAATTTCATGTAATCTGTGGGTGCCGAATAGTTCTTTCTCCACCGGTCGTAGTTCAGGCCATGTTGACGCAAGACGTCCGGTGGGACGCTGATGTGGTCTCCATCTGTGAAGCGGTCATGCTCCAGAAGGAGGCCGCCGAGCGGGATCGCGAGAGAGCCAATCCGGCTCGCAGACGCAGGCGGCGTCGTGCGTCGTGGCGGTGGCAATGGCCGCTAGCCTGACTCTTCCTTGGGGCCGTGGGCAATCAGGGATGGCAATCTGACTGCCCGACCACGAACGACCCCGAGAAGACAGGGGTCACCACTGTACTCGCACAGTACGATGTAGCGAAGGGAGGGCACTACCAACCTAGCTCTTTCAGAGACTGAGTCCTACTACGGGACAAGCGTAACGGGACCCAGGAGCAGTACACCCGCGTGCCCTGTGTCTCATTCTTTTGAGCGCTGAGGCGGCTATCGTGGTGGTTTTAGTCGGTAAACCCGGGTTCTGTCCCGGGAAGTCCGACATACCCTCTCTGCCCGCCCCGCGGAGAGGCACTCGCAAAAGAGTTTCCCGACGTAAAAAAAGGGTGCCGAATAGTTCGTTCGAGTCGGTCAGAGCCTAGACATGGCCTAGTCTCTGGCCAGCCTATTTTGACTAGTTGGTTCAGGGCTCATAAATTGGGCTTGCTTTGGCCGATCAGCGAAGGGAAGGCCACAGGAGCTATTTGCTTGGTGTAATTTTGAAAGGCATAATCACGGGAAAACCTGCCCCAGGTCTTTGTTGCCACGAGACCCGCCATGACAAAACATCACTGTTGCCCACTTTGCATATATAGTAAAAGTAATAGGCCTTGGAGCCTGTTAAAAAAATATCTATCTAATAAGGTCGCCCATCAAGTACCACCTGCCCATACTAGTATGAGAGTGGTTAGGGTAGGTGCCGCCTTTCGTCCTTAGTGACCGTTTAGACCGGGTGAATTTCTAAGTAAATTGTAAGAAAATATCCGTGAAGACGAGAAACATAAGAATAAATTAATTCTCTGTGACAACCCACACCTGGCTGTGTGATCCCAAACGAGGCACAACCTAGTGGCATGGTAGTCAGACATTGATTAATATATATAAATACTATAGGACGCCCGCAGCTACGCCTGCAATGTTTTTAAATTTACCCGCTTTGTCCGATCCCGTGGGAATTTCAGGCAATCCCTTCTTATTGCACCCCTACGGTTCCCTTGGGAACCGTAGGGGTGCAATAAGAAGAAATTTGGCATGTATGATCCTTGGATCATACATGCCAAATTTCAGCTTCCTGTGCCCAGGAGTTTCAGCTGTAGCGTGTCTGTCAGTCAGTAACGCAAGAATTTTATATATATTAACCTCTTGTATGCCGGAATACCAGACACAATTAAAAAGCTATTGTGTCTCGCGTAGATCTGCGTTCCGGCATACAAGGGGTTAAGATTGCTTTTATACACATACGAGTATTATACTTATGGCAATTTGCTCATCGCACAAAGAATTCTCCTGGGTGGTAATCGAACCCGTGACTTTCGTCTTAGCACTCAGGTTTAGGTACCACTAGACCAATAGGCCGTTCTACAAGGAAGACTAACCACTGACTCAGCAGGATGTGATACAATTGTGTGAGCTAACATAAGCGTAGCGCGTTTCTAATCGGGTACCGAGTCCAAAATCTGATAATCCAGTGTTACCCAGACTGCCGCTGGACCACTTCAATAGATATTTAAAGGAATAGAGTAGGTATGTATATTAAAAGGCAAGCTCCAATTTCACATTTCGATTTTATTTATTCAGTGTATTGAGATGATGAAATCTCATACAAAATATTATTTTAAGTAGAGTTGAAACAATCAACATCTGTTAGGCCATTTGATTGTTACAATTACAACGTGAACTTCACAGTAATAATTATGTATTTGGTTTGGTTTTCATTATTTTAGTAAACTACATACATCTCACGCCTATAACCCCGAAGAGGTAGGCAGAGGCGTATTTCTACACCCACTTTTCGCCAGATATACTTTAGTCCCACGTAATAAGGTGCGAGCCTATTGCCGTACCGGGCACATTTCCAGACTCCGTGCTGCTACTGAGAATTTCGTGATAGAAAAACCCAATAACACTGCCCGACCCAGGAATCGAACCCGGGACCTCCCGATCCCACGCGCACACTTATGCCGCGAGACCAACGAGGCAGTCGTATAGGGTTTGATGTCGATTTTTCTGTCTCTACGCAAAGATGGTATTTGTATCGTGTTATCCCTTAATCGCCTCTTACGACACCCACGGGAAGAGAACTAATTAATAGTATATTCTTGATTAATGTCCAAGAAGTGACAATGGTCTCGATTTGGCTCATAGCCAATTCCTCATTTTTGTTAACTTGCAATTATGTATTGTCCATGTGGTTGTGCTAACGAGCGGTTTATTATTCTGCTTACTCCTCGGCTACTGTGAACAAAATTAAAACATAAATTATTTAGTAAATATTTACTCAAATATAAGTCCTTCTAAAATAACTAAACCCGCTGACATTTAACTTATGATTAATATTGTTCTCATACGTGCGCTATATCTTGTGTTTGAGTACCTACCTACTTAGGTACATTATTTTGTTGGGGATTTATGCATATTATAAGACAAGTTCAGAATGAGAGTAAATACTGTAGGATCTTACTTAATGATAATTGAAATGCGTACCTGAAAAGTTAGAAAGTCAGCCAAATTCAAATTCTCCAGCTTTTCGTCTATCTCTTCATATATAGAAAGGATGACTATTATGCCGAACGCTGACAATTCGGGCTTTGTTTAACATCTTTCTCAGCTCTATATATTATTCCAATTCTGAAAAATAGGTGTTTTTTATTGTAACGGTCATATAAAATCCGTATGGGGCTCGACAAATAGCAGAAGAAGCTGCAATTGCAGTAATGTTGTGGTGCATCATCATTTGAAAGTGAAATAAAAACCACTTCTACATGACCAAGTGTGATCATTAATTGTTTTTTGCATAAATCACTTATTACAGTAAACAATATTTCGGTACTTACCGTATAATTTGAATAAAATTATTTCATGATTTCATTTATATAATATTTGTTGACATTCAATGACATTCACATAATGACATTTGTCTTTTTAAAATAGTGCTTGCACATAGCGCGATGTCGCTACAGCCTCTTTAGTATAGGAATAGTACTTACTATTTTCAAAAGCCGGTGTCTAGCACTAAACGTTTGACGTAAGCCCAACGTAAGGGTTGCGTCAAGGAGCAAGCGGTTCCAACGCTCAATACAAAATCAAAATCAAAATCAAAATCATTTATTCATCTAGGCCACAAAGTGACGCTTATGAACGTCAAAATTTAAGTTAATTACGTTACTTAATGATTCTACATTTACATTTACTGCCACGTTCGCAATGCAATAGGTAGAACCACAAGAAAGAACGGGCAATAAAACTCATGGCCACTCTTTTCAAACAAATATAATGGTGGTACATTTTATTTTTGTAAGGAGCTGCAACTGTTTCACATTGTAGACATCTACTAGTAAAATTTTTAGTAGCTATTGATATCATACTCAAGCAGTAAATGATGTTCATATAGTAAGCCTCCCAAAGTAAATATGGTGAAACAGGAGCATCCACTTACGTCTTTTTAATGTAGGCAACTCGCGAACATGGTCAGAACTATGGTAGAAGTGAATGAAGCAGAAAGTAACGGTATTATGAAACCAAAGCAATCGACAACCTATTAGTTAGCCCATGACCACGAGTTACCCACATTTAACAAATCCGCAAAGTTATAATGAAAGTGTGGAACATGAATGCAAAATATAGTATGAAATGAGAATATCGTAATTAACTACACTATAAAATAAAACTACTAATTATTGACCTAGTCAAAAGCGAACAACTACTTCCAAGCGCTCCTGTCATCAAAATAATCCTTCAAACTGTAATATGCCTTATTTATAAGATTCTTTTTAACTTCTGCCTGAAACGAACTTAATGGCAAGTCTAAAATATAAGTTGGTAATTTATTGTATATGCGAATACTGAGCCCAATAAAAGAGCTATGCGTTTTGTGCAAACGAAAATACGGAACACATAATTTATGTCTATTTCTAGTATTGATATTGTGTCTGTCACTATTCATTTTATAAGAATTTATGTTTAGTCTTACATGCATAACACTGGCATAAATATATTGTGACGCTACAGTAAGAATACCAATAGTTTTAAATTTTTCTTTGAGTGAGACTCTTGTCTTTAACTGGTAAATGGCCCTAACTGCCCGTTTCTGCAATATAAAAATATTTTGGATATCAGCAGCTCTACCCCATAACAATATGCCATATGACATAACACTATGAAAATAACTAAAATAAACCAATCTAGCCGTATCGACATCGGTCAACCTACGAACCTTCTTAACGGCATAAGCAGCTGAGCTAAGTTTCCCTGAGAGATATGTAACATGCGCACCCCACTGTAACTTCGAATCAAGTGTTAATCCTAGAAATAATGTGGATTCAGTTGTTTCGAGTACATCGTCATTTAAAACTATGTTAGGACCAAGGTTTCTGACATTAGGCAGAGCAAACTTAACACATTTTGTTTTTTTGGCGTTAAGTACTAGATTGTTTACATTAAACCATTTAGTCACTTGAATGAGTGCACTGTTTATTTCGTTAAAGTGTTCCTTATTTCTATCTTCTTTAAATATCAAAGAAGTATCGTCAGCAAACAGTACAACGTCACAAATGTTTCTCAAGTAAAAAGGTAAATCGTTTATGTAAACAAGAAACAAGAAAGGCCCTAGGATGCTGCCCTGTGGCACTCCTAAATCAACAGGTAAGCCACTGGATTTTGAGCCATTTATTTCAACACATTGGATCCTGTCACTTAAGTACAATTAGCACGATACCATGTTTGACATCAGCCAAACTAAAACCAAACGTTCACCAAATACGTTACGTTGTCAACGTTTGAACTTTTGAAAATAGCACGATAAGCCCCCAGGTAGGTATCGATGATTTAGTACATCTTACTATTAACCGCTTGCCGGCGCTAGAACATCGGAATTCCCGAACGCCCGGCGGCTCACGCGATGACGTAACGCCACGCGCCAGATGGCCGCACTCAACAAAACATTTTTTGTTTACTCGTTGGCGACGGGCGTAATCTCAAGTTATATTTTTGTTAAAGGTTATGAATGGCCCTTTCGGGTCGTGTTAAGTGTTTGTTGATATTTCGTCTCTAATTTATTATAATAAATGGTAAACATTGACTATGGTTGAAAATAAACATTATGTGAACTTTAAAAATTATTATTTCGAAAAGTAAATCGATACCATATATATTTTATGGCTTTCATTGATGGTAGGGTTCTATCTTCATACGAAAAAAAATACAATTACACGTCATAGTAAAAAAATATTTATTTACAGGCATAAAACTGGCACAAAATATTTTGCCGACGGTGAAAATTTTTTAACAAAATTAAATAAGTTATTACGACTATACAGTTTCACGAAACTTAAAAATATAGTTACTATCTAAAAACTACATTCATAGAGGAACTTATGCGTTAAATAATAATGCATAGGTCTATTCGATACAGAAATACATGGGATTGATTGAAGGAAAACAAAAGTCCGTTGCGACTTACACGGCACCGAAAATCACACAGAAATTGAAATATACTTACCTCTGGGTAAAACCCCGTTGCACACACATTACCTATATTATAATTAACCAAAAAATCAGTAATTTACTCAAAAATACTCACCCGTTAGCAAAAAAATGCTTTTTTTCTGTAACAGCAAAATGTGTGACGTCGCGAATTCACTGAGACTGACTTTGAGAAATTATTTCTTAGCCACAGACAAACTTTTGACGGCCAGTGTTGCAATTTTTTAAGGCAGATATTCTCGATAGTTTAAATAGAAAAGAGAAAACTGATTCAAAACACAGAGGAATAAAGGGATTAAGCAATATTATGACGACCAGCACTATCACCCCATTTGGGGTGAAGAGCCGTCAACGGTCAAAAATGTCTTCCACCCATTTGGGGTGATGCGCCGGCAAGCGGTTAAGTATAAAAGCATTCACAAAATAAATGGTAAGCAGTTTCACCTTTTTTTTTAGTGAACACTCAATATAATCTTTCACGAGCCGCCTCTGCTGGAAGGCTACTACAGCACTTAAATTGGTAACTGCATTAATTATTTAAGTATAATATATGTTCCTAATTACTATTTAATAATAAGTAATTAATTACAATGTGAAACAGTTGCAGCTCCTTACAAAAACAAAATATGTAACATAACACTGGCGATTAAAAAGAGTGGCCACGAGTTTTATTGCCCGTTCTTTCTCGTGGTTCTACCTATTGCTTTGCGAATGGGCAGTAAATGTAAATGTAGAAGCATTAAATAATGTACATTAAAATTTGACGTTCATAAGCGTCACCTTGTGACCTAGATGAATAAATGATTTTGACTTTGACTTTGAATCCTTAATAGTATGATAATAAATGCGAAGGTGAATTCTATTGTTGTGTTTTTTGTTTTAAGGCTTAAACTACTAAACTTAAGATCATTAAATTTTGCACTGAGGGGGACATAGGGTCTAAAATTCTATGCAGGGAAGGCATATCGGCGCCTAGCTAATTATAAAATAATAATTATTATTGCAAATAAAATCAAATTGAGACAGTTTTTCAGGCTTGCCGCCTCGATTGTGCAACTGGGTTGCCAGCTTCCTGCATGAGTGCCGTATACGAGTCCTTTGTGACGGTGAGTCATCGAAGGGTGAATGCTGATGTGCCTCAGGGGTCTGTGTTATCGCCCACGCTTTTTCTTCTGCATATCAATGATATGCTCACTTTTGGGGCATTCATTGCTATGCAGATGACAGTACTGTACATGGGCGATATCTCGGACACCCTGCGGCTAAGCAAGCCGATACTGAGGAGTATAGGCGAACACTTGTTGCTGAGCTTGACCGGGTTCTGAATTGCATCTCGCATTGGGGTGATGAGAACCTGGTCGAGTTCAACGCCAAGAAAATACAAGTGTGCGCATTCTCAGCCAAGGTATCTCCATTCCTTCCCCATCCCTCTCTTCTGGACAATCCACTACCGATTCAAGACAGCCTCAATATCCTGGGTATGGACATACGCAGAAATCTCAACCAGAAGAACTACATCGAGGGTGTCCTCAAATCCGCATCTCGAAAACTCGGAGTCCTGAACAAGGTGAGGAGGTTTTTCGCGCCGGAGCAGTTGTGTCTGTTATACAAGATCCAGGTTCGCTCCTGCGTGGAATACTGCTCTCACCTTTGGAATGGCTCCGCTCAGTACTTATTGGACGCCCTCGATAGGATGCAGCGGCGTGCTGTCCGTATCATCGGGGATCCAGAGGCCTAGAGAGATACGCAGAGACGTGGCCTCAATGGCTGTCTTCTACCGCATCTATCATGGTGAGTACTCCAAGAGCTCTCTCAACTAATCCCATCCTCTCCTTTCCTATCCCGAACGACACGTGCTGGGTTGAGGTGCCACTCTTACACGGTAGAACAGATACCGTCACGTACCAAACGGTTCGGCGCCTCTTATCTCTGCCGTACCATTAAGATGTGGAACTCTTTACCAGTCCACGTCTTTTCCACCACTTATGATCCCGGGTCCTTTAAGCGGGGCGTGAAAAAGCTTTACTCAAGGCCGTCAAGGTGAGGGCCATCATGCCATAATGATGCCATGCTGGCTGCTGGGATGATGGCCATCACTATGGGACTTCACTGACTGCTTAACATCAGGCAGCATGCAGTCAATTTGATCGGCAGAAAAAAAAAAATTATACTTGCAAGAGCATGCATTTAAACTTATAAAACGCATACCTATAAAGAAAGACATCTGTGCTGTTTTTTTCTTTCGTGTGATGCAAAGGCCACCGCTATGGCCTAACGATACACTGCAGATAGACCATTTTCTTGTCAGATCAAGCATTCTTGACTTTTGGCTCATTTTCAATACAAGTTTTTTTTATAGTAATAGGCGGCAAAAGAGCACAAGGATCGCCTGATGGTAAGCAATTACCGCCGCCCATGGACACAAGCAACACCACAGGAGTCACAAGTGCGTTGCCGCTCCTTGGGGTTGGGAAAAGGGATAGGATTAGGAGTGGGATCAGCGAGAAGGAATAGGGGATAGGGCCTCCGGCACTCTCACTCACCGAACGAAACGCAACAGTTTAGGTACTGTTACTTTACGTCGATTTTCTGTGTGAAGATCGAGTTAATATTAATTTGCCTGATGCCATTTGTCCATTTGTCTAGCGTAGGTATCCACTGCTTTACGCCTTCGTGAGTCACTAGCAGGGCCCCGTAGAATATCAGTGCCAGCGGGTCTGGTGTTATTCTGAACGGGGTCCCATTACTGCCACGACCTGGCCTTAGCGTGTTGTTAATGTTATTGTGTAACTTTTTAACGATGTTTTTGTTTCTTTTATTATTTTATTTATTTATTATTTTTTTAGTTTGCCTGTACTTTTCTTTTATTTAGTATGTAATTTGTCTGGTTGTGGCAGAAATAAATCATTTTTCATTTCAATCATTTTTCATTTGCCAACGGAAAGTTATGCGTATGTGTACCTTATTAGAAACATAAAAATATATACGCGTATTTATTATTGGATGATGACTAGGGATAATTAAAAAGACTTAAGTATACGTACAATTAAAAGTTTTTAAAGGTTGCCTGTAAGAGATTTCTTTATAGTGATAAGGCCGCCAATTGTACTATCTGTTATTTTTGTTAAGGTTCATAATTGTAAATAAAATTTATTTGGTACAATGAAGATGATAATTATTATTAAAAAAATTTAGAACAGCCTTTTCATTTCTTGGCACGGTTGTTGTATACCTACTAACATCAATAATATGACTTATTGCTAAAAGGACAGCCTTTTAGTCACCCACTCGTGGCATTTCCACATTTTCACTCGATAAATCCTTTTCGTTAATCACCTTTAATTTATCCTTTCAACTTGGTCACACCATATTTATATTATTCCGCCATTTCTTTCAGCGTATTTTGCTATAGTTTTATTTATATCTATCTAGTTGGGTATTGAAATGGTAGAGGAAAATGTCTGTAATACGAACGTAATCTTGCCTTTCAACGTACGCTCCAGTATGATTAAGAAGACTGTACCTATTCAATTTTAAGATGTCTACCAATCTTCTGCCTCTTGTAGTGTTTTATATCTTTACGATATTTAGCTAAGTTATCAAATATTAAAGTCTCCGAAAATAATTTATATTTGAATGATACCTAAATTTTATTCATATTTTATTACTTTCATGCTTCAATGTCTAAATAAATATGCACCAAAAGGGTTAAAAATGTTTGCTACAAAATGTGGGTAAAGACACTTTTATTCGACAAGTTTATTTTATCTTTGCGGGAAACATTTCCAAAATCAGTTAAGTCTTGTGCAATTAAGTCACATAATAATAGATTATATCAGTCATCTGATACGACACGCCACACTAGAGCGATGAGAGTACCAAATATTGAGAGTCGCGACGCAATTCTTCCTTACATAATATCGTTAGTGGGGCCAGTGACGAGCCTTGGGGCACCCCTCCCTCTTCTCGTAATTGGTAAATTGAGTTGCCGCCTCAGCTCGTGTAAGTAGCCCGATGTAATATTATTGATGAATTTAGTGCTTGCTTTAGTCCTTGAAATACGAAATTTATTGGTAGTGTTTTTGTTACGAGATCTATCTAGACTAGGTGCTTTTATGACTACTTTTATGTTCGTGCGTAATATAATATGACATGTTGAGCACGTTCAATGTTGAAACAAGCGTTAAAGGACTGGTTTTGATGTCTTCGGGGAGTTGTCTTTGTAAACTCCCCGAAGACTCTCCTATTCACCTTTTTCTAACTCATATCAACATAAATTATAATTATCTTTCTAAGTTTTATTTTGAATCTGCTAACAGACTGCCATGCATATTTTCGGATTCAAGCCACTGAAATTTCAAAGCTTTTTGAAAATTAACATACATATCTTCACGCCTTTTATCCCCGAAGGGGTAGGTAGAGGTGTATTACACACCCACACTTCGCCAGATATGTTTCGGTCCCAATGTAATAGGGGGCGAGCCTATTGCCATCTACCGGGCACATTATTAAGCGAGCGATAATTAACATTTTTAATACACACATAACTTCGAAAAGTCAGAGGTGTGTGCCCGAGGTACCTGGGGATCGAACCCGAGACCATCGTCTCGGCAGTCCGTTACGTACACCACTAGGCTACCGCCGCTTTTTTGAAAATTAAATTGTTAATTATTGCTTGAATCGTGCTCCATGAGCACGTTAAAGTCGTTATCGACTGTATCTTTGAATATGCTGACTCTGGCACAAGCCATGATATATCGCTATCCCTTTGACTCTATGGCAAAGCAAATATGCTGTCAAATCTGATCCAGCCTACTCTACGAATCAAATAAATTGACAGTGACTGCAGCGCCACGTACTGGGTTCATTTATATTATGAGACAGTCTAGGAACTCATTGAAACACACACAAGATTTCATAAAACTTGGTACATCTCTGCTTATGCGGTTAGTAACAAACGAACGTAAATAAAAAAATAATTTATTATTTTAATATTGTCAACATAAATAACACTCAAATATAAAATTTCAGTTTTGTTTAAATTTTAAAACTATCCAAGATTAACGAGACAACAATCTTTTGTGATAATTATATTTTCCGTCTGACCTTTGCACGTCGTGAGATTTTAGCTCGTGAACAAAATTTATATTTTAGGGTCCAACTAGGTATTTGCGTATTTTACATAATTGTTGTTTGTCAGATCTGGTTGGACTAAAAAGAGGAACTCGGGCTCCTAGGAGAAAGGATGCAGGATGGAACTGGGATAATGCTAGCATTATCCCAAATATGGCAATGATGATGATGATAATGATTATAATACTTCTACAGCCATTGACTACTTTGAGCATAAACCATTTTATTATCCTTTACTCTATTGTATAATGAATAAATAAGTATTGTGTCACAATTAATCTTGTCAATTCCAGATCCATACGATATAAAATTTCTGAATCATATCGTTTTTTGCAAGTTCCAATTGCACAGTCCTCTGTGACACATAAATTATTCTAAAATAAAATGAAAAAACTTTGTGCTAAAGTTACATTTCAATAGTCCAAATTGTGTAACTTAGTTGGAACGCTGTGTATCCAATATTCACATCAGATAATATAAAATGGATTGTTTATAGTTGTTATCAAACGTGTTAATCTGTCCATTCTATTGTCCGGGAAATCAGTATTTAAAACCGTTATAATAAATTATATTATAGTATATTAATGTGCAATTATTTTACTAGGAAATTTGAATATAAAAACATTTGTGCGTATCTGTTTTACAATCAAGAAGACTAAAAGAAAATTGAAGTGTATTTTTTCGTGTCCTAGGATTCAATTTTAAGTAAACTGTATGTTTAATAATAACGGGAGGTTCGTACTCCCTAGAGTATGAACTCGAGTAGACCTATATTCACGAGTCGCTTCTTGGCACATTCTGACGATATACTGAGTGTGATGAATTAGCTGGCTTATGCTTTTTCTAATTTCTCCTAAACTGAAATAATTAGGCTTTAATCGAATAGTAGTTTTTGGTTGCGACGGAAATCTGAATATATAAAAATTCTTGCTTGCAGTTACTGACTGATTGACAGATAACCTATAGCCAAAACTATTAGGCACAAGAAGCTGAAATTTGGAATGTGTGTTCCCTGGGTACCTCAGGGGGTGCACCCCTACGGTAAGAAGAGATTTCCTAAAATTCGTACGGGATCAGATTAAGAAACGGTTATTAAATATGTGGGAGCGTAGCTGCGGGCATTCTCTACTATATACATGAACTCACAAGGTTACTAAAAACACGGCGCCTAAATAATACACCTATGTACAGTTCATTATAATTATGTGCGTAATGATGCTTTCTTTCTTATTATTTAACTAGAGGACGCCAGCAGCTACGCCTGCATTTTTTTTTAATTTACCCGTTTTGGCCGATCCCGTGGGAATTTCGGTAAATCCCTTCTTAGTGCACCCCTACGATCCCCAAGGAACATACATGCCAAATTTCAGCTTCCTGCGCCCAATAGTTTCGGCTGTAGCGTGTCTGTCAGTCAGTCAGTAACGCAAGGATTTTATATATTAAGATTACTAAAAATACATAGCTATTTTAGCCAGCAGTTTGTGCCTAAACAAACTACCTTTAGTTTGACTTATTAATTTAGAACATTTAGCACAATTAATGAGAAACGAACACACAAATTTCCTTAACATAAATCGAATACCTCAACCAAAAGCTAATCTCAACTCAATATTCAACGTAATAGTCAACTCTAACTGCGCTAAATAAGATTCTGGCACCAAAATCTGCATCTTATTCAAAAACATAGGTTGCTGTTATACTCGTAGCTCGGACATCAAAGGTGACACTATCAATATGGTATCGAACACACACGGAAAACCGAAGATTTATCCCAAGTTAACCTTTGGGATTTCCTATACAGTGTTCGTCCACTGTCTTTGACATGCTAAACTAATGACGGGCCAACTGGCACATCACAGACGTGCCAAGAATTGGTGTCGTTACCCTAATATTGGTTAAATGCTGTGATATTGGATGAAGGTGTATTATTAACAGAGTACAAAGGTAATACGTTAGTCCGAGTAAGGTGTAAAGTAAAGTGCGAGTTATAAATCTCGATTTTCAGCAGATATTTAAGAAATGAAAACTTGTATATAAAAATTGTGCAAGTGCGAGTCAGACTCGCGCACGAAGGGTTCCGTACCATCATCTATAAAAGAAAATGACGTTCGTTGTATGTATACTTAAATACTTTTTAAGTTTCTACCTGTTTATTAAGATCGAGTAACAAATTGCTTAAAATTATGTTTTTTGTATGGGAGCCCCCCTTTATTATTTACTTTTTTTTAAATTTAATTATTTATTCTGAAAGGTAATATACAACTACATATTCTGTGAAAAACGAAAGCGTCTACCTGTTACAGTTAGTAATTTTGAGCATTAAATACGAAAAAAAAAACACGTATTTTGTATGGGAGCCCCCCTTTATTACTTACTTTTTTAAATTTAATTATTTATTTTGAAAGGTAATATACAACTACATATTCTGTGAAAATTTAAAGCAAGCGTCTACCTGTTACAGTTAGTAATTTTGAGCAAAAATACGAAAAAAAACACGTTTTCTGTATGGGAGCCCACCTTTATTATTTACTTTTTTTAAATTTAATTATTAATTTTGAAAATTAATGTACAACTACATATTCTGTGAAAATTTGAAGTGTCTACCTGTTACAGTTAGTAATTTTGAGCAAAAAATACGAAAAAAACACGTTTTTTGTATGGGACCCTCCCTTAATATTTTTATTTTTTTTATTTTTAGTATTTGTTGTTATAGCGGCAACCAAAATACATAATATGTGAAAATTTCAGATTTGTAGCTATCACGGTTTATGAGATACAGCCTGGTGACAGACAAACAGACGGACAGACAGACAGCGGAGGCTTAGTAATAGGGTCCCGTTTTTTACCTTTTAGGTACGGAACCCTAAAAATGATTTTTCTTGAAAAATTAATATTCACTTGCGCTTTTGTGATGCTATTATTGATATATTCTCTATTATATATTTTTTAACTAGTTGTGCTGCGTGGTTTTATCTGCCGACCATTCACATAGCAATATTTTGGCTTATGGTCGACTACTGAAGGTCATAGCATGAAATTACATAGCTAATATATTTCTCAAATAATTGAGCCGTTCAGTACTATAAACTATTAATCGTGTATCTTTAGATAATATGCAGCTTACTCGTAAATTAGTAGACGAAAAATTTTCACAAACATTGTCTGACAGTTTCAAAACTATATTTCCAGTATTATTTTATCAAATTAAACAGAAATTTCAGACAAATATTTCAGAAACGATTATTACACGTTCAATTATTAGTAATACGAAACCAGACACCCGTTCCATCCGAACTTCAAAACAAAATTAAATTTGGTTGACATCGCGATAATCAACGGCTATTCATTTTTAGCCTATTGTTCATCAAAACAATGGCCGGCAGGTTTTGCTAGTCAATTTGTTTATTTCTGCGGTTTATAAACATCATTGAAGCGGCCAGTTTATTTTACTTTTCAACGTTTAGTGAATATGATATTAAATTTTCGAACGCTTTTCAAAGGACTTTTGGAGGGTTTTCATTAAAGAGTTGTTTGTTTTATATTTTCACGCGTGCACACACTTTTGAATGGGAAGTATTGAATATTAATTTATAGATTTGCATCATTTGTATTAAGGTTCTGTAAAGGTTTAATGGGAGTGTTTATTCTTAGAATACGAAATGGCACCATGTTTATTTCTAGTTCTGTTTGGAATAAATCTTCATGAAACTGGATACTGTGTTTAATTGCTTAATGAATACCACGTACATTTTAACAATGTTGTTTTTAAAATTTAACCTTACCTCACCCTTTCGGTCAGTGGTAATGTTGGACGTTTAGAAACATCGTCTAATTCAATCCACACATGTGGTTAATGGAAATGTTATTTCAACCAATTACTAAGGAACAAATAAAGATTACTTTTTTTAGAGTTTGGTTGCAAATATTCTGTTGCGATTAAGGCTGACATCAAATATGAAAAAACGTTATGTAATTAATCGTCATCAGAAAAAATCTTCACAAGTCGAGCAATGATTTACCACGAAGGCTCCAGGTAAGGTGCCTTTACGATTATCTAATTTGAATGATCTTAAAAGACTAAACTCGAATTTTAAATATAACCAACAAAATGAAGATGCAGCAACAATCTCCTGTTCAACCCTACGGAGAGATAGGTACTTCTAAACTTATCTATCTAATGTCCTCTGCGCATCGCACCCGCAGTACTCGAACGTTCCTCACAGGAACTTAGAGACGAATTATTATCACATTTGTAAGGAAACTGTCTGGCCCTGTCGCAATTCTAGAAGCAATAAATAATAACAATACGATATACGCCATGTTTGTATATTTGCAGCCAATAATGTCCTCTGCGCATCGCACCCGCAGTACTCGAACGCTCCTCACAGGAACTTAGAGACGAATTATTATCACATTTGTAAGGAAACTGTCTGGCCCTGTCGCAATTCTAGAAGCAATAAATAATAACAATACGATATACGCCATGTTTGTATATTTGCAGCCAAACTTCAACCTTCTACATCGGTCGTTATTATCTTTACACGTACTGACGGCCAGAGTAATAAAAATGATTTCAGTGTATGGAAAGATGTTTAAAGTAATTACGAGTATAATAGGGTTGTTTCCAAGTAGTCAAATCAAACACTTTTAATGAAATTTCAAAAACGACCTTTGCCAAGGGTCTTGTATGAAATATGACTTAGTGACGTCATAGTTTTTTGCTGTCAAATAGAATACTTATTATCAATAAATTGACGACAAAAATGTTAAATAAAGTTTTAACATTAATTGATGAATGAAACTACTATTATTTTGACATGCTTCATTGATAAAACGAAAACTGCGGAATATCACTATCCCTTTAGGCTGTGGAGGTCAAAGGGCAGTCGCTCTGTGGGCAAGCTAATATTTAGTCAAATCTAGTTAAATTAGTAAGCGGAATCTAGGCCGCAACTCGGATAACGCTAGGACTATGATGATATGAAGAATGATAAAGGAGTGGTTTTAAATATTCTAAAACCACTCCTTTGTCATTCTACAGATAATCAAATCATATTCTATGCCACCGTTCCCAAGTGCCTTCAATCCAATCTCAGCTAGAGGATTCCACTATTCAGGGATGTACTCTATTTTCGTAGAAGAAGCTCGTTCTCAGCAAGAGATTACGATTTGGAATGACAATTTGAAAAGATGACGCTTACAAACTAGGTCAAATTGCAGATCGGAAGACACCCAGACTCGGCAGCAAAAATTTTTGGAACAACATAGAACACTTGAAAGCGTACCAATCACTAAAGCTTCACTGATCTGCTCATAGCAATTCATAAACAGACTGACTGGCAATACGAATATATAAGGGGTATCGTTTTTTGCCAATTTTGGCTACTTAAATCTAAAATGGGATAATGGGACGCAGATACCTTTACAAAACGTTAAATGCTTACTATAGACGACTTACGATCTCTACAGCGTTGGAAGCACATGGAACATGTCTGTTGTATCGACATACCATCAAGCGAGTATCGAGGAACGTCCTCAATCGTACTTGGCGAGCCAATCCATACCGTTCCAACGTTACCAGTTCCGAATATGTCTCTGTTTTCCGTCGGTGCAAGTTGGAGGATGAACCGTTTCGCGGTTTTGACACAATTTATTAGTAATATGCGCATGCATAATCATCAATATTAGGAAATGGACTAGTTGACTGACAGAAAATGCACAGGCGAAACGGCAGAAATTTGGCATGTAACATACATTTGAGGATTTCGTATACGTGCACTAAGAAGGGATTTATCGCAATCCCCGAGGTATCGGGCAGCAACGCTTTAATTACAAAATATATACTGAAGCTATATTTTATGACGTTGGCCCTAAATAAGAAAATATTTTTAAATACGCCACCCCTAATGGTGCTGATACACTTGAGTATGCACCTGCTATGACCATTCTGTTAATGTTAATTATCGTTCGCTTAATAATGAGCTCGATAAATGGGGTCGAAAGTGCGTATTAAATTGTTTATGATGGCTTGCTAAGTAGTGAAGAAAAACAGCTTGAGGAAGCCGGCATGTTTGAGGATTCTTCACATTTTCTTGAGAGGCAGTGATAAATGTGAAATCTGCAAATCCGCACTTGGCAAGTATGGTGGACTATGGCCTAAACCTTCTCATAATAAGAAGTGGTATGGATTCAGTGCGGCAGATGATAAACATGATGACGATGATGAGCGTACTCACCTCTTTTCAAATAACAGCTCCCTCACTAGTTATACATCATATCCAGCGGCACAAAAAGAAAAAAAGAACGATACACATACGAGGGCCACAGATTATACTCCTTGAATAGTCGACTAAATAACGCAATTGAACGAACATGCTTGGCTATTTTGTATGTATGAGTCATATACATAGCAACGATATGATACCTCAATGGCAACGATATTCTGTCATAGACTATGACAGAATATCGTTGTTATGATTATGACAAATAACAAAAAGTCCGAGAGCTGGTGAACAAATTTTGGAGTTTTTTTTTAAACACTACGAGAAATTTATGATTTTTCTATTATTGCACTTTCTTTGAGATTCAATCTATTTGCTTAAGAGTATCATACTCATTACAGGTGTCTTTTTGTTTTTCATAAAAAGATCTTATAAATGTTCTTTTTTGGTTGGATACAGCCAATATAATAATATGCTCTCCTTATAAAAAAATATGCTTTAGAATGCCTCAAAAACATTTTTTACAAGCCTGCACAAAGATTCAAGTGTTTATAGAGGGCGGCTGCACTTCAACTAGACCTCGACTATCTTATTTCGGTTCATTTAAGGACAGAATTTCTTGTAATGCCTTTATTGAGCAGGTACGTTAGAAAATATTGTTTACCAGCTTTCCTACTATTATGTTGTTCTAAAAATATCGGAAAGAAATAATTTATAACTATACTAGTTGTTAAATCTTCTATATAATTATGACAATCTGCTAGATCTTCAAACATCTATGTTAAGTTATAAGTTAACAACAATAACATTGAAAAAATGCAAATAAATAAATTTCACAATGTATAAAATGTCATTGATCGAGCAGCTGATTCAAGTAAATCCCGCCATTGTGCCTCTCAGCAACGTTTTAGCAAAGTCCCGGTGTTGTTTAAACTTGACAGCCATTTGAACATTACTTTAGTGGTTGGCTACTTAAGGCTAAGCAGCAACAGCAGTTGTTCAAAATTTTGACTAACGTTTATAAGTAAGAGGGATTAAGTTAAAATAAATTTGAAGTAATTATAGTTTAATAATAATAAAATACATTTTCATCGCCAGTTTTTCAATAACATCAATCAATCATAATCAAGTGAAATCATTGAAGGCTCGGAAACACTCTGTTTAATAACACTCAAAGTTTGACTAACCTGTTCTTCAAAGGAATAATTTAATTTGTTAGCCCACATGAATGAGTCAACTTCGTACCGATATTTTTTATATTACATTCTTAGTCCGACTGACAATCCTACTATGCCAACTTTGTTTGCTACGAAGCCGTACCTATATATAAAATCTTGTCTCAAACTTGTAACATCAGCGTGCCCCCTTTAACCGGGCATTGATCGAGCGTGATATGAAATCTTCTAACAGGAATTTTCGCATATAAAAATGTATATTTTTTTCTGCCTCTTTAGAAGACTATCATGAGCTGCCGTACTTTGTGAAAGTTGGCAATTCTGTGTTTGTAAATTTGTTCTTGTGTTGGCAAATCATTGGCAATTCTTTTCCGTAAGAATTCCACCTCGCTACCCTACCACAATTTTCAGAAAGCCTTAAAATAGCAACAGCGCTTGAAAATACCCTCATAAAACAAAAATACCCAACAATTTCTTTCCGCATTTATTTTTCTTTTATTCGCCACATTTCAAGCACATGCCGCTGGGTCCAGTAACTTGCAGTCATATATTGTGTGCCAAGGATGCACCGTAGCTAAATCGTCGAGCATTTGTCCAAGTAACACCTCTAGTTATTTTAGAAAACGGTACTGAAGCTGTGATCAAAACTAAAATGTACTCGAAGCCGAAATGTAAGCCGATGTATCGTGGTTCAATCTTTTTCTTTAATAACAAGATTCTGAGAGAATTGGAATTCAATTTCAAAGGGCTGGCTCTTATCCTAGTAAATTGTTCATGTCATTGGTACAACTACTTACCTATTACTGAAGAGGTAAAATACTACATAATAAATATTATGGGCGCGTAAGTCCAAGTGCCTGCAATACCGAGTTATGTGCTTACACCTCAAACCGTTTTCATTGAAATAGATTATGTTTTCCATATCGTAGAGATGCCACGATAAACATGTAAACGTATAGATTGAGGTATTAATTTAATAAGTTAAGAAAAAGAATTACCAATGATATTAAGACACTTTATACAAAATAGGTAGATGTATAACTCATAAACCGGGCCATTTACAAGTTACATTAAACTACAATAAATTTCACAATAATCATCATCATCAGCCCTGTATATAAACTGTCCCACTGCTGGGCACGGGCCTCTTCTCACTATGAGAAGGGTAAAGCCATAGTCCACCACGCTGGCCTAGTGCAGGTTGACAGACTTCACATTTCTTTAAAGAACATTATAGAAAACTCTCAGACATGCAGGCTTCCTCACGATGTTCTAATTCACCGTTTAGCGCCGATAATTAACAATTTATTACGCGTGGATTCGAACCCGGACCTGCGTAGCAGTCTGTCGGTCTCTCCACCAGGCTATCGCTGCATGTCACTTACAATAATGCTTCGCTGAAATACCATTAAAGTATTTTTGTCTTTATACGTCGTAAAAGCCTAAGAACAAACATTGATCTTGAAGATAAATAATCTCTTCGAATAAGTTGAACAAATGTTCAAAAATTTACTCTGATATCCGTCGACAAATACGATTGTTCAATCGTGTATTCCCAACACTTATTCCCAGGACCCATTACGACAAATAACGTAAACAATCTTATGCTATTGATCCAGACAGATTGGTAGACGTCACCTATTCAATAAACGCAGTACGTATAAAATAAAGTGAAAATAACGCCATATATCCCGACATGTCAATGGTGAAATTGTTTCACTCCTGCTTTCCACTTTTCGTAGTTTAGTTGCGGTAAGCCAGGGAAAATTTATTTAGATATTGGCGCGTCTCCCGTGGTTTTACTTTATGAGGTGCATAAATTTGAATGATACAAATATATCGATATTTCAACGTGTATCTCTTAAGATTATGAAAGTTATGGCGAGCTAGTTTCTAACTATAACTTATTTATCGCTTATAGGTAGAAATAATTATTTATTTATGCTCCTAATCTTTTATTTCACTAATCTGAAATAGCGTTTCAAGATATGAATGGTATGTACCACGTAAGTACCGTTATCTCAATCAATCTTATGCTTGAAACATCCTCCTAGCGTTATCCCAGTTGCAACCCGGTGTCTGCTTACTAGTCTAACCAGATTTCACTGAATATTAGCTTTTCCATACAGCGACTGTCCGTCCGATCTCCGCAACTTAAAGGTAGAGTGATTAGCCCGATATCAAAAACATTAAAAACTATTCTGAAAGTCATATACAATTCAGGAAAGAAATCCCAATCAAGTTTAGAAACAAATTAGCAAATTGATCTCTTACTTGGGAATTCATCAAATTGCAAAGGATGATCTGACCGGCAAACTTTTATTGTTACCACAGTTGGTAAAAGATGAAACGTAGTCCTTCCATTATCTGATTGAGGTGAATTTTAAATGTGATCGAAATATACCTGAATGTAAATTGAAACTCATTTCGGGCGACGAAACACACAGTTGGTTTATATTGTTTTAACTGTCTCTGAATTAAATTTTCTAGAAATAGGTTCTTATTTTGCTAGTTGTTGTTCGTAGTTTTCAAATAACCTGGATATTTATATTCAAATATATAATTTTTCTTTTTTTTTCTAATCGGTATTCAAGCATATCTGCCCATATTATTTCGTCTTTTGGACAGCGAAGTCTATGAAAGGTTAGTCTTTGGAAACAATTTAAAATTTGCAGTCTATTTTGGTTAGAATAAGAACCGTTCTTAATACATATATATGTACTAGAGGACGCCAGCAGCTACGCCTGCATTTTTTTTTTTAAATTAACCTGTTTTGGCCGACCTCGTGGGAATTTCGGGAAAACCCTTCTTAGTGCACCCCTACGATCCCCAAGGAACATACATGCCAAATTTCAGCTTCCTGCGCCCAATAGTTTCGGCTGTAGCGTGTCTGTCAGTCAGTCAGTAACGCAAGGATTTTATATATTAAGATAATAGCATGGCTAAAACGTCTGGATAAGACACATTTAAGCCATTGTTCAACTTATATGAATTAGTAATTTTAACTTTCGCTACAGTCATCAACAATGAGTTGGCCATTGTCTTTCAGGATACATATCACGGGTTTTTACACACGTGAATATTGCGCTCGCAACAGTGCCGTAATACTGATAACTCGATTTGAGTTATCAGTCCTACGTACTACGTCCTACGTACAATCAAACAAGTCGGCGCTGGACCAGTTTGGAAAAAAATCCTTGGTTCGCTCATAGAGTCGGCACACTATAAACTGGTTTTGTATACGAGTGTCAATGTGCATGTAAATCAGCACTGGAAGCGACGATGTCTTGCTGAGCGATTCTCGCCCTTATGGTGGTCTAGCAGGAAGTTGTTCGACTGTACCTTACATAGTATAACAAAAGACAATGTAAATCTCATGACTAGTGATCGGATAATCGGATGCATATTTACCTAAAGTTGAGGTGTTGGATATTATGGAGTGCACTTTTGAATCGAAAAATCCCGGGATTACGGAATTGACAAATTTCGTTTTTTACTATAGAATCAAATGGGGTGTGGGTATATTCACATATTTTAAGGTGTTGGCTAATATGGAATACACATTAATATCGAAAAAATTCCGAGATTCGGGAATCGACAAATTTCGTACAGACTTGCAGTGGACAATCTTGAAAAAAATATTATATAAATATACAATTCTCTAAATGCAACAGACGTTAGCAATTAAGATTTAGAACAGTTACTGGAATCTGATGCTACACCATCATGTTCAACACAGACAGATAAATGTTAACGTCAGATTTCAGTGACTAAAACGTAGTGATTAAAGTTGTAGTAGCCGAGGTAATATCAGGATATAAGTAGGGCTGGTTGAAAGAGATCTCTTACTCACCTTTGTAATTTCAATAAAGGATATTTAATTTATATATATGCTTAATATGTTTTGTATCCTGTAATTAGGTGCAATAAAGTATAATTGTATTATTTTTTTTTAATTATCACCCACTGCCTACCATTCTTCTTATACTCAACATACTCATAAATTAATGGGGAGCTTAAAATTAACTTCAAGTAAATACACATGAATAATTATGTAAACCCGGAGACCAGTTTTTTTTAAATAAAAACCACTTGTTAAATACGTCGTTTCCTCACCATGTTACAGAATAGTTTCACATTCCCGAATTTTCTGGAATCCCGTGATTTATATTTAAAAAAATATGTTTTAGGAAGCCGCTTCCATAATATCCTAGCCAAAAATGAACTTTAGGTGAATATGCATCCGATTATCCGATCACTGGTCATGACCTACAATTAAATGGACTGGTAGCTGTATCTGCAATTATGACCGGAAAAGTAAAGCACAGCAATTATCACACAATTACAATAATTTAATATATATAAAAGCATCAGAATCCTTTAAATAGCCCCTTTTCATAATCAGGGACACAAAATTACCTTTACAATACTGTGCTTAATTCCACTTAATATCGCCACATAAATAATAATAATAATTATAATAAAATAATTAACAAAGGCTAACGGGCAGTTAATCGGATCTGTAATACCATTAGGGAAGGGGACAAAGGAGTAGAGATAAGGTAACATTAGATGACTCCCTTTCTCCCGTCACGACAATATCTTTTATATTTTCCTCCTCCGATACCAGATAAAAATTGGGTGAATGTTATCTGTTCATTTGAGCTTGGTGTTATAATCACTAGCTTTTGCCCCTGGCTTCGATCGCATGGATAGGTCGACGTGTCGGTTATTACTATTCTGATGTACAAGCTATACCTTTGAAACGTTTCGTCAAAATATATTCGATAGTTTTGCGTGAAATAGTAACAAACATCTAAAATCTTTATCCCCATCCAACGTCATAAAATTTCAAGCTCATAATATATACCTACGTACATATAGGTACTAACGTCTTTTTGCGTTGGGGTAGGCAGAGACAACCGAACGCCACTTGTTTCTTTCCTTACAAACCTCACGTGCTTCCTCTACATTAATTATGCATTTCATACATGCTCGCCGGTTTCGGGTGCATTGGACCTTTCCGTTTTACAAAACGTCCCCAATTTGGTCAACGATTGTCCAACGAGCTCTACCGCGACCGATTTGCTCACGTTTATATTAGAATAAAGTTCTGGTATGGTAACCAAATCAATAATGTACGATGGGCTGGAGCTTTGTCACGTCCGTATGGGTTGGAGTGCGGGGTGAGGCAGTGGGGGTTGAGCTCACCAACGCTCTTTAACCTATACGTAAACGAGTTAATCGACGAGCTCAGTAGCACTAGGGTCGGTTGTCATATAGACGGTATATGCGTCAATAATATCAGCTACGCTGACGACATGGTGCTACTGAGTGCGTCGGTGTGTGGCCTTAGAAGACTTGTGGCTCAATGTGAAAGGTATGCTAAACTATATGGCTTGATGTACAACTCCACAAAGTCTGAAATCATGGTGTTTGAGGCGGGGGCTAGGGACACCATTAATGTACCACCTGTTGGTCTCGACGCCATACCATTACAGAGAGTACAAATTCAAATATCTGGGGCACGTATTGACCCCTCATCTCCGTGATGATGACGACCTTGAACGGGAGCGGAGGGCGTTGTCGGTTAGAGCGAACATGCTAGCTCGTAGGTTTGCACGCTGCTCACTTCATGTTAAGATCACAGTCTTCCGAGCTTACTGTACGACTTTCTACACGTGCAGCCTGTGGGCTAGATATACTCAAAAATCGTACAACGCTCTTCGTGTTCAATACAATAATGCGTTTAGGGTACTGATGGGGCTGCCTCGCTTCTGTAGCGCATCAGGGATGTTTGCTGACGCACACGTAGATTGTTTTTACGCAACCATGCGAAAGAGGTGTGCTTCTCTGGTGCGCAGGGTGCGAGCCAGCTCCAACAGTGTCCTAAGCATGATAGCAAGGAGACTTGATTGTGTATATTTGAGTCACTGTTGTGCCATCTCGCATGGTATTAAACAGCGGTGACCTAAATATATTTCTATAGGTTGTTATGTTTATTTAAAGATATAATAGTCATATGTTACTAACATAGTTTTTAAATAATACTAACATTCTTGAGTCATGGTTACTTGAATAAAGTAATATTCTATTCTATTCTATAATATTACTTAGTAGTAAGTTTTACTTGTTATAGGTAGGTACCTACGTAGAATTTACTGTATATAATTGCGTCAACGTTAAGCATGACTGTAACACATTTTGCTGTTCAAGTCTACTTTTGTTTGTGAACTTTTTTTGAGGACCACTCGTGCGTTTCATGTTGACATAACTACACTCTTTTTATCCCCGAAGAGTTGTTAAGCAGAGGTGTATCACACACCCACACTTCGCCAGTTATGTTTCGGTCCTAATGTAATAGGGGGCGAGCCTATTGCCATCTACCGGGCACATTGTTAAGCAAGCGATAATAAATTTATAATGCACATATAACTTCGAAAAGACAGAGGTGTGTGCCCGGGGTACACTTGAATGCAACAAATTCTATATATTCCATTAATACTACGTAGTTCTGTCTATCCTTTGGGAAATATGAATATCAGCCCATTTTATAAAATGTCCCACTGCTGGACAAGGGCTCCTACTCATCATGAGAAAAGTCAGGCTGACACTACACAAGCCAAGTGCAGGTTGGCAGATTTTACAATTATTTTTAGAAGGTCATGGAGAACTCTCAGACATGTAAATTTCTTCACTATATTATTATCCTTATATATATTTGGTTCGTCATTCTTTTTTCACTCATTCGCTACACGTATAGAGATATTATATGCACAAATATATGAGGCAAACGTGTATGGGCAAGCCAGTCGCGGCCGACCTCGTAGGATATTCGTCGACCAAATTGGTGACGTTCTGAAAAACGGGAAGGTTCGAAGCACCCGGAACCGGCGAGCATGTATGAAAAGAGTAATGAATGTAGAGGAAGCGCGTAAGGTTTTTAAGGATATACATAAGTAAGTGGCGTACCATTGTCTCTGCCTACCCCGACGGAAAAAGGCGTGAGTATATGTATGTAGTATTATCCTTCACTATTTAGCCAGCAACAATGTAATGTGTACATTATTTATAAAAGTCAGTTGTGAGCGCCGTCGATTTGTTATTAGGTTATAATTGCTGGCTTGACTGCCTCTGTGGTCCTGCGCGAGTGTAAGTGACTGCGGATCATGAGGCTTCGGGTTCGATTCCCGGGCCGAACAAAAAATACTAGGTTTAACTGTTAGGAATTCTGACTGAAAACACGTTTTAAGCCGTTGGTCCTGCGCCCAAGCTCTCTCCGTTCGTGTCGCTTGTGGCGTCCCATCGGACTATGAGAGTGAGGGATAATCGAGAGTGTACTTGTGTTTGCACATACTCTTGTGCACTATAATATGTCCCGCGCAGTTGGCTTGTCTCGTATAAAAACAAGCCACCGTGACTGGAATCAGTTAGAAGATATTAAATATCCGCCTCATTCCCGAAATATTGTATAATATTTGGGATATTATGATATCATTTGTTCCAATAGCACCACATAATAAAATAGGAGACAATATAAACTTAGTACCAGAGTAATACAAATTATGGAAGTGGTATAAAACGTTGTTGCTTGCCACAATCCTGGTCCAATGCCCTTAAATTAATGTTCTTTTTTGATACCTTAGCCTATCTAAATGTAATAAAAAAAATGTGACCATCGAAAATTGTATATTTGCTAGAACTTTTGTTGTCAGGAATAGTCATCATCCTCCTAGCCTTATCCCAGTTTCAATCTGGGGCCCGGTTACTAGTTTAACCGGATTTGGCTGAATATTAGCTTTTTCACGGAGCGACTGCCTGTCTGCCCTATGCAACCTGAAGGGATAGCGATATTCCATGGTTTAGACTAGTGTCAGTTTATTTAGAAGGTACTAACGCCCTATAATGTCAAAAATCTTCATGGCAACCGGGACCGACGGCTTAACGTGCTCTCCGAGGCACGGGGCTAGCGATAATTAACAATTCAATACGCACATAACTCCGAAAAGTTAGTGGTGCGCGCCGTGGATTCGAATCCGATACCCTCTGCATGGCAGTCTGTTGTTGGTATCTCCACTAGGCTATCGCTGCCTGTGCAGTTTTGTTGTCAGGAATATAGAACATTAATACAGTTTAGATGCTGCTGTTCACTAGCATATGACGTAATACCGCAGCAATATTAAAACATTTTTTCATTCATTGGACAAAAATCATTGGATGGGCGATTGGGAGTGCAATCGAAACAAGTGTAACGTTTCGCTGTTGTGTATTGAGTGTCTCAATACAGTTCAATGCATTAATCTATATACTTATAGTAACATAGAAGTGCACTACACTACACTACAAAAGAATCCTATACTATACTTTAGAAGCGTAGTTATCTCGTAACAGGACACTAGTTTTTGTTAAATATGTATGTTAAAAGCTATATTTGTAAGGATATGTCTTCGTTATTTCGTGTCTCTAGAAGCTATTTAGGTACTAACACCCATAACACGTCACTATCTACTGCTAGTTCCACAGCAATTTCGTGTTTGACTTTTATAACATGCTATTAACAGTGTCATAAAACTGAAGCTACATCAAAAATAATAACGTACACTAAAACACGGAGTGAACATCAACTGCGACTTTTAAAAGTTATATGAAAAATGTATTGTGATGCGTTTGGCTTCGGGATATGTTGAGCGGTAAAAACTTTGTTACAATCTGAAAATTGTAACAAAGTTTTATTTTTTATTGAAATAATTTTAAACTGAATAGTTTTTGGGTGGCTTCCTGGTTTATAAGGAGGAAGAACTGTATTCTAGTGACTATTAATAACTGAAATTGCAATTCCTCTGCTTACCACTTACTATATCAGCCGAAAATTAAGTCCAAAGTTCTAAGGGCTTACCGCTAAGGAATAACCGACTTTACTTCACTTCAACACTTCTCAAAGATTGGTTAGTAGATATGGGAAAAAGAAAATAGAACTGACCTTCATTCCACGTACAGGTTAGGCAGGAGCTTAGCTTTTTACCGTTCATTGTGTAATTCTGCGATAAGTCCTTGAAGTCTCGTATTTCGAAAATAAATTCCACTTCTACGTAAAATAAGTGCAAGTACAGTTCAAACGGAAACGAGCAAACTAGCGCTGTCGTCGACGCAGACTATGAATAACATACACCGCGTCCGAAACATAAAACTTAGTGAAAACGTCGTACACAAAATATTTCATATTCACTATTTATTTCCCTGAGTTATCATTTTTCATGAGCACTTTACAGTTTACTGCGGTGTATTTTATTAAACCTTTTTTTTTTTTTTGTTTTACGAGGTGGAAAATCCCTTCGGATCTCCGACTCTTGGGGGAAATAAGAGCCGGAGTATGTGGTGTTTCCACTAAAAACCACCTCGACTTCCACCATGTACCCGTATGTCGTAGGGTGGGGCATCACCAAAGCACTCGTCGCCACCCTCCAACGGGTATTGGCCCGCCAGATGGTCAGGCGGGCCCCGAACAAAACCCCCTTGGCGACGGATTAAGGTGTTGGACTCCGCCGCCAAAACGCCCAGCGGCCGCAGAGGATAGGGAGGACGGCAACGCAACACCGCATCTCCTCTTCCTCTGCGGCCCCACCGCGACGCATCAAATGGTGCGCCCCCATTTGGTCGCGGGAGATAGGGCGCGCGGCAACGCAACACCGACACGCCTCTCCTCCCGCGACCGCACCCGACTGCGAGAGGCAGACAGAACTGTCCCCCGCACCCGCACCGTTGGACGCATCCTGCGCAGGCCCCTCCAAGCCCACGCGGAGCGTCCCCTCCTGGATCCCTCTTAGCTTCACCGCGGGTGAGCAATCCACGGTTACTGAGCCCCCCCACCACGACAAGGTGGAGATCCCACGGGGGGGTATTTTATTAAACCTGATGATGATTTCATGTTAACAAACAAGTTTATTTGATCTGTGAAATGCTTGTCGTTGATTTCAGAGTAATTATGCAAAGCGAGCTATTATTATTGTATTTCAATAATTTTTATCAATCATGCATGCTTCTTGTAATATCTGTTAAAAAGCTAATATAATTATATTATGTAGGCAATAATCGGCGTTATGATTGTTAAGTGTTTAATTTTTATTCACTGTGGCGTTACCTAGCTACATACAACTTGTGTCATGTACCGTACAATGGCGCCAAAACTTGTGACATCTAACGGACTTCGAGAGAACTACAAATAATTATTATTATAGATCTTGAATTAGACTATTAGAAGTTACACACGCAAAGACATTTTAGTGTTCTCTTCTCCAGAAAATCTGATAAAAAGCTGCCAGCGATATCCTTGTGCTGCTTTCCTTTCAGAAATTCAATTAAAAACAAAATGAAAATATTATTTCATTATTTAAAATCTGCTCAAGATAGAAAGTATCGGTAATGATAAAACCATATTGTGTTTGAACTCGATACTTAATCAGAATACGACTTTTAGACGCTGATATATTGTTTTTAAATAAACAGTCAGGTTTAGCATCGTTTTTATGAATGATGAGCTGGTGAATATAACAATATAATCCTTTATTTAAATTGTAAACTTGTTTATACAAAACTCTTTTAATTAAGTATTGGAGGGGCAGGTGCTTCCAAACTTAAAAACATATTATTTAAAAACAAATTCATCATACTTATTCTAAGAATGTAAAATGAATGCCAGTTTTGAAGTGTAGAGGGCGGGACACGTAGCCCGTAAACAAGGCTCGTGGAGCAAGCGTTCTTAGAATAGAGCCTTTGTTGTAAAAAGGACCTAAAGGAAGATCACAAAAGCTGAAGAAAAGCGACGTCAAGAAAACTACAAGACAAAATGGATTTAAGAAGGTGCAATACCAAGTTAAATAGCCAAATCTGCAGATAAGCTACATCAGAATGGTTGAAAACGATACCAATATATTTTATTTTTATTTAATTTTCTTAAAAAAGACAACTCCCGCATTAGGACTAAATCCTGTGTCGCGGAGGACTTTTTTTGAAAAAGTCCCCCTAGATATTGGCCACGAAATCGAGGTGCTTGTTTTGCCAGTGATGGAAAAAAATAGCTTTAAACATTTAAAATCCTGCTGAATTCAATTAATTACGATTTATAAGATAAGATTATAAGACCTATTTCTAACATCACATATAAATTGTTTGACATGAGCTTTGTAAAGAACACATTCAAATTGAGGCAACAAAAAATTGTTATAGACCTCAGGTTGCCAAACCACCACTTAAAGGGCATCTAAACTGGGCAAGAACACCCAAAGAAAAAGCAGATATATTTGCCGAACATCTCTCTAATGTCTTCTCACCTACCCACAGCAGCAATAACAAATTTGAAACCCAAATTGATACCATCCTTAATCAACCACACCAGATGTCTCTACCCCCTACCCCAGTAAAGTACAGTAAAGTGTGTAAAGCTATTAAAAACCTAAGAGATAAAAAAATCCCCTGGTTTTGACTTAATAACCAAAGAAATATTAAAACAACTACCTAAAGAGGTGTTGATATTTCTAACTTCACTATTTAATGGCATCCTCAGAGTTCAACATTACCCAGATCTATGGAAAGTGTCTCAAATTATAATTATCCATAAAGCAGGAAAACTACCAAATGACGTCACTTCATATAGGCCAATCAGTCTTCTGCCAATTATGTCTAAAGTATTTGAAAAGCTTCTACTGCACAGAATACTGCCCATATTTGACAAGAGCAATATTATACCAGACCATCAGTTTGGGTTCCGGTCACATCACTCCACCATTGAACAAGTCCACAGAGTGAGTGAAAAGATAAGAAAGGCACTGGAAGAGAAGGAGTACTGTTCTTCAGCTTTCCTGGATATCCAACAAGCTTTCGATCGAGTCTGGCATAAGGGCTTTCTCTACAAAATTGAAAGAAATTTACCACACACCTACTCCTACAGTCATACCTGACAGAACGGCTATTTCAAGTTAAAGAGAGCGACGCAACTTCCGCCTTCTTCGAAGTGAAAGCTGGAGTACCACAGGGATCAGTACTGGGGCCGGCACTTTACACTTTGTACACATCTGATCTACCCCAAATAGAAGGCACTATGACAGCTACATTTGCGGACGACACTGCAATTCTGGCCAGCAACAAAGATCCTGTTCAGGCCTCGAACACACTACAATCAGGATTGGACCAAGTTACTGAGTGGCTCCGCAAGTGGCGCATCAGGGCAAGCGTTACTAAATCGGTACACATCACCTTCACTCTGAGGAAAGGCAATTGGCCACCAGTGAAGCTGGAAGACAGCACGTTGCCCCACCAAGAAAGAGTGAAATATCTTGGGCTAAACCTCGACCGACGTTTAACGTGGCATAAACACATAAAAACTAAGAGAGACGAGCTTAAAATAAGAAACAATAACCTGCTGTGGCTTCTAGGTAGAAACAGTAAGCTCTCTCTAAATAATAAGCTATTAATTTATAAGGCTATCTTAAAACCTATATGGCTGTATGGCATTCAAATCTGGGGAAGCGCAAGCAACACAAATATTTCGATTCTCCAACGAATGCAGAACATAATACTGCGCACAGTTTCCAATGCCCCATGGTATGTCACTAATATGGAAATACATGACCAACTAGAGATGAATACGGTTAAAGAAGAAATATCTCAAATGACTGCGAAATACCAAAGGAGACTGGAAGTTCATCCTAATACACTGGCTTCAACCCTACTTACATGTAGCTACCAAAAACGACTGAAACGGAAGGACGTTTTCATGTTTTAAGTAACAGGTAGACATTCTCACTGGAGAGTGCACCCTGCATATCAAGAAACACTCAAAACATCCGCTTATAGCTCATTGCTGATTGCAGATACAAAGACAAAACAAAAAAAAAATTGTGGCAGTAACAGAAATGTTCATAGAAATCAGCATTTGCTATTAAAAACAAGCAAATGAGATCGATAATCATCTACAATGAACAATCACGATTGTAAGACTAATCTATACTGAAACTGAATTGGCAATATATTATGATGAACTAGACGCCTCGCCACAAACCTACGTAACCGTTTGCTAAATAAGCTAGTTAGCCTGGCCGCACACATCCGTTTTCAGGCCCGATTTTCAGGTCCGTTTTTCAGGACCATTTTCGGTTCATTCCGTGAGCAAAGCGATTTTCATTTATTTTCCTTTGGCCTAGACATGGGTTATATAGGTAATTGAAATATTAGGCATTACATGATTGTGATTGGATTGTTTGCGTGAAAAATACCTGTGACAAAATACTAGGTACCTATAAAAAAGTGTAAAGTGTATATCGAGCCACGCACAATGTAGGGTCCCGTATTAGCCTTTATCTAGTGTCCTAAGGGTAAAAGAACTCAAGCACAATAAGTATTAATTTAACCGCTTGCAAATGTAAATTTAAGTTAATCGAATATTAGATACTAGTTAATAGTAAAGCCTAATGAGCCCTTATAATTTTCGTTGAAAGTGCTTCATGTTTGATTAATTATTCACGACACGGGAATTAACGCGATTTTTATACGTATTTACATACCATTGACGTTTGACGTTTCGGAACGGTTGCACGTCCCATGGTCACAAGCTGACTGCCGCTGCGATGTTACTACGAAACTTTTATTGCTTTCACCGTTGGCAGACGAGCCAAGGGCCCACGTGATATGGTAATTGGTATCCGTGGCTCATACGTAGCTGTGTTTACTTAGTATTACAGGAACCATGTCAAATATGTACAACCAAGTTCCTGCCTACCGGAAGGAAGAGGAGAAGGAAAAAGGATCAGGATGGGGACCGGGAAAGGAAAGGTGATTGGGCCTCCGGCGTTCTCACTCACTGTACAAAACACAAAATAACAGATACCGTTACTTTACATCGATCTTCTGTAAGAGGGTAGTACTTCTCCGGTCGAGCCAAACCATTTGTGCTGAAATCAGCATGGCTCTATTACCGACAATTTGCGAGCTGTTTCCTGTTTGCAGTAATATGCATGAGACGCCTAAACGCACGGATATTCGATCTGCTTGCCGCAAGAGCCGCATAATGTGCTAGACCAGGAGTGATTAATCATGGAAATCATTAGGCATATTGTTAATTTCAGATTGCCAAAGACCACACTTCCACAAGATTTGATGTGCAGATTACTCACATTTGTTGTCAGAGCTTGAATATTGGCACAATGGTGAATAAACTAAATAAAAACCAAAGCAACTTCCTCCAAAAATTACCATGCCCCGTACGAAATTGAGCAACACAGTGAACCCCCTAACCAGGTCCGGCCAGTCGCTCACGAACGTCTGGAAAGACTTGGTAGAGGGAGATGGCCCTTGGTTGATGTATTCCAACGAAACTGCTATTCGTTGAGGAGGCCTACGGAGACATCGGCGTGCTGGTTGAACAACCTAAGCAGTTTATTTCTATCACTAGGTGCTAGGAAATTTGAATCCATGCTTTCTCGTATGGTATAATTGATGCACGTCTTTGGACCTCAAGATCAACCGAAAGTATACCTGCCAGTACTGACAAAGCTTCAGTGCTAACTGAGCTTTGCACAAAAATTTAAAAATATCAACGCAAGACGTGGACTCTTGTAGTGATTGCCGACGTACAGCACCGATAGAAGGCCTATCGGCTCATACAGGCGTACAGTCGCGGTCTGAAAGTGTTTACCACCTTGAGGCTTATAATTGCATGAGCACATCAATGAACAAGGACGACGATATTGTACTAGGCAAAGAAATATAACCTTATTAAGGTACTAGGCAACCAATCTATGATAACATGCGTTGCGTAGCAACTGGTGTCAATAACGATTTATTATTCCACATTTATAATATACGTTCATTTAATTAAAAGCGTGATATTTACACTGAAACTAAAATATTTGTAGTCTTCAAATAATGTAATTTTAAACTTGCTACTTACGATTTTGGTATTTGTAATTAATAAGTTTATTAAATGACTTTTACATTGACAGATTATAATGAAAGGGATGGCGAAAATACGACATCCTGAATATAAAACCTTTTTGAAAAAAATACAATATTTATATCGTCTAGCGTAAGACTGCCTCGTTGGTCTAGCGGTAGTGCATACGACAGCTGATCATGAGGTCTTGGGTTCGATTCGCAGGTCGGGCTCGGAAAATTTTGCTAAGGTTTTCTGTTAAGAATTTCTTAGTGACAAATTATTAGGAATTTCTGTCAAGAAATTCTTAATAATTAGCCCAAAGTAGGCGGTGTTTCACCCCCGTGCATCAGAAAGCACGTTAAGTAGTCCCGGCTGTCATGATCTATGGCAGTCATTAGTGGGAAGTCAGTGCCCTCAAATATACCTACTGACTACTTAACTGGTCTAACCTTAGAATAATATTAGATGGCAGTCGCTCCGTGTAAAAACTGATATTCAGTCACATCTCGGTAGACCAGTAATAGCAGGCCCTGGGCTCCGAAGCGCAAGCTTGGGATGCAACTAAGAAAATTCTAGGGTGATGATCATGATATCGTCTAGCGAAAATCAGGGCGCGGTGAGACTGTGAGCTAAAATGATAGTGGATGGTATGCTAGTCACGTTAAAGCGCATGCTGATCACATAAGTGAGCTTTTGTTTAAGCCATCTTCATGAAGCAATATTATTTCAGCTCTTTGTTGCACCGTTAAACTTGCAATTTTATTACAATAAGAAAGTGTTTTTATAATAATGTTAAAATACAGAACTTTTACAGCAACATAAAAGCAATTCTGTCATTATGTCAAATTATTTCATCGACCTAAAAATATTCATACTCTTTTTGTTTGAATCGATGCCTTACCAATGATTGAAAAGTAATAAGTACTCAGATATAGCATTTTAGACCTTGCTGAACCCAGCGTGACAAAGAATGTAATTTGAAAAGTGGTAAACATTTTTAGACCGCGATAGTACACATACAATCTAAATCATCATATCAGCCAAACGACGTCCACTGCTGGACATAGGCCTCCCCCAAGGTTCTCCACACAGACCGGTCTTGAGCCGCCCGCATCCAACCTCCTCCCGCGATCTTGACAAGATCGTCGGTCCACCTTGCGGGGGGCCTACCTCTGCTGCGTCGTCCGGTACGTGGTCGCCACTCCAGAACTTTTCTGCCCCAACGGCCATCGGTTCTTTGAGCTATGTGCCCTGCCCACTGCCACTTCAGCTTGGCTATCCGGAGAGCTATGTCGGCGACTTTGGTTCTACTGCGGATCTCCTCATTTCTGATTCGATCTCGCAGGGAAACTCCAAGCATAGCTCTCTCCATCGCCCTCTGAGTGACCTTGAGCCTTCTGATAAGGCCCATAGTGAGCGACCACGTCTCTGATCCATAAGTCATCACTGGCAACACACACTGGTCAAAGACTTTCGTCTTGAGACACTGCGGGATATCGGACGAGAAGATATGTCGTAGCTTCCCGAACGCTGCCCAACCGAGTTGGATTCGACGATTGACCTCCTTCTCGAAGTTGGACCTACCTAATTGGACTACTTGTCCCCGGTAGATATACTTGTCGACAACTTCGAGCGTAGAGTTCCCAACCTGAATAGGAGCAGGTACAACATGGACGTTCGACATGATTTTCGTCTTGTCCATGTTCATCTTAAGACCTACTTGTTGGGAGCCTCTACAGAGGCCATCGAGCATTGTGCTTAGGTCTTCCATGGTCTCAGCCATGACTACGATATCGTCTGCGAATCGAAGGTGAGTGATGTACTCGCCGGTGATGTTGATGCTGAGTCCATTCCAGTCCAGAAGCTTGAAAACATCCTCCAGCGCAGTGGTAAACAGTTTCGGGGATATGACATCCCCCTATCTCACCCCTCGCTGGAGTTGAATAGGTTTCGAACTCTGGTCCTGGAGGCGGACTGACATAGTGGCGTTTTCATACAAACACTTCAGCACTTCGATATATCGGTAGTCAATCCGGCACCGTTGGAGAGACTGTAGCACCGCCCAGGTTTCGATCGAATCGAAGGCTTTCTCATAGTCCACAAACGCCAAGCATAGGGGCTGGTTATACTCCTCGGACTTCTGTATAACCTGCCGCAGCGTATGTATGTGGTCTATGGTACTATAGCCTTTACGGAAACCGGCTTGTTCGGGAGGCTGGAAGTCGTCTAGCTTGCTCTTGAGACGATTCGTGATGACCCTCGAAAACAGCTTGTAGACGTGGCTCAGAAGTGTGATGGGTCTGTAGTTCTTCGAGAGAGTTTTATCCCCTTTCTTAAAGAAAAGCACCACCACACCTTTGTGCCACGCCTGTGGCGTTTTACCCTCGAGAATGACGGACTTAAATAGCTTCCGGAGGGCTTCTCTAGCGGGTGCACCGCCGGCCTTCAGAAGCTCACTCGTAATTCCGTCATCTCCCGGCGCCTTGTTGTTTTTAACCTGTTTGAGAGCCACACTAATCTCGTGCATGCTGACGTCCGGGATATCTTCGGTATAGTATCGGGTCAATCCAGCTCTAGGGTCTGACGCTGGAGTGCTTGCGGGTTGTTGCGTTGTCGTGTATAGCTGTCCATAGAACCTTTCGATCTCCTCCAAGAGCTCAGGCTTGGACGATACGATTCTGCCATCCTCCGTCTTCAGCTTTGTCAGCTGACTCTGCCCAACAGACAGATCCCTCTGGAACACTTTGGATCCCTTATTCCGCTCGATCGCCTCACGAACACATTTTGTGTTGTATTGGCGGAGATCGCGAGTCAGAGACTTAGAAATCTGTCTGTTGAGGTGCCGATATTTCGACATGTCGTCGGAGGATAGCAGAACCATCTTGCGCCTTTCCTCTAACAGCTCGAGGGTCGGATCCGAGATCTTTTTGGTTCTCTGGCTTTTCTGGGGCTTAAAAAATTTAGCCCCTGTTGTATGGACAGCATCCACGAACCCGTTACTGTACACGTCCACATCTACGCATTCACCCAGGCATTCGAAACGGTTCTTGAGTTCGAGCTGAAAGCTCTCGGGGTTTTGGATATGAACCGGTGCCGGTCGGAGCGTGGACTTTATCAACCTCGACCGTTCGAGGCTTGTACAGATATTCAATGTGCCTCTTACCATTCGGTGATCGCTCCCCACTTTAAGTGAATTGATCACGGAGACATCATTGAATATCTGCCTCTTCGTCGACATGATAAAGTCGATCTCATTTTTGGTTGCACCGTCTAGACTTACCCAGGCCCACTTGCGGCATTCTCGCTTCTTGAAGAAGGAATTCATCATATAGAGTCCTTCCTTCTCCATAAAGCTAGCCAGCAAGTGACCCCGGGAATTGCGATGCCCATAACCAAATGGCCCCACTCTCAGCTCATCACCGTCGCGTTTGCCCAGTTTCGCGTTAAAATCTCCCATGACCACGGTGTATTGGGTTTTGTAGCCATGTATAGCCCGAGATATGTCCTCGTACATGGCTTCCACCTCCTCATCGGGGTGCGACGAGGTCGGAGCGTATACCTGTATGACCTTAAGCGAATACCGCTTGGATATTCTGAGTATAAGGTACGCTACCCTGCTCGACACACTCCCGATATTTACCACGTTGGTCACGAGAGATTTGTGGACGATGAACCCGACACCACCTTGGGACTGTTGGTCGTCCTCCCGGTAGAAGAGCAAGTTACCGGAATTGAGAACTATCGAGTCCTCCCCCTGTCTTCGGACTTCAGATAGGCCTATGATATCCCATCGCAACTTGCTCAATTCTTCTTCCAGCTCGACAATCTTCTCGTCGGTCCGCAGTGTGCGCGTGTTCAGTGTTGCCAGGGCCAATTGTCGTTGGAGGTGGTAGCCCGATCTCTTCCGGAGATTCTTCGCACCCCTTGCCCCGCCGTTACCATGGCCGCTACCATAACCAGGACTAGCGGGGCCGCCGGGGACTAGGGGCCGGTTTTTAATGGTGTAATTCATAATTGGGGGGATATGCCATAATCGCCACGCTTGGCAGGCGTATTGGCGATCGCAGTGGCGGAAGTTCTTAGTGCTGGACGCTGCTGCCCATCTAGCATCTCGGGATTTCCTTCCGCCAGGTTCAGATGGTTTGACCGCCATCTTTCGGTTGACTGCTTGCGCTGGGGGAGATATTATGACGAGTATCTACTCGTCAGAGTAACTCCCCCAGTGGGCGGTGGGGTCGTCACGTCCCGACGCCTAAATATGTTGCATCAATTACTTTTAAGGTTGTGAAATTACAGTTCTGAATGGAAGTCTCCATGTCGCAGTTGACATCTTAGACAGAGCGTAAAAGGTCTTTTTATTCATCTAGGTACTATTTATTAGGTGTTCAAGAAAAGAAATGTGTTGAACAATACTCGTATATGTATCAAATATAAGTATTATAAGTAGATATCGATACTTCAAGTATCGAGTACTTTTCTTAGTCCGTACCCTAAGTAAGATTCGAGCGCGACGCGTTGCGTTAGTTGTCAAACACATTATTGTCAACGCAGTCGTAGCTTTAGGTTACAATTTGTTCGACACGAATCGAATCGCTTTGCACTCGATTGTGACGCAGAACATGGGCTAATGTGCACATAATTATATTTCACGACAAGACAATCAATGACGTCATTTCACTTTCGATAGATCTAACTTATTTTACATCGATATTAGAGAAGTTAATTCTTCTCCAGTCGGACCAGTCTAAGTATTTGTTCTAAAACTAGTGTGGCTCCAGTGCTTATAAAAATATAGTTGATTTCTTGCCCAGTATGCTAGCAACTATGGGTACCAATTATATTATTATAAGATAACTTTGCCATAACATGAGGCGTAAGGTCAAATTTTTTAAGTAGATAATTTGTTAGATGTAGGTGCGATAGTGCGGTGTAGATAATGCCTAAATAATAAATGATCCCTGGATATGAATGGCACACGAACGTTGCAAATCGCAAAATCAAACAGCCTATATCTCATAGTGGTTGAAATCGGGCTTTGGATGATAATAATGATTCGCTACGATACCTGCCATTTAGTAGTTATTGAGTGAAAGCATCGAATGTAAGGTATCAAGTACAAAATTATGGATATCGAAAGGAAAAATACTCGATACCACAGAGTATCGATATTTTCCGTGCGTTGGTTAGTATAGTATTATACGTATCAGCAACGGAGGAGAGGACGTGTTCGGCTTGAGTATCGGTCACATGAAGCAGTATAGAGCCGCTACGATAACCGCATTTAATTAAAAATATAAAACCTTTTTTACTACTTTTTTATTAAAAACTTTTTAAAGGTTTAGATTATTTATGAAAAATATGCAAGAAGGGTATAATCTGTGTAAAAACCTGTCACCACCTGTCACGTATGCGTCAGAGGCATGAAGATTTTCATTATTTTTAAAATATTTAGGCCCTTATATTTGGTGTTTTGGTGGGTTCTATGATAAGTTTTATAATTTTAACGGCGCGTCGCAACCCTGTCCATCAGAAACAGCCACGACCATTCTGACAAGTGTCTGATTTATGAAGAATATAAAACTTATTCTTTATAAAACTTATGCTATTGTCAAATTGAATGTCTGAATGTGAATGTGTTGTATAACACTGGCTAATCAACATTTTGAATTCATATTCCTGTGTTCCGTTTGATTTATATATGTCACTTCATTAAATAAAGTCTGTTCCAACATACGTTATCAGCACGAAAACTCTATTTTAACTGAGTTATACCTATAAAAACTGCATATTATTTAGTAAAAAGTGATTCTGCAAGTTTTTTCCAGTACGTGCATGTATAAATTATGAAAATTTGTGAAAATTTTTAACAGTTCACGAAGATATTTTCAGTCAATTTTTGTTGTGACATTGAACAGCTGTACGTGTAAATATGGCAAGTAATTCCATTTCTGGTATAAAACCACTCATAAACAGAGACGGTTATTCCGTATGGAAATTCAAAATGCGTATGTACCTTATGCATGAAGAGTTATGGGAGACGATTGTTGGATATTCTCAAGATAATGATATTTCTGCTGAGAAGAAATCACGTAACGATCAAAAGGCGTTATCGAAAATATGTCTCACTTTAGATGGTATGGCAATAACTCATGTAAGATCATGCAAAACAGCCAACCAAGCTTGGGATGCTCTTTCGTCCACTTACGAGGACAAAGGTTTAGGGCGACGTATAAGCCTCGAACGGAAACTATACAGGTACTGTCTTGATGATTTTGATTCCAATATAGAGACGGACATGAATGCTATCATGTCAACTGTGCAAGATTTGGCCGATATTGGCAAAATTATAGAAGATGCTTCAATAGCTGCGATTCTTCTAGGAGGTTTAAGTCCTCAATATGCACCTTTAGTAATGGCCTTGGAAAATTCCAACATAGACATTACAGTGGATTTGATTAAGACCAAATTATTGAATGAATTGAATAAACCAGCTGTAGATAACCCAGATACTGCTCTTCGTCCACGAATGAACCAGAACAAACCTCATACATCCAAATTGAAGAAAGCTATTGTTTGTTACGACTGTATGGAGCCAGGACATAAGCGTCCAGACTGTCCCCATAAGAAGGACAAGAAGAAGAAACTAGTAAATCACAAGAATTCTCTATGTGCATTAAATGTCAATGACGGATTAAAGCGTGATAAATTGTTTATAGATTCTGGAGCTTCAGCGCACATGACGTCACGAGCTGAATGGATGAAAAATGTGAGAGGTTCATCTCTTGGGACTGTGACTATAGCAAATGGAGATGTACTGCCTAGTAAAGGCGTCGGAGATGTTTCAATCACCAGTTGCGGTCAAAATACTGATATAAAGAAGATTACTGATGTGGTTCACGTACCGAACTTGAACTCTAATCTTATTTCAGTGAAGAAGGCGGTAGATAAAGGTTTTAGCATTGTTTTTGATAGAACTGGTTGTAATTTTTATGATTCTGATGTTTTTTCCTGTACAGGCGATGTTATTTTACATGGTTCTATATGTGGTGGACTGTATTCTTTAGATTGAACGGTCAACCCAACGACTCAACTATCCGCTTTTGAGACACACTCTGATGTTTCTAGCTTTAAACTCTGGCATAGACGTTTAGGTAATTTATGCCGCATCGGGATGGATCAACTGAGGAAGGGAAACGCAGTGGGCGTGGACTATTCAGAAGTCGATAAGGAACCATGTATCCCCTGCATTGAAGGTAAGCAGAATAGGAAACCTTTTAAGAAAGTTTCACATAAGAAATCAACTACTGTTCTGGAACTTATTCATTCAGATATTTGTGGACCTTTGCCTGAAACGTCATTTCAAGACAATAAGTATATTTTATTTTTTATAGATGATTTTTCTCGTATGACTTTTGTATTCTTTATTCCAGTCGTCCGTAGAGCGGGAAACAGGAGCTAAGATTAAGATACTGAAGAGTGACAACGGGAAAGAATATGTTAATGCTGAATTTACGAACTATTTACAAAATGAAGGGATTCAACATCAAACAACAGTTCCCTACAGTCCCCAGCAAAATTCTATTGCCGAAAGAACGAATCGTTCGATTATGGAGAAAGTAAGATCAATGCTTTCTGACAGTTCTCTTTCTCCGGCTTATTGGCAAGATGCTGCAGAGATGGCTGTATATCTCAAAAATAGATCTCCTCACCGTGATCTCGAAGGCAAGACGGCGTACGAGAAATGGTATGGTAAAATACCAAATCTTTCTTATCTGCGTGTTTTTGGATGTAGAGCTTTTATCCATGTCCCCGAATATAGTCGGAAGAAATTGGACATGAAAGCATCCGAACACATTGTCGTCGGATATTCAGAAGATCCCAGAAGTTATTATTTCAGAAACATTAGATATTCCAGAAAACTTATGAAAAGCAGAGATGTTACTTTCTTTGAACATGATTTTCAAGATTTGAAAGGGAAGAAAAACTGTAAGTCCGGTAATGATTTAACTGAACCAGCAGTTATACCTCTATTGCTAAGTTCACAAGTAAATTCGTCGGATAATTCAGATAGTCGAACACCAGTTGTCATTGAAGATGAACAGATTCAACCTGATATTGCGCAAGTATCAGAAGATTTCCAGCCTGCTATTGATGTTGTAGAGCAATCGCATAATGCTGATACTCGGAATGCGTCAGTTCAACCTGTAATTGCATCTTCATCAGAGGATATGGAATCTGATACTGAGTTTGTAGAACCAAGGTACAATTTGAGACCAAGAAAGCCTAATTCTGCTGCCAATTGTGTCTGAATGCAGACTTCATCCCCTCAGCTGATGGATGAACCTACAACTTATACACAGGCTATGAATGCAGATGATAGAGATAAATGGTGTCAAGCTATGCAAGATGAATATCAGTCACTGCTTGAGAAACAAACTTGGGTTCTCGTTAACAGACCAGATAAGAAGGTCATACCTTGCAAATGGATCTACAAATTGAAGAAAAATGCGCATGTTGACGTAATCAAATATAAAGCGAGACTTGTCGCGAAAGGATTTGACCAAGTTTATGGCATTGACTATTTAAAAACTTTCTCTCCAGTCGTCCGGAATTCTTCTTTACGCATGTTGTTTGCATTGGCTGCGGAAAAGGGAATGAAAATGCACCATTTAGACGTGGATACGGCATTTTTTTATGGATTTTTGGAGGAAGAGGTATATATGAGTCAGCCGGAAGGTTTTTCTAAACCTGGTCAAGAAGATAAAGTATGTTTACTAAAACGTTCGCTTTATGGCCTCAAACAGGCTTCGCGAGCATGGTACAAAAAATTGACCGAAATTTTACAATGCATTGGTTTTAGCCAAACTTCTTCGGAAGCATGCATTTATACTAAAAGATTTGGTGGTGAGTTAATAATACTCGCTTTCCATGTCGATGACTTTGTCATTCTGTATAAAGAAAATAGAACGCTTGACACTGTCATAACTGACTTACAGAATTATTTTAGCCTAAAAGTGATAGGCGAACTAAGTTATTATTTAGGTTTAAATATACACTGTAAACCTAATGAGATTAAAATATCTCAAGAAAGTTACATTCGCGATTTGCTGCGAAAGTTCAACATGTCGGAATGTAAGGCCGTTCCTACACCGTTGGAAATGAAACGTTTGCTGCCGAGTGAGAAGAGTGATGTAAGTGAATCTTCATTGTCCTATCCGTATCAGCAACTGATAGGCTCACTCAATTTTCTGGCCGTCAATACTCGTCCAGATATTGCTTTTGCGACTTCATATTTAAGTCAATTCAACACTAAATATGATAAAAGTCATTGGAAGGCGGCAAAACGTGTGTTACAATATTTAAAAGGCACAATCAATTTGGGCATTACTTATAGGAAAGGCGGTGGGCATCTAATTGGCTACGCGGATGCAGATTGGGCCAATTGTCCTATGGATCGTCGATCATACACCGGATTCTATTTTCTATGGCCGGTGGAGCCTTTTCATGGGAGAGTAAGAAGCAGACCACCATTGCCTTGTCATCTAGCGTAGCGGAATATATGAGTTTGTCCAGTGCGGGTAGAGAAGCTCAATTTCTGAAGCGATTGTTGTGTGAACTTACTGGTAAGTCAACTGTTGTTACCATTTACAATGATTCACAGTCTGCCCAGAAGTTGGCAATGAATCCAGTTCATCACAATAGAACCAAACATGTTGACACGAGATTTCATTACATACGCGACTTATTAGCTAACAGTGTCATTAATGTTGTATATACTCCTACTTTGGAGATGTGGGCTGATGTACTTACTAAGCCATTGACTCGCATCAAGTATCAGAATTGTTAAAAAGGAATAGGTTTGTCTTTATAATTATTGTTTTGATTACGGGGGAGTATGTTGTATAACACTGGCTAATCAAAATTTTGAATTCATATTCCTGTATTCCATTTGATGTATATATGTTACTTCATTAAATAAAGTCTGTTCCAACAGAATGCATAAAACCATACAATTTCAAAGCAAACAATAAAATTTGAGGAGTATGAATTTTATTATTTTACGTTGTTTAATTGTTTTCATCTCGCATAAAGTATATACCTCTCTACCTCTTTTATATACACGTAGAGAGTCAAAAGTTTAAGCAGGAGTGATTTTCAGTAGCGAATATGAACCTTTCACGTCACACATTATTATGATCTAACGAAACTGATAAAATAACTTATATTATTATATTATCCTCTTGTCTGTATCTGATTTTTACGTAAATTTGAAGTCCCCAGACAAGAGTTTATATTATATGTCTACTACCATCTACTACACATACATTGTCGTGTGATTCTGACACGTAGTATTTGAATACTCTTTAATTCTGACAAAATAAACTTCAAACCAATGCTATGCTATATTATATCGATACATGACAAGATGTACGCATGCGCTAAATTCCGTTATGACGTCACGAGCTGTTCCGCGCGCGCTTGATTTTCATTTCTTTCAGTCCACAAAATGTTTTCTGTTCAAAGCAAAATCAAACGTTTGTGGTCGGCAATAAGCTCATTTTATATTAATTATATGATTTTGAGAGCCCTAAAACATTACAAACCTGAAAAGCCGTCCCTGAAAACGGGAACCGATTTTTTTCAGTTCGGAACGGAATGAAACGTTTTCGTGTTTTCCGATCAAAGCAAAATCTATCATTTGCGGTGGTTAGTACGTTTATTTTACAAAATACATTTGATACAGTCGACAAATGAAGCTCGTTAGTCTCACGGAATTCCGTCATGAAAAAACGGCCCTGAAAATCGGATGTCTACGGCCAGGCTTATAATGTGTAGTAATTTATCTGGATACCAAAAAGGAGACAGAACCTGTTAAAATGGGCTTCATATTACATTTTGTACATTATATCCGCCAAGCCTCCAAAAATCTTTGAATACGATTAAGAGCTTGTTAATTCAAAGAATACTTTTAATTTTTTACAAATTATTTTGGAAACAAGACAGTTCCCATGATACGAATAAGTCTTATATCGCGGGGATCTTAACAAGCGCACAGTCAACGGACTTAAAAACATCCAGACATCAAACCATAATTTGAAGATTTCAACAAGTGTTTTCTTCTATGTGACATCGGCTTAGTGCTTAACGCCAAAGAAGACACCTAAATCACTGTGAAAAAAAATATCAGTGCCAGCAAGTCCGGTATTACGCTTAACGGGGTCCTATTACTGCCACGACCTGGCCTTAGCATTTTATTGTGTAGCTGTTAACGATGATTTATTTTTTTATTTTTGTATGTACCTTTTTTATTTTATTATGTATGTACTTGTGTCTGGTTGTGGCAGCAATAAATCATTTTGACGTGACAACGTCTTATAAATTGGTTTGCCGGGTGACACTTCAAGAAACTGCGTTACGCTCCGCTCACGTTATGCGCTCACAATGAGAGCGAGTGAGAGGTGCCTCTCACTCGCTCTCATTGTGAGCGCATACGCGCGTCCCGCCTAAGAGCGAGGAGCGAGAGAGACAGACATAAAAAGTGAAAGGCACGCGTCTTTCATCCTTCTTCCTACTATACGAATGAATATTCACATTAAAATTATTTTACCACTCAAAGTCGTTGTCACGTAAAACTTTCGCCCGTATACCGACTTTACAGGCAACCAATTTTTCATTTCATTTTTCATGTCAATGAAAATATCCATTACAAGAAGAAGCCCTCAGCTACGGCCGCACATTTTTTATTTAACTTTTTCACCCAATCCCGTACGAACTTCGGGAAATCCCTTCTTAGTGCCCCAAGGAACACGCATGCCAAATTCCAACTTCTTGCGTCCTATAGTTTTGACTGTAGCTTGTCTGTCAGTCAGTCAGTAACACACGAATTTTATACAGATTAGAGTTGATAAGCGATATCCGAAAACAGATAAAATAAATTTTCAATTATACTCCCACCACTTAACAGAAATTGAGTATATCACTCAGCTAGATTTATTAAAAGCAGGTAGTGGATCCAATGGATTATTTGGAAGGCCTTAAACAGCACGGAAAGATTGATAGTCAGATGACACGGCAAGATCCTGAAGTAGGAACGTCAAAGCCTCGTAAAAGTAGGCTCATTTATTCAGTTGACCTATACAATATATCTATGTTTCTAGGAAGTCTTGTAAAAGTCTGATTACTTTCGTATTAAAGTTGTCTACAGTTATGTTACCCCGCATGAGATTGTATGTAGTTTGCTAGCTATATTATTTATCGATTGCTGACGACTTTCTGGCTCGTTAAATATTACAATATTGCAAGTTACTGTTCTTCAAAATGGTGCGCACTTCGACAATCTATTATACATACTAGTCAACAAGTAGACTAGTATGTAGTATTGCGTATTAATTTTATTTGTTTTTGGTACAAGTCATTTATTGAATATCTCCATAATGTAATTCGAGGCTTTTGTACCGACTGTTTTCCAGAAACTATTATAGTTATTTTACGGTCAGTTGATCGAAATTGAGAAAATCTGAGTTCAAAGACCGTTGCCGCAGTTTCTTTTTAGTTAGTCGCGGTGTATGTTGGTAACAAGAGATAATTTTTCCTTTGTCGGCCTCGGTAAAGTTAAACCAAAACATACTTTATATTATGTGTAGTCCTTTACAGTAGAACAATACATAGGTAATCGCACGACCTTTCATTAGCAGTAAGGATAAGCACGAACTAAGCAAGACTTAGATTAATGTTTGTATTGCAGAGACTCTACACCGCCTTGACGTCATGCACTTGCATCCTCTAAGACAACCTTAGTTAGGCTTTGTTTGTACTGGGGAATAGTATAACGAGTATTAATTATAGTAAGCTCATGTTACTTCTCAAAAATCTATTGAGTGCACCAAAAACATACAGTACGGATATGTTTTTTATGTTACAGAACCGAAACATAGCTCAACGCGTTGTGGTTGCTGTAGAACACTCACATCGCGAATGTTTTAAAAAACGCTCGTTATGTTTTGTAAAAGTATAATTCATGTCGTGACGGTCAGGTCAATACAACTGACTGAATGGCAATGAAATATAGCTATTATGAGCATTTTTTGTTTTTGAACGTCACATATACATTGATTGAATTTTTGTTAGAAAGCGAGCTTAATAAAGAATACATTCAAATTGTGATAGTATCAGACGTGTTCATAGAAATGAACGAGCGATATGAAATGGGCACCTCTGACCATTTCTTATCGCTGCTAAAATTATAACAGTTTAATTAAATGGACAATCGTTGGAAAAGACAGTTTCAAACAAAAGACCAGAAGGTCGTCAACAAATAAACGATATTAGAACATTTTGTAACTAAAAGTATCACAAAACACAACTGTGCCCCAGTCTTAACATGTTCAAATGTCACAAACACGAAACCCTATCCAGTACAGCACATGACGACTTTAATTATTTCGAGCGAATGTTCGAGAAACACTCTGATAATAGAACGCCTTCAGATTAAGGGTATCTATACACTTGCCTTGGTATTTGTTGATATACTTTTACGAAATCTGCTGAAGAACCATTTTAGAGCCAATTTTGTAATCGATCTCTATTATACAATTGCATTGTACAGTATTGATTGAGTAATGGCCTTTCAATTCTAGGACATTTGCTGAAATCGAATAGTGTGGAAACTGATGTGGTCAACCATTGCTTACATAGTACACCTGTTCGTTTGACGCCGTAAGCGTACGTGTCGCTCAAAGTCTAACTTGGACGTCGATTTCAAACAAACTGCGTCGTCAGGTGACGTTTACACTGCACTTTCAACAATTTCAACTTAGGTTGGTGGCTAAGTCGTCCTGTTGAACTTTTGCTTTATTGACAATTGGGTAAAATAGAGGAATGCAAAGTTTCTTTTTTTGGCGGGATGGTAGATGTGATGCTATCCAGCGGAGTGAATATATTTCTTATTACAGAGCCTTTCTCCGTAGCAGCAGAATAACTATTATAGGACCGCACTCACATCGACATGATATAAAATTATGCCATTTTTAAGGTTTCGTATGCCAATGGCAAAATTCTCTACCATTTAATGAAATTGAAAGATCTAAAAAAAAAAATATGCTGTGGGTATATCATATTGAAAACTCTCAGGTTGAAAGTTGAAGTTGAGTTGGTTTGAACGTTTAGCTAGCAGTTTTTGGGATATAGTATATTTATTTTTATAAACTTCATATAGAACTTCCTCGTTGTATCAAACACTGACAAAATTAAGTTTTTTTTTGGCGAAGACATGATGCTGATATTTAGATGATAATGTGTATTATAAAGAATAATTATATTTTTGTTAATCATGAGTTTTACAAAGCCGAAAAAGTCGTATTTTCAGTGAAGATCTTCTTACGATGCAACATTTTTAAGAAGAATGTGACTTTAAAACTTTTTGCAATTAATGACAACAAATTTGTTTATTCGCGCTCATATAGGGAACTACTGGATTGAATGGAAAATCTTGGCTGTAAATGTGATTTAATATTAAGGAAGGTTATGAGCTACATTTATCATAAGCCATAGTTGCGAAGTAGTAGCCACAAATAATTATAACGCAGATGTAACCGAGGTCACAGTTAGTAATGATAATCATAATTGCAGGAATTTTGGCAATTCAATTATGGGTGCTAAAGTGTTGATATTCAGCCAAAGCACAAAGTTTTCGCAACCTCCCGTAGGCATTGAAAACAACTTTATTTCTGAAGTTGGAAACTTGCACGTAACCAAGTTACGTCCACTTCCCAAAACTACAAACAAGCAGTAATCAAGCACCATTAATAGTGTATATTACCCTCAAGATGATTGCGTCTGTTCCTGTAACAGTAATCAATAGGAATAATTAGTTATTCTGATTAGCGCCGATTAATTGGGTAGCTGAACTTTGATGCCGCTTGCAAATTGTTTGCGGCGGCCTTTATAGTTGCTCTTCTGTACGTGTCAAAGACTTCGTTGTAGGTAAGTGTTCCTTTAAGGGTAGTTCGGTAAGATTATCGCAATTGTAGTACGTATAGGATTTTTTTAAAGACCTTAGGTAGCACTTTAGTATCATAGTGCACTGCCTTTTTTCATATAGGAAGTTGTATTATACTGTGACATATATGCGTTCACATCTTACACTTGATTTACCTACTCTTGTTCGTAAATCAGAGGAAATATTTCATTCAACATAAAGAAGATTTATTTATTATTAAAATATTTTTTTGGTCTAGTGGATAGGACTGCCTCCGTGGTCTAGTGGATAGGACTACCTCCGTAGTCTGGTGGATAGCGTATGCGACTGCTGATTGGAGGTCCCGGGTTCAATTCCCGGCAAAAAGTGTTACTGGTTTTTCCGAATTCTCAGTAGCAGCACGGATTCTGGTGATGTGCCCGGTAACGGCAATATGCTTGCCCCCTATTACGTGGGACCTAAAAATTCATGGTGATATATGGGTGTAATATTACACCTCTGCCTACCCCTTTGGGGATACAGACGTGAGTGTATAAATATATAAAAAGTAAAAGATTTTTATCCGTACGTTTAGTGTAACGCACTCTTAGTGACTCGCAATGTTATTGTGTTTCAAATTAGGATTACTTCCAGAAGTAAACTGTAAAAAACTATACATAATTATGTAAATCGAGTTGCCATGCATAAATAACATGTTTACTAGAAAACATTGCTTTGTGTGCAATTAGTACCTAATATTCAACGAGCATTCCGATAAGTCAATGAACAGTTAAATTACGTTCGAGTAAAAAATAATGCTTCTGAATAAATCATAATTTGAATTAAAGAGTTTTTCACGAATAAAGGCCCTTTGTAAAACTTCGAATGTTTTAAAGCATACCGCAACTCACTCTCCCTTAGTACTGAAGTAATAAATTATATGTATATACACATGGTAACAGTGGTGAGACGTCCTTATTTAACTGTACGTAATGTAACGGTTCGCAACGGTCGCATGTTCTCTGTTTAGATAACAAAGATATTTATTACCAAATTCAACAATTTATGTCCTTATTACCGTTTGGTTAAAGAGCTATTATGGAGTTTTATCGAAGGGCGGTGTGGTCAAAGGTTTATACGAGCTTGATTTATATTTCACAAACATTCTGGCAGTTTTAAAATTACACCTACAATTCAGTATAATTTTTATAACTCTCGTAGAGTAATTTGTCTTACCACTCGTAATAGATCGGATAAGTTAAGCAACGTGGGCGCTTTTCATCATCAGCCTTTAACAGTCCACTGCTGGACTAGGCCTCTCCTGTGAAAGGAGGTATTGGCCTACCATACCACGCTGGTCAAACTGGTTGGTATAGGGTTTGTATCAAGTTTTCCTTCTCTTACAGTGCAGCTGTTCTCTGCATAATATGCTCTCTCTGTTGGGTCTCTGACCGCTTATAAGGCAGCGCTACGGTGCTCTGAAGACACTAAGACTAGCTAAGCCGTCGGTTCCGGTCCACAAGGACCACCGTTGTCTAACTATTATAGCCTTTAGACAACTATAGTTAGACAACGGTGGCGGTCTTCGGGTGGTCTGAAAATTCTATCACACACATGCATTCGGAAAATAAGTATAATTCATCAATCTAAGTATACAAATGGGGTAGTGCTCTAAGTCGCTTACTCACCGCTTAAGACTACGCCGAAGGTTATGAGTTCGATGCCTGTTCGACAAAACACAACAAATTGTTGCTTCATGGATTATTTATTATATACATTGTCATACATTAATCAATTATGCAATGTCTAGAGCAGGGGAGTAGATAAACTGGGTCAAACAACACTTTAGTTCCTGGATTAGGCAAAGTTATAATATAACCTACTCTTTCTGTTACTCGTATTTATAACCCATGAAAAAATGGGCGCGTCTATTGCCTTAAACTTCAACTTTCAATTATATAATACATCTTCAGCAATCTTCAGACCACAAAAGACTATTAATCACTGTAATACAGAACTTCCAAATTAGCTTTCACCTGTTAAATAATTAAGCAACTCCATAATACACCCATGTCAATGGAAGGTTTCTATTCTTAAACAGAAGCCGCCCAACCTTATGTAACTAACTTAACCCGTAAGTTATAGTGCGTGACGACAATTTACAAATCAAAATATATTATCTACGTATACGTTGGGCATTGTTAACCCTTTAATGCGAGCGGGTCGGATTCTATTACCGCTGGGTCCCTTGGGGTCGATGCGGCGAACCACTATTTTTGGCAGGGATAGGCTTTATTAGGGCCCTTCTAATAAAGACAATTTATTTTCAAGGTTGAAACACATACGATTATTCTATATGTTGATTATTTGGCCGTTTAACCGTTGGCCAGGTTTGTGTATATCTGTTTATTCGATTCGAATGATGAAGAACCAAAATAAATGCTTGTTATTTTTGCAACGTCTGTAAAAAGTTATACATATAAAAAAAGTCTAGGTCTTGTCATGATGCAGAGAGCCTTTGAGAGAGCCGAATTGACAATCCAACTGATGGTCTTCGCGCAAAAAAGTGATGAAACCCTTGACAGTAATTAGTCTGGGATCAGAGATGTGAGAAATAGAAACGACAGCAAACTCATCACTTATGATAATGCATTTGTTAGTATTTTGATTGTTTAAATGGATTAAGTGCTACGTTAAGCTAATATTCAGCCGAATCCGGTTTAGTCTGTGTTTCCACCAGAGAAGTGCGAGGGAAATGTGTCGTGCGAGGATGTCTAGCTGTGCTGTGAAAATGTGTGGGGTTTTCAACCAAAGCTGAAAATGTGTCGTACGGGGATGTGTAGAAGATCTGTGAATAGCATGCGTTGCGAAGCTGTGTAATGTGTCGACGGGGGCGCGGTGTACTGGGAGCGGAATGACGCGAACGCCTGCCTGCCGTCAGGTCACTCTCGTCAAACTCCGTCTATGGACTGGCTGGTACAGTATGTCGCAAACCTCGCAACACACCCCTCGCAACACATTCCACGCATACATCCCTCCCACACATACCTCGCACACATCCCTCGCACACATCCTTCGCACACATCCCTCGCACACATCCCTCGTTTGTTTTGTATGCGCAAAAATCTAGCTCCGCTGAGTCGTTTCAACCAGAGCTGTGCTGACCGAGGCGAGATAAATGAAGCGATTCTATTGGTTCTTTACAAACACATCCCTCGCTACGCATCCTCGCACATCTCTGGTGGAAACGCAGCCTTAGACTGGTAAGCGGACCCCAGGTTGACACTGGGATAACGCTAGGAGGATAATTTTAGAGCTACGTTTTAACTGATCATAGTTTAATATAAACGCTTTAAAGGTTTCATTGTTTGTATATTTGTACAACTATTTAAATGAGTTTCCCAAGTTAGCATTTAGTGTGACGAAAGCTATTCAGTTGTGTGCAGTCAGCACTCACAGGCGTTTTCCACTAGGTCACGGAAGTAAACGCTCGCCGACAAAGGTGTACGGTGCATGGCTCTGTGTACCTAACGAAAAGAATTTTAGCCCAATACATTGGCACGATCGGAAACAGATTGTCGAGTTTTTAGACTACCATAGAAGACTTTAATTTAGCCATGTCCAATTGATATGTAGTAGGTATATCTCCGGAATGAAGGAGTTGAAATTTCAAAAAACGATTACATAAAAGGAAAAGAACAGCATTAATTTTGGCGTTTGATCCACCGATGACCCCTAAACAGTACATTTTACTGCGCCTGCTGCCTAAATTTCAACCTGATAATTTTAATGACACATTTCGTTAAAGTAACGTAAATATAGCAAAGATATTTGTACTTAACTTAATTGAATGACACTGTTTACAATAAAAACAAATAGAAATACAATAGTTTGACCCTTTACAAAGTACGGTGACTTGTACAGTAATAGACAGTATTGGAAACAGATTTTAATCCCAGGGTCACATCAAAGTTGCTATCTAGTCTGTATTATATTGGGCCAGGTGCTGGATGTTGATTTTATCTTGGATCCACAATTGTTAAACACAGAAGCAATAGATGAAGCAGTACTAAAATGTTTGTATAATGTGTACAAATATTTTAAATGACATATTTGTGTTAGAAAGAAAGAAAGAAAGAAAGAATCATTTATTTGCACGAAATATGGTGTATAACATAGGTGGTGTATAAAATAAATGTGCTTAGCATATTTTACCCTTTGGGCATGCAAATTTCATAAATAGACTAGTCTATTATAAACGTTTAACTTATATTAACTTACCTAATAAATAGCAAAAGTTATTATAAATAACAATATTTATAATTTAAAATTTTAGGTAACATCATAAACTATTTAAACTAACAGATAGGTAGTTATTACTTACATATATTTGTAATCATCATTAAAATGAGTCTCATGAGGACTTTTCAAGTATTCCTGAATGGTATAAAAACATTTTTCTACTAGCCATTTATACAGTTTAGTTTTGAATTCAGACAGTGGCAGATCTCGTATGTTATTTGGTATTTTGTTAAATATTTTAATTGTCATAGGGTAACAGTTGATATTATAATATTTGGTCCTTCTATTTGGTAATCGAAGCCTGGATGGATACCTGGTATTAAATTTACAATTTTCACCAAAAGCTTTATATAATTGTGGATGTTTTTTTACAAATAAACTACTTTCAAATATGTACATACAAGGCACAGTTAAGATTTTAAGTTTGATAAAGAGAGGTTTACACGAGGACAATGGTTCAGCATTACACATAGCACGTATACATTGTTTTTGAGCAATGAATACTTTACTTATGTTAATAGAATTTCCCCATAGAGGTATTCAATATCTAAGGTTCGAGGCCACATATCCATGATATGCCTGTAGTGCAATCTTAATATTACATATTTTTGTAAGGCGCCAAAGTGCATATGAGAATCTATTGATTTTAGTGCAGATATTATCTATGTGGGAATTCCATGTACATTGATTATCAGCATTTAGTCCTAAAAATCTTACACTATTAGCTTCAGTTAGAGGTTTATTGTTGAAGGTTACATTTAAGTTATCAATTAATTTGTGTCGGTTGTAATATTGTATGTATTTAGTTTTTTATATGTTTGCTCTTAAATTATAAATGCCTATCCAATCTATTACTTTGGAAATAGTAAGGTTAATTTCCTCATTGAAAGAAAGTGTGTTATCTGCTGAAATCACTACAGCTATATCATCAGCAAATAAACTACATGGATGATTTAAACAATTGGGCAGGTCATTTGTATAAATGATAAAGAGAAGTGGCCCTAGAATGCTTCCTTGTGGAACGCCTACCTTATTATATTCTAATGAAGATCTGACTGTTATTTCTTCATTTTTATCATCAATTTTCTTAATTTCTACATATTGCTGTCTATTGTTAAGGTAAATATGCAACCATTTTTCAGCTAATCCTCGTATGCCATATTGATTAAATTTTTGAAGCAACTTGTTATGTTGAACGAAATCGAAAGCCCTGGACATATCAAAGAACACTCCTTCTGTTGGTATTTTTCTGTCTACCTTTTCTGTTATGGTACTGATAAGTTTAAAGACAGCTAAGGTGGTGGATTTACCTTTTTGGAAACCATGTTGTTCTGGTTTTATAACATTGAATTTATCTAAAAAATTTGTAAGTCTTGAATGCATTATTTTTTCAAAAACCTTAGCAATTACAGGTATTAATGTTATTGGTCTATAATTATCAATACATTCCTTAGGTCCTTTTTTATGTATAGGTTTCACTACTGATATTTTCAATTTTTCAGGAAAAGTACCTTCTTCTAATGATAGATTCACTAAATGACATAATATGGGCGTAATAGGTATTGCACAGTGCTTCAATATAAATGTAGGAAACTCATCATATCCTGTTGACATGGTATTATTGAGGGAAGTAATTGTTCTATAAATTTCTCGATGTGAGGCAGGTTCTAGATAAATAGTAGAATCTATTTCATTTAAGTTACTTTTATTTACGAGGTGTTCAGGATATTTTTTAGGTGATTCATTTGTAATTTCTATAAAGCGAGTATTGAAAATGTTAGCTATTTCAGTTAAATTAGTATTTAATTTATTGTTGTATATTATTGAACTTATCTCATTTTTGTTATTTTTGATAATTTTATTATCATTCTGTTTTATTACATGCCAGGATGCTCGACATATATTGTTGGCTTTTTGTATATAGTTTTCATTGTTAATTTTTTGTGCTGTATTTATTCTGTCTGTCAAGATTCTGTCCAGGTTCTATCATCTGGCATTAAAAGGCAAGCTACTTCTCGTGCTATGCCGAGTAGGGCAAAACAATTTCAATTTTTGTACCTACATACATTTAAAAAACATAGTAAGCAGTAAAGTAATAAAAGCAATTATATTATCTCAAGAGGTACAAAGGACATCCAGACTCGAACCAATTTTAGTCCCGCGTGTATGGAATCCCATGGCTATTGGCCTACCCACTACTAAAGAGCATTGCCCCATCTGTGGATTCTTTAAACAGTCAGTACTTAATTTATCATCAAGAATTTCAAGTCTTTAGCTGAAAATATCATAATAATCTCTAATCTCGGGGTTCCACGTTAATTCAAAACAAAAGCATGATTGCGCACCCAAAACTTGTAACGTACTCAGTATTCAGAGAGTGGAGGCGTATAAAAATTCAGTCTTCGCTCGAAAGCGCCTACACCCGTACATCACATAAACTTATGCTTTATGATACAGCCGAACGAGAAATGTTAAGTCGATCATATGACTTTGGGCCAGTACTTACTCTTTCGGAATACGAGTGATGTATGACCGTCAATCTTGTTAAGCACGTCAAATCTGATACTTTGTTTTGTCTGTTCAGTTACAAACATGCTATAGTGTGGAAACAATCGTTTTAAAGTTTAATTAGAAGACAGCGTAATAACAGTTTTGAAATAAGTTTTACAGTCTAACAACATTGTTTTCCTAATATCCTTATTAAGTACTAACCGTCTCCCACTGAGAGAGAGTCTCCCTTAAACTAGGTCATAGCTCCAAAAAATACCGCAGTCATAAGAATCACGATTAGCATACTATACTACGATAAGGCCCTGCTGAAATTGTTCCACCATTTGGTACCGACAAGCATTGTGGACAAGGAACCTACTAAATAGAATAGGTCTTAACATGTGCCCATGTTAATACCTATTCTATCTAATGGCAGTTTGAAAAAACATAATCGACATTTTTTGCGCAAGGAATTATTTTTAAAGCCCACCTTGCTATCTTTAGTAACGAAAATACTTATTTATATAAAGTAAACTCTCATAACAAAACTCAACAAATATTTCAAGCGATGCAGCAAATCCTCCTCACCTTCCAATACACCATACAGTCCTTACATAATAAATATTACACGAATATGAAACAAATCCAATACACGTTCCCTAAAGATGTTCTATACGTGTATACTTCGTTTTCCTTAACTGGGCGAGGAATATCTTCCGTGTTGTGTTTCAATCAATTGCCGTGAATATTTTGGCATTTTGTCTTATATTATTTTTGCACAGAATGAGATCGTTGCAAATTTCCTTCATTCGTTGTCGAGTTATTTGATTTGGAATTAACTGTTGAGCTACAATTAAATTGTTTTATTTTTCCTTCTTTGATTCTGTTGTGATTTTCTTTTACTGAGATATTATTATAAAAAATCATAAACTTGTTAAACTACCTGTACCTCTTTGCTCAGCTGATAAGATAATATTGATTTAATATTTTTCCTGGAAAAGTACCTAGTACTTTTAAGTAAAACAACTATAATCTCAGTCTCGCTGTTAATAAATCTCATAGCCCTTGTGCATTTACTATTTGTATATATTTAAGAAATACGTAATTTGTTCCAACTGTATCTGCACAATAAAAATTAATGTATCTATCGAATAATTAAGGCTCATCATAAGCAGCTCAACAGCTTCGGAGAAAAATACCCGTTTAGATAACCTTAGGACAAATGTCGCTAACGAGAAAACAGTTCACAAATAGTAGGTAGGTATATGTCAGGTACTGCTTCAATCCGCGCCATTAAGTCAGGTACTCAATCACCTTAGTGACAGACTGGCTGAGTGATCACGTATGCAAGCAGTTTCTACGTTATTCTGCTGATAGTTTGTTCCCGCTATATTTTTCGTCGTATATAACAACAGTTGCCGTATATCTTATGAGGTAGGTCACTAAGATATATAAAAAGGATTTTTGGATACCATCAATATAAAATTATTTGTCTTGCCGCGATTGACATATCATGACAGAGCCCAAGCTACTGAAACTGAAAATGAAATTTGGACAGCAGTTTCCTTTTGACGGAGGCATCAACTAAAAAAGATTTATTATATGCTTTCCCTAAGGGTACCTATCAATAAAGTTTGAATATATCGGGCAGGTGAAACCAAAGGCACCTGCTAGTAGCAATCACTATCAGCCCGTATATACTGTCCCAAGGACTGGACAAGGGCCTCTTCTCCCTATACATTTTTAGGTTTATTAGCCCAAAAATTTTTAAATGCACGTTTCAACCACATGCTACACAATACTATGCAAGAGATGGTACGTCGCCTAAATGCACCGCATGAAATCACGTCGATGTCGTAAAACACGTCTAAAGGAGTGTCAGTTGCGCAGGCAGCAGACCTCGTAAACATGACAGTGTTGCACTGTGGACACACGGACAACTAAGTCGCTTATATTTGTTTTAAAGTACTCCTCTTTAAATGGATTGCTGAACGGAAAATTGCCTTTGACAGCTTTTTGTTGGGTACTACCATAATGCCCCTAACTTCTAGTTACACGCCAGAGCAATACGAATACATGTCACCCACAAGATAATAAATAATGTACGTTCAACTACTAAGTAGTATCCGTAGTTACAATTGCCATCAATCATTAGATTTTTTTGTTAAAAGAAGGCAGGCAATCTATAAAAATATTTGGTAGAAGCGATACATATTTTTCATACCACAAGTGACAAAATCTAATATAAATATTGATGCGCCTGTTCAGAAAACTTTCAGAATACCCCCAAGTCTATCCACCTGCTTTATAAGCTAAACAATGATTTGATTACCAACTCACTTCAACTCTATCACGGCGTCAAATGGTTCAATTTCCTGTAGCAGCCGTTCTTTGAATTTCCCTTTTCGCCTCCTTCCTTAAATTAGCCAAAGAAAGTAACCGTTTACAGACGCTTTTGTGAATATTTAAAAATTCCCAACGGGATCTTTTTGCAATTAAGACTTTGTAGCGGCGTCGTAAGGATTTTGATACGTCGTTAACCGATTTACCTTTTAATTATGTATTTCAGCTGTGGAAAGGGTATAGAGAGCAAGACTTGAATTTTGTTTGGTAAAAGTTTGAAAATCTGGGGAATTTCAATGAGCTCAACTGGGTTATACGAATAAAGGTTTTATGATTGCTGATGAAAATCATTTTTGTACGTAGTTAAAGAAACTGGGAAAATTATTTCATGCTCAGATCCAAATAAAATCCCTTTTAAAAAGTAAGTAATCTTTGTGTCGACAATGCATGCACGACCATACATTGTCGATATAAAGATTTAAAAACAACATCTTATTTTCATCCTTTACTTCCTACTTTCAGGCTTTTATAAATTAATAGATATTGACTTAGGTAAGTGCTTTTGTTCACTTATTTTCAGTTATCTCATTCCATCATCATCTTTACGGCTACACTACAATGATATGCCTTACAATTCCAATTCCCTTTCCCTACACAAGCAATTTTGTAACACCCCTAAAATTTTACCGTTTATAGGCACCACAGTGTTTGTATATCATTCGACTCGTAACTATATAAAACGAATATATCCAAACAATATACACAAAGAGTTACGATGCGAACTGCAAGTTTGTATCTACGTTACACCACAACTTTGTCGTTCTCTCCAATGCATTTTCGGACCCTCAATTTGTAAACAATTTACTCAAGCAAATTTCAACCTTAACATGATCGGCAAAAGAACAAATTGACCGCAGAACATAAGACTGTAGCACTGCCTAACAAACTTAGTAGTGTAAATTAAACAGGCCATTCTGAATTCTATTCAATTGTGTTAAGGCGATGTGTGCCGCAACATTGTTGCATGCAGGCTCTCGTACAGTTTAAACGGTACAAATTGCCATTCAAAACGTCATCGCGTTTTGTGGTGGAGCGTGTAACACGTATATTCTTGTGTTTTATAGTCATATCAAAATGTTTATGCTGTGTGAATGTGAAATTCGATGCATTTGTGACGATACGTGCGAATCGATGCCAAATGAAATGTGTTATTGATGGCAGTATTATCTTTCATTCACCTTGTACCATTTTAGAAGTAAATGTGTAGAATATAAAGATGACTTCCTGCGTACTTGTTACAAAGTAAATGGAGTTTTTTATTTATTTTTTTATTTTTTATTTATGGTCTCACGCCTGTTTCACCGAAGGAGTAGGCAGAGGTGTAAATATTACACCCACATTTCGCCAGATTTATTTTAGTCCCACGTAATAGGGGGCGAGCCTATTGCCGTACCGGGCACATTACCAGACTCCGTGCTGTTACTGAGAATTTTCTAGCCGAAAAACCCAATAACACTTTGCACGACCCGGGAATCGAACCCGAGACCTCCCAATCCCACGCGCACATTTATGCCGCGAGACCAACGAGGCAGTTAGTAATTTTTTTAGTAAGTTTTTTACCTCATCGTTTTGAGGTGTAGCACTTCTAGTGCCTAGTTTAAATCGATACTGTTGCAATGCATAGGGCAATAGTTGGGCTTATCAATCCGAGCGTGCGTGGTGGGTTCCTCTTTCTTTTCATTGTAGATTTATTCCCGATAGAGTTCCGCCATTTATGATTTCATTGATTCAGTAAGCTAGTTAATAAGAACAACAACATGGCGAGAAATTCACAAATCAGTAATTTCACAAATATGATGATCTGCCTCTTAAGCCTCTGAAAGTTGGAAGGGGCTACTTATCTTTCAAAGACCAAAACTTAGGTCAACCGCAATACGATCTCCGACCTGTCTACACTTCTCTACAACAAACGTAGAATCTACATTCAATCCATCTTCGCACCTGTAGGTGAGTTCTAATGCTGTTGCACTAGTGTCCTGCCTTTCTCCCACTTGTTAGCTAGCGTCACTTGTCCTGACCAAATACCTACGTTGTAACATTCAATAATGCTGTTTTTTTTTATGTCTCAGGCTTATCCTGTCTGCCATAATAAGTGAGTGCTGCAAGATTGAGGCACTATTAAATATAAACGTCCTCTACATCCAGCAGCTGGATGATTGTTTTATTCCTGGCTAGCGATGTTATAAACTATTTTAAACTTTAGCGGTTGGTATACATTATACACGGTTATTAAGCGTGTCTTACTCGCGGTAAATACTATATTTTACAGTCCCGCCGCGACCACGGCTGAAGCAAATCAGCCGAAACGTTGGCAAATACCGAGGCATTTATAACGTAAATATAGTATTTATCGCGAGTAAGACCCGCTTAATAACCGTGTATAATTAATAATAGCTATGTAATGCATATTGAAATGACACTATGTTTTCAGCAGAGAAAAAGTAATTGTAAGCCATGAACAACTTTTTAATTCAAATTCAATTTATTCTGTTAATTAAAATAGTATCTACAGTTTACTTACATAGAGTACAAAAGCTTAGTTTAGGTTCCTTATATAAAATTATATGCCTGAAATAGGATAACCTGTGTTTCAGGCGATCAGGGCTAGTTAGATACAATAAAATATATAATCACTTACTAACTACAATATTTTTAGTACGTTACGTTTTAGTACAGTATTACTAGATCTACAATATCGTATCATTAATTATTACAACTAATAAATTTAAATAAACATGTATTTTGTTTGTGATATTTTGTTTTACGCAATTTGTAATTTTTCTGTATCTTCGTAGGACATGTTCAGAAGAATATTGTTGACAATTTTGTTACATTTGAAGTAGGTGCAAGGCATTGGGTTAGCTAATGCGTTTAGTCTTTTGTAAAGTAGGGGTCCCCTACCCTGCTTCGGAGGGCACGTATAGCTGTCGGTCCCGGTTCTAGTCTTAGGATAAGGATCGTTAGGTCATGTCGGAGGCCTTCGGGCGGTCTGAAAACTCCGACACCAGAGTTGGCCACACACGAAAAACAAACATATGAATGAAAACGACTCGACTGCATGGTTGGCGTAGTGGTTAAAGCGGTCGCCTCGCCGCTTGGTACTGCGTCGCGTGTCGTGGGTTTGATTCCCACACGAGACAACACCTTGTGTGATCTTCAAATTGTTGTCTCGAGTCTGGGTGTTCTTTGTGTCCGTTGATTGAATGTTTGTAAAGTCCCCCGCGACACAGAAATTTCTTCCTATTGCGGGAGTTTCCTTTTTAAAGTTGTCTTTTTTTAAAAGAAAACATGAAGTTTTTTCAGGTTAATAGCCAAAATCCATAATTTAATTTTGTAAACTCTCGAGTTTACAATCTAATTAGTATTCATATTCAACACGGGGGTTTACTAATGTTTGCCATAATTTAAAATTCCATAATTTCATATGCCATACTAGTATTTGCCACAATTTCATTAGAAATAACGCTTCAGTTATCATAATCGTGAAATGACATAAAATGACTTTCACTAATTCCATTGGTCATAATCGATCAAGTGTCATAATAATTTAAATCCATAAATGTATTAGCTATAATTTTCGTTTTCAATAATCTAAGAAGAAAATAGATAATAAACTGAAGTTGAACGCTCCGTCAACTTAGTCATGCTGTCAGGATCGTTGCAAATGGCGTTCCGGAGTCGGATTGCACTGAGTCGGGGTGTTAACAATAGTTAATTCAACTTCAGTCTATTAAACTAGTGTGAAGAATGTGGACTAAGTTGACGGAGCCCTGCTTCGCAGGGCTCCTATTTTTGGGTTAAGGGTCAAAAGAGAACCCTAACCTAACCTATCCGAGTCGGATTGCACTGAGTCGGGGTGTTAACAATAGTAAATTCAACTTCAGTCTATTAAACTAGTGTGAAGAATGTGGACTAAGTTGACGGAGCCCTGCTTCGCAGGGCTCCTATTTTTGGGTTAAGGGTCAAAAGAGAACCCTAACCTAACCTATCCGAGTCGGATTGCACTGAGTCGGGGTGTTAACGATAATTAATGCAACTTCAGTTTATTAAACTAGTGTGAAAAATGTGGACTAAGTTGACGGAGCCCTGCTTCGCAGGGCTCCTATTTTTGGGTTAAAGGTCAAAAAAGAACCCTAACCTAACCTATCCGAGTCGGATTGCACTGAGTCGGGGTGTTAACGATAATTAATTTCGACCTAACAATATTATGTATTATTTTCATAATTATATCAAATTTTGATTATGTCAAGAGTCGATTATGAGATGTGTTACTTATGGAAACTAATTATTATGATATATGTTGTTATAGAAAGTCATTTTATGGCAAATAAAAGTTATCACTGTTGAGCTGTTAAGGCAAACGTTATTAGTATAAATGATAATAGTGCAAGTAAATATTATGATCGGGGATGATTATAGCAAACAATATTAGTGCAAATGAATTTATGGAAAACGAGAGAATACCCAACACGGGGGTACCTTTAAAACTTTTGGTTTACAAAGTAATAAACATAGTTAGGCACACAAGCTAACAATAAAATCAACACTTTATGACATGAGTCTATACAACAAATATTGGTAAATGTTTCAAATACGTAAAGCTTAATTGGTAATACTGTCAAATAAGTTATCTACGTAATAGCGAAGTGTCTAATGATCTAGGTTGTTAGAAGCACAGTGGACCTAATCATTCATCTGGAAAATGCTAATGACAGTAAGTAGCCCTCGGCTAACGCTCCTCCCTCTGTGGAACATTTACATATCTGTTTCGTTTCGCTTTGTAACATTGTCCTGTACTGGAGTCGATTGTTTTGTTAAGCGTTCTTATGTAATTTAAAAGTAAAAGAATAGAAATGTTTTTGTTAAGGTGAAGTCAAGTGAGTTAAAAGCTTGAATAAGTTTTACAATATTTTTATTTAAAAGAACAATCAATGGTTTATCTCATTTTCATGTTTGAAACTTACCGTTCGGCTTCTTAGAAATCTATTGACAAATTGAGTTGACTGCATCCGTGGTCCAGTGGATAGCGTATGCGACTTCTGATCGGAGGTCTCGGGTTCGATTCCCGAGTCGGGCAAACGTGTTGCTGTGTTTTTCCGAATTCTCAGTAGCAGCACGGAGTCTGGTGTTGTGCCCAGTAACGGCAAAAGGCTCGCTTCCTATTACGTGGGACCTACAAATTCATGACGAATTGTGGGTGTAATATTACACCTCTGCCTACCCATTCGGGGAAAAATGCGTGAGTCTATGAAGAAAAATAATCTCTAACCTTTTAAGATAATGATGCCTAGCTATATATTATTGTCTGTTATTTTAAAGCGTCTATACTCAACACAAAAACTCCAACAAACATCAGCAATGGAGCACATTAGCTATTTCTGCAACCGCTGCTATCTTAATATATAAAATCCTTGCGTTACTGACTGACTGACAGACACGCTACAGCCGAAACTATTGGGCGCAGGAAGCTGAAATTTGGCATGTATGTTCCTTGGGGACCGTAGGGGTGCACTAAGAAGGGATTTTCCGAAATTCCCACGGGATCGGCCAAAACAGGTAAATTAAAAAAAAATGCAGGCGTAGCTGCTGGCGTCCTCTAGTCTTCAATAATAGCCAAAATTGGATACTTAGTTCGTAATATCACAATCTAAACAGGTCTTGTAAATGATAATCCTCGGTTTGAAGTCTTAGCCAAGGTAAACGTTTCGAGCCTCGTCAAAGTAAAGACAAAGTTACTAGACAAAAATCATACAACGTAACTGCAATCTATAAAATTACAAATGCACACTAAACTTGTAAAACAAACTTCTGATGGTCGAATGTAGCATACAATTTTGCTTTAGTTTGGTAATTCTACGGATCAAGGGAAATCCTAGTGGTCAAATCATATGCATTGTAGTGAATTGGATTTTGGCCAGTGTCTCCAACATTATTGCTTTTGGTGATTTCGAGCTTGTATATCTCTTGCACAATGATATAGCTTGTTGGCTAGCCATCAACTGTACAATTAGATTAGTGACGGAATAAAGCAGGTCAAACTAACATTAAAAATATATGCAACATTATACATGAGAAATTAGTTGATTAGGTGCTTAAGTTTTAATAAAATTATATCTTTCATAGTTTAAAAGTCCAAGAATTTTGTTATTTTATCCTTCGAATCTTTCTACAGGCAAGTATAAATGTTTCTTCAACCTTTCCTTTATATCGGCACCGTCTGGCATAACTTTATCTTCTCAGTCAATACACCCCGATCACATACGTATAGGACAAAATGAACCAACTCAGTTTAAAACCAAGCTCGTCTATGAACCCAAACGTTCTAGACACTAGGAAAATCTATTTTCTCTAGATACAAAGACCGTCTGCCCGAAAGAATAAAATGCCCACGGTGTTTTAGACCGGAGCCGGCTTAAGGAGAAGCTGTTCCAATTTATTTAGTTTTAAATAAGGCTTTAAGAGATTTTCTAGGACTCCGTAGTTTGGATATTTGTTTGTTCACGTGTTTTAGTTTGGTTTACGTCTATAGCCTATGTCGATCTGTCTTTTTGATCTGGCTGCATCAGCTTGAGATTATTTGTGTCTGATTCCGATCAATCAGCAATATTGTCTTTTTCTGTCTGAAAACGATCTATAACGATAGAGCATTTCAAAGTAATTACTAACTATGTCAAGAAACCAGCGAGAATATTTGTTGCTAGTCTTACAACTAATTCCACAATTTTATTCTTATAATGATTGCATTTCAGTTTGTGGTTTTACAAATTATTCCTTAATTTGGACTTTGCAGGACGATTCATATATAAAACTGTGGCTGTGACGCAGAACATTTTTTACTGTATCCAGGTAACTTCATGTTAAATAAAAATGTCATCAATTACACCTGGACTCCGTCAATGTTCCTAAATAGACACTTCACTTACCGACAGATAGACAGACATTTTCCTGATTCAATAAGATTGCAGCCTGACCTTTTAGTAATCCTAAAAATAGCCACAACTTTTTTTTTCTTTCTGAATATTCATTATTACGACGGCGAACTATGCCTTAACTTAACCCATACAAGATTCCCGGGGTACATTCGTACCTCCAATCAAAATAATAGCAGCACCTAAAGATCCAGCTAGCCATTCCTTTCGGTCCCGTTCATTTCATTCGTTCAATCGGTTCCATTCGCCGGATAATTTGAAACGCTGACTCGTACGCTTGTTTGTTTTCTATTCAATCTATATATAGATATTTTTTACGTTGCTTGATTGTGCAGAATGGAATTTTATTGATTTCCATTTTTAATAATTTGTGATGTTGAGTTCGGTTGACTTCTAACAGACAATGCTCACTTGATCGGTTTGTATTTCATAGATTATTTTATTTATTGAACATTCCTTTTTTGTAGTATTTTCAATACTGGCCACTTATTTGATGTAGTTAAAAAAGTTGTTTCACTACTGCCTGATATGATCTTGTTAAATTACTTTACAGGTGAAGACAATAAGAGATAGACAGACAATAATACGAAGATCATCATCATCATCAGCCCTTTATACTGTCCGACTGCTGGGCACGGGCCTCTTCCCATTATGAGAAGGGTTAGGCCATAGTCCACCACGCTGGCCAAGTGCGGGTTGGCAGACTTTATTTATTTATTTATTTATTAATAAGGCATGTCAACAGAATAAACATAAACAATTACAAAAAGAAATCACAAATTACACAAGTTTTATGCTTATGCCAATTACAGACATGCACAACATTCTTAAAATAAGAACATAGTTACAATATATATTTAATAAGGAATGAAAATATAAAATTAGACATGTTAATTATATTCTTAAAATCTAATAGGAACTAGTTGGTACTTATAAAATTAAAATCTAACTAAACAGTTACATTTATTATAATTGCAATGGTAGGTAAAAAATATATTATACTAGAGGACGCCAGCAGCTACGCCGGCATTTTTTTTTATTTACCCATTTTGCCCGATCCCGTGGGAATTTCGGGAAATCCCTTCTTAGTGCACCCCTACGGTCCCCAAGGAACATACATGCCAAATTTCAGCTGCCTGCGCACAATAGTTTCGGCTGTAGCGTGTCTGTCAGTCAGTCAGTAACGCAAGGATTTTATATATTAAGATTGTATGTATTTGTTTGAGACTAGACTTGAATTTTATTACAATTAATAAATGTTTATTTTAGTTCGGACTAGATAGGTACTTACTATTTATTTCTTATTCTTAACATTAATTATTTTAGCCCGAAAACGTGTGGTATTGTCATGGAATATATCCAAGTCTAATATTCGCCAGAATTGGTTGTAAACGGTGGTCAGTCTTACAACTGGGGAACGAGAGCCTAAGTTAGTTCTATGAATGGGGACATTAAAGAAGTTAGGACATTTCCTTCTAGCATTTAGTTTTGGGACAGAAATATTTATGCGATCCAGTAAACCTTCACAGTGGGATGTGCCTTTTATTAGTTTTTGTAATAGAAGGAGATCCAACATCATCCGCCTATCCTGCAAGGTGTTCATTTTAAAGTAACTCAGTCTGTGATCATAGGAGCATCTTGCGCTAATGCCTGGACTGACAAATGCCAGGTACCTGGTAAATGAGCGTTGAATGGACTCAATGCGTTGCACGTGGACGGCGTATTGGGGACTCCAAACGGTGCTGCCAAATTCAAGGATGGTTCTGACTAGAGCATTGAATAGCAAAATTTTAGACGTTGAATACCTAAAGGCTTTGGTATTGCGTTTAATGAAACCCAGCATTTTGGCTGCTCTATTTACTATGTTGTTATAGTGGGGAATGAATGTGAGTTCTGAGTCCAAGACAATGCCCAAATCACGCACTTGTTGTGTAACTGCGATCGGAACCCCGTTGATGTGATATTGAGTTGGAAGGTATTTTCTTTTTTTTGTGAAACGGATATGTTGGCATTTTGGCAGCGTTAAGCATCATGTTGTTTTTGATGCACCATTCGTAAACACAATCAAGGTCAGCTTGCATCAATATCATGTCGTCATTTGAATCAATCTGTCTAGACATTTTCATGTCATCCGCAAATAGGGAACTTTGACAGTGGCGGATACGTTTGACTATATCATTGATAAAGAGAAGGAACAAAATTGGTCCTAGATGGGAACCCTGAGGCACTCCCGACTTTGCAAAATATTTTTTGGAATCGTGTCCTCTCACTACCACATTATATTCCCGGTTGCTGAGGTACGATTCAAACCAACTTAACAAGTTATCGCAAATTCCATATTGCGACCGGAGTTTAACTATCAGGATATGATGGTCCACCAGATCGAATGCACTTGCAAAATCAGTGTATACTGAGTCAATTTGGTAGCCTTTATCAACACCTTCCATGATAGGGGTTATGTAAGATATTAAATTAGTTTCGACTGATTTATTAGCTTGGAAGCCGTGTTGTTCTAAAGTTAGCCGAGTTTTGGTGTGCTTAGTCAAAATTGGGCAGATGAGGGACTCAAATATTTTTGAAAAGCATGACAATATTGATATCGGTCTGTAATTTCGAACATCACCATTGTCTCCCTTTTTAAAAATTGGCACTATTCGCGCTCGTTTCAACTCGCTAGGGAATTGGCTAGTTTTGAGTGACTTATTAAAGATCTCTTTGAGAGGATACGACAGCGCTCGAGCACACAGTTTTATGAAAAGAGGTGGTATACCGTCAGGTCCAGCGCCCTTACGAGAATCTAAGCGTTTCAATGCTAATAGGACATCATTTTCGGAGACATGGATAAAAGATAAGACGCTACTTTCAGATAAATCGTTAATAGAGTATGAATGTACAGATGACATAGGATAAGATGAGTTCAAATAAACAGAGCTGAAGTGGGAAGCAAACATATTGGCAATGTCAGTACAATTAGACGACGTATTTTGCTGGTTATTGTGCATTACTGTGGGTAGGGTGTTAGAGCTGGACTTTTTGTGTTTAATATAGCTCCAGAAAAGTTTTGGATTGTTTTTAAGATTGTTTTCTATGGAGTTTATGTAGTCAGTATAACAATGACGGATAAGTTTATCGCATCTTTTCCTAATTAATTCATATTCAAGTTTATCACGCGGATTGTTATACTTACGCGTCTTAAGCCTTAACTTTTCTTTTTCTTTCAAACGGCAAATAAGATCGCGTGTGAACCACACAGGATAGGAAGCTTGGCGTGGTTTGCGTTTAGGTACATATTCTTTGACAATAGAATTTATCTTATCGTAGAAAAAAGATACCATGTCATCTACACCCTCACACGAACAAAAACCGTTTACCCAATCCACACGTTTCAGGGCAGGTAAGATTATATTATAATCAGCCTTAAAAAAATTAAAGTCCAAGCGAGGCCTAGGTACTGTTGAAGAGTCTAACGATATCTCCAATATGATCTCGAGCGGAGGATGGTATAAATCAGGCCTACTAATTGCACTAGTTTTAGCAACAGAACAGGATAAGTTAGTTATTATAAGATCTAAGATTTTGTTGTCATTATTACTTACATGATTTGTTTGTTTCAAATCATTCAATGCAATAAAATCTAATAATGTGTAAGTCAGTCTTTGTTCATTACTATCACCCGTGCCACCAGCAGGACATGACACATTAGTTACATTTAGCCAATCAATAAAACCCAGATTGAAATCACCAATTATTACAACATCGTCTACTATCTTAGAGACATTATTAATTTTATCAAGAAACTTAACAAGAGCATCGTGTTTAACAGGCGGAGGCAAGTAAACAATACATAACGCTATTTTATATATTTTATGATTTTTAACACTTTCTAAGACCACCCAAATGTCTTCACAGTCGCTTTCCCATTTTGTAATACGATATGAGGGAACATGCCTAGACACTGCCAACAGTACTCCCCCGCCATCCAATTTATTAGAATTTGACAAATTACGATCCCTGCGATATACAATGTATCTGTCGTCAATGACTTCCCGATCCAATATGTTTGTATTGAGCCATGTCTCACAAAATGTAATTATATCATAATTGTTCTGGAGGATATTATTGTGCACTTCATTGGTCTTTGTCCGTAGTCCGCGTACGTTCTGGTAATAAATGTTGATAGGAGTGAATGTGACTAGATTAAGTGATAATCGTTGTCTGTCAGGTACTGTACCTCAGGTTATTTCAGCAGCGCCAAACCATCCAGGTCACGAACATGTATGCCTTGGCTTCCTTCGTTCTTCCTGACGTAGATGCGGCCGTCGCGAACCCAGACAAACTTGTAATTAGCTTCCTTAGCCCTCAGCCTCGTAGCTGCATGCAGGTGTTTATTAGTAGGACTCAGGTGTTCAGAGACAAAGATGGGTCCACGCTTGCCACTAATGCCCAAGTGATTAGTTGAAAGTTTATCGTCCTGATGGTCTCTGTTATATTTTGACGTAGCGGCTAAGATGGAGTCACGAACCGCACGGGTGCGAAGCCTGACGACCACTGCTCTTGGTCGGTCTGTTTTTTTATTCAACTTAGCCACCCTGGTAGCATGGATGATGTCTTCAATTTGAAGGGGACAACAAATTTTCCTACTTAGTTGCAGAGTAACATTGGCCAGATTTTCCGATTGATGCTCGGGTATTCCATTTATTTCAACGTTGCACTCACGCATATTTTGTTCAACTGAGTTGATACGGTGATTTAGATCCCTCAAGGATGCCATCAGTTGCACGTTATCCTTTTCCAATTTTTCAATTATTATATCCCTATCATTTATGCTTTTCTTAATTTCCTCATACTGCGTATTGTAGAATTCGAGAGAATTTTCAAATCCAGATAATTTTTCATTTATATTTTCGAGATGTTCCGTTACTAGCTCTCTGATCGTTGATTTTAACGAAGATCGTATCTCTTCACGGATCGTTTCCCGTAATAAGTTCAAGGGTATCGGTTCGCCAGTGTTTGTCGTGGAATCAATTTTCGATGTTTTTAATTTATTATTGTTGGACCGAGTGGTAACATTCAAAGAAGCAGGTTGCTGTGGGGAGTCCGGTTTTAGTGGAGTACCAGTGTTGTTTGATTCGCTCTCATCCTTTTGGCAAGTAAAGCATTTCCAGTTTTGTTTGCTAGTACTCGTCATTGCATTATAGCGGCCAATTGTGACTTGCATACAATCCAAGTGATATACCAACAAGACTTCAAATGTCTTTCGAGAACTTACTTAGCAGGTTTCCTCACGATGTTTTTCTTCACCGTTTAGCAAGCGATAATTAACAATTTAATACGCACATAACTCCGAAAAGTCATCGGTGCGCGCCGTTGATTCAAACCCGGACCCTCTGCGTAGCAGTCTGTCGGTCTCTCCACTAGGCTATCGCTGCTTTATGTATACGAAGATTATACTGGGAATTTGCTCTAGATTTTAATATCGATAGTATTTCTTTCCTCCTATCCTGTTTTTAGATGTGGTGTTACTGCTAGGTCACTATGCTTAATACAGGTTCCCTTGTAAAGCAAACCGTACGTCATGAATCATACTAATTTATCAAAGACTTGCAGGCATTTGGATATTCTGAAATGTTTTTTTTTTATATTTTGTGCCTTTGATATCACACTGCATCGAAATACAATTTCGCTGAGCCAACAACACCAACACAATGTACATCAAACAGCTAAATATTGTCAAAATCTGATTACCGTCCACAACGTAATTAAGCTTGTTTATCTGACGTGCTGGCTGATAGCAGTAATTACAATGTCCAATTATATACAAACACAAATCACCATGCGCCTAATTATAGTGATGTACCTACCTATGGTCTTGTGTTGCCAATACCAATCAAAGCGCAAATCAAGAAGGCCAATATACTTATCGTGTGGTCATTGTCCATCAAAGATCAGTAACAGAGAATGACAGTGACTAAATTTTAATTTGAGAAATATTACACACATGATTTGACACTCACCGCTGAATTCAATATTCGATCTATTAATTTTTTGGATATTTGAGATTTTAGACTATATTATTATTGAGATACATATTTGACGTAAACAGTACAGTGTTTCATAGAAGTAGTAAGTATCTAATTCTAATCAATTCTAGGCACTCCTCCCAAATTCCAAGATAAGGAAAGAAAAAAAAACGGTGACCTCAAAAATATTGTCTATCGTAAACCTACACATACTTATAAATATTTACTCATAGTCGCACCACCTACGGCACTTCGAATCTATTCTGATCCATCACACTCAGTCATCTGAATCCGAACTATACAGCGCCTATACAATAGTGACTGGAGAACTGGTAAACATACTTATACATATTTTGTACCACACTACTTCCAGACATAAAACAAACTTTCTTTTAATGTAATAAAGGGCAAACGTGCAGATGAATCACCTGATGGTAAGCGATTACCGCCACCTTACCCACCATAGACAAAGGCAACACAAGAGGAATCACACATAGATATAGGGGTAGTAGTTCCCCAGTTGAGCCGGCCCATTGATGCTGAAATCAGCAAGGCTCTAACTACCTCTCAATCATACAAGGATTTATCCTCGGCAGAATTCAGTCTCATGATCTACGACTCATCAGCCAGGATCAGAAATCACTTGAATAGCAGGCTAGTGGAAATATCGTAACCACATGTATTAGTACATTCAATAGATAGCGGTTCACTAAACCGATGTAACCGTCGAATTGAATGCACAGATATATCAATCACACAATCGCAAAACAAATATCACGTACATGTTCCTAGTATCTGATGTATAAACTGATCTCGGAATATTATCACTCTCCGATTTCTATACCGTCATTGAAATCGAAACACAATTCTTATTACATACATAGCCCACACAATTGATTGAAAATGACAAAATACGCAAACAAGATTTCCATAAATCTATGAACAAAATTATGATACAACAGTATACGAACATGCATTGATCTTGTAATGTTGTACACCCAGCACCGAGTCAAGCTAAGCAATTGCAGTACGATTTAAACACCTATTTTCTACGCTATAAGAACAGCATTAAAATTAAAGTGATCAGCTTAACCTGAGCCGTGCGTACAATGGCAGTTCAGTAAACCCATGCAATGCTGTATTCTCCACTTCAATTTTCAATGTGTGATAATTGGAATCGAATCACACACACACCCTCTGCCCTCCTCAAGAGACGAAAGATGACCCCGTGATTTAGCTTTCCACCGACAAATAAAAAATATTTTAGATAAAAGGAAGGGGTAAGACATTTCCTGGGCTCATGGCAAGAATGGTGTTTTGGAAGGTTAATGCCAGTGCTACAGTCATAGGCTTTCTGAGTCTGTTTGACAAGTGAATGGTTTGGCACCATTAGAAACAAAAATAAGAAATAAAAAATTCGAATATACAAATGTTTTGTAGACTCATAGCTACACGGACTTATTTCGAACAACTCGAGACTTTTCTGTAACAATCTCGCATTACTAACCGACATTATCCATGACACGTATTATATAAAGCTACACGAGAGCGACTGAACCCTCATTATGAATAAAAATTGAAAAGCAGGGCTGGTACTTATTTATCTAAAATATTTGGGTTATCCACTTTCGTATTGCAGAGTATAACTTCAATTGGTTATTATCAAACTGGATTTCGGAACCCAAATTCGAGTACCTTCTAAGTGTCATAGCAATATGAATATAGAAACATTTCTCGGTTTTTATTTTACTTTACATAATGATCATAATTATATGAGTATGTCATTGAACTTCTCAAGTTTTGATAGTCAATATTTCAGGTTTTGAGTGGGTAGCGTTATTTAAATAAAAATTCGGACCTGTTAGATTTCTTGAGATGCTTTGTTAGGGAGAGCAGGATAGCTTGAAAACTTTATATCTACTAATGCAGTTATCCATAAATAGTTATTAGCATATACTATAATTTGAAAAACATTATAACTTTTCCGTCTTGACTAAATGAACGTCATACAACACGGATGTTCGCCATCCATATCAGTTTATAATAAAAATGATAGATGATGCATCATACATCTATATTGTCAAAATATACACTTTATCCGTTTCGGTTTATCATCCTCCAGTTTCCAAAATATCATCAAAATATCCGAATATAAATTTATCTATTAATCCCGACGTTATGCACAAAAACGGCTTCCGCCACCCCTAACAAAGGGTTGTGAATACAGGTATTTAAATTCAGTCGTTTATTTCAACGTTCATCCTGATGTACAAAGCGTTTCATTATTCAATAGGAGAACGAATCACTTTCGTTCAGTGAATGAAATGAACGAATGATAACAATGTTTATCGATGTAAAAGTACGAACCGATCGAGTGCTCTGACGTCACGAGACACCCTTTTATTTTTAAAAGCATTTTCTCAGTTTTAATGAAAGTGGAGGTAAGTATTTTTCAGCTGCAGGTTGGTAAGGTGTCGGGTTGTTCAAGCTTGATTCATAAAGGGTGAAACAACTAACTAATTATTCACACAATATTATTTAGGGGATCTTAGTCGCAATAATTTACTTATTAAAAGGCATAAATACCTCTGTTATTCCCTTACGTTTCTACCGGCTTATAACGGTCACAAGACCCGCTAAATAATATTGTATAATGTATACAAATCGCGAAAGTTAAGTTATATTGTTAATTATCGCTTGCCCCGTGCCTCGGAGAGCACGTTAAACCGTCGGTCCTGGCTGTCATGAAGATCTTTGACAGTCGTTACGGGGAGTCAGTACCCTCAAATAAACTGATACTGGTCTAAACCATGGAATATCGCTATCCCTTTGGGTTGCGGAGGTCAGACGACATGCAGTCGCTCTGTGCCAAAGTTGATATTCTGTCATATCTGGTTAGACCAGTAAGCGGACCTCGGGCTTAAAGGCGTGCAAGTCTTGGTTGCAATCGGGATAACGCTAGGATGATGATGATACGTCATCATCGTCCTAGCGTTATCCCGATGTAGTCCCGATGTAGTGAGTCAAAAGTACTTTTAACCAGCTCCATTGGGCAAAAGTACTTTTAACTGTTATTTTAGTCAAAAGTATTTTTGACTGATTTTGCTAGTCAATAGTACTTTTGACTGGTTAAGAGTTTTGACTGCAACATATACACTGTGGTATACTATACTATGCCCCACAGCCTACTAGGCAGTAAAACACGCAACATTGACCATTCCTAATAATTCTCCTTTAACTAACAATAGAACAACCATGTAGAAAATTCCGCGAATATTTTAATAATTAGATTAAAAGAAATTCGGAAGCCATCTAACTGAATTACGTAAATTTTTGTTAAATATTTATATTAAATTTTTTCCCTCTTCAAATACTTCTGATTCTGACTACAAACGGTACCTTTTAAATGAACCGTGTAAGCTAGAAGATAATAATTATATAACGCGATTCATTTTTGAATAGCAAAGTTATAATATTTTTCTGTTTGGTTATGGAGCGTGGCATGTGCGCAAAGCGATTTCGGAAATGGGCTATTTTTATATTTTTTTGGTTCATCATCATCAGCCGAAAGACGAAGCTAGAGTACACGCGTGAGCTACATATGTAACCCAGGGTGTAATATTGTCGTATACTGGCGGAACTAGGTATACCACAGCGCAATCGTCTTGTGTATTCCACGGGTGGTTCTTCCCGCTCCTACTAGTAGCATGCCTATTACCTCGGCATAAGAACGAGTGCAAAACTCGTCCTAGAAGTCGGTGGGCTACACTTGTGCCCCGCACGAGCGTTGAAGGTAAATAAGTGCCTAGTGCACAAGTGCTAAATATTGTAGTTTTTGTATTATTTTGGCATGTGAACGGCCGGTCAGTATTATGGCAGGTATAAACGGTCTCGTTACAATATATCAAATGAACAAATATACAAATAAAAGTGGTCCACTGTCAAAATTTCTAAAAGTGTAATTTTATCTAACAAGATCGTGCCCCAATTGAGCTTCGAATATCCCAGGAAAGTATAGGTACCTAGAGGTATCAAACTGAAAGGGGATTAAAATAACATCCCCAGTAACAAATATGTCTACTCGGGGAGGAGTTGGTTGGTGTTCATTTTGCAGCACACATTTATAGTAAAAATCAAGAAGTTGTGTGTCCTGATTGCTCGCCAATATAAAAAAATACTTTTATTTCTTTAACAACATAAAATATCTTATACTTATGGCTGAGGCTTAAGCTTCAAGGCCTGTGTCAGGAAAGCTGCGCTCCCCCCCGTGGTCGTGGGTTTCAGGTACACCCACGGTGAAGCTAAGCGGGATCCCGGGAGGGGACGCTCCACGTGGGCTTGGGTGAGGCCTGCGTAGGATGCGTCCAAAGTGCGGGTGCGGGGGACAGTTCTGTCTGTCCCTCGCAGTCGGGTGCGGTCGCGGGAGGAGAGGCGTGTTGGTGTTGCGTTGCCGCGCGCCCTATCTTCCGCGACCAAATGGGGGCGCACCATTGTTGGCGGGGTGGGGCCGCAGAGGAAAAGGAGATGCGGTGTTGCGTTGCCGTCCTCCCTATCCTCTGCGGCCGCTGGCTGTGTTGGCGGTGGGGCCCAACACCTTCATCCGCCGCCAAGGGGGTTTTGTTCGGGGCTCGCCTGACCATCTGGCGGGCCAATACCCGTCGGGGGGTTGCGACGAATGCTTCGGCCATACCCGACCCACCGACACACGGGTACATGAGAAAGTCGAGGTGGTTTTTAGTGGTAACACCACATATTCCGGCTCTCATTTTCCCAAGAGTCGGAGATCAGAAGGGATTTTCCACCTTGTAAAACGAAAAACAGCTCCGCTCCTCCAACACGTACATACATCGGTAACCATTATGTTGTGCTCTAACAAATATTTTATTTTGTCTCTTTACAAAAAATAAAATATGTGAACTAATTGATAAAATAAAATATACGTGTATGTATATGTGTGTGTATGTGTGTGTGCGTGTGTGTTTGGTCGGATGTGTCCAGATATATATATATATATACAGTGTGTTTCATATCCCCCTGTCCGGTCCCGAAACCACATATTACTGACTTGTAAGGCATACTAGGAAAAATAATAAAAAAATCTAGGTCTTCATAAAACGTCACAATTTATTTCCTTAGTATAGTATTAACGAGAAACATTACCCCGAAATTAGGGAAAATGCCCCAAACTAGCAACACTCCACTCAGCGGCGGTATCCTTTATGATTGTAATAAAAAGCCGCTCGAAACAATACCGAAACGCGGTAGAGATGTTTACGTTCGATAGCAGCTAATATCGATTTAATAAATTTTCACATGAAATTTGACACAACATTCATTTTTCAAAGAATTATTACATTAATGATATTACGATATCGACACATTACGTAAACGAGACTTAAATAATACTTTTGTGTTACAGAACTTAGTCGATCATAGACAAAAGACTATGATCTACTAATTTCGGTAACCTAAATCAAATAAAAAAGTTACATAATTTTTATGTTATAACAATAATTTTATTTAAAAACAAACAACAATCTTGCGTTGGATACGTGCCCATCTCGTACGGGGACAATAATAACATATCGATAAAAACAGAACTCCAATAAATATCACTGGTTACATCCCTAGCTGGCTAGTTTTTACGACTTCAATTTACCTACTGATCACTCAGTCTTGCCCTAGGATTAGTTTCGTTCGGACTTCCGGAATAACTTACGTTGTGAAATAGTTACGTCGTCGGTCGTATTCAAACTCTGAATACTTTAACATTTCGATGTGTTTAGGTAGGAGTGAATGCAATTCATGCAGGTGCACGTAGTGATAAGGAGGAACAGTTCGCTGGACCACCAGGTCTGCCAGTGCCTTTGGAGCGCGTTGTTCAACGGCTTCACCACCTCGTGAACTACAGTGTGCTAGTTAGTGTGCTTTCAAATAGGTACCTTTGATGAAAAGGTACCGCAAGTTTCTTAACCTTTACGGTCGACATGTGGAGCATGATCGTCGTACGCAGCTTACAAGTAAGTTGATGTTTTTCGTAATTAAAGGTAACCTGCCTAAGTAAGATTTAAAAAAATGGTAAATGCCGTAAATACTGCAGCGCTCATAGCGTGACTAAGCTTTTGGATCGTAATAGTTTGGCAAAGTTAAGCAACGGTTGCACAGGTCATCACTTGGATGGGTGCCCACGTACTCAGAAGGCACGTAAAACTGAATGTAAGAATCGTAAGGCCATGTCGTGGGCCTTCGGGTGATCTGAAATGTCTGAATACACGGACACCAAAGTTGGCTACGCACTCTTACGAAACAAACAAACAACGTAAACAATACTTTCCGTTTTACCTAATAATGCAATGAACCAGCTGTTGCAACAAACTCATAAATAAAATGGGTATACCTACCTAACTAAAATGATGGCACGTGTAAAGTTGACGTTCGGCTTTTGTCAAAGGATTAGGTAACTAGACGCGGCCGCTGAGGGCGGCCGATGCACTCAACGACCTTTTATGAACTTTAGGTAGATACCTAGTTATTACGATTTATGATTCTTCAGTGTTGCCATGGGTAATCTGATATGATATTATTTAAAGTTAATTAAATTTACCAGGAAAAATTTTATCTCGCATTTCCGTGAATTAATGACAAATCCCTCATCATTTTACTCTACCCTACAACCCCTTCATTGATCGGACGGGGGGTTCTGAAACACCCTGTATATATAAATTGACCAACAGACTAGTATATTGCGAATTATTTAATTATGTGGTTTAATGCCATTGCCAGGTATGGTATAAACTTTAAGGTAAATATGACATTCCTGAGGAAAAATAAGACTTAGGGTTCTCAACCCTGCCAAATATTGATGTTTAGATTTATGTTTGATATTATAACTAAGCAGACAAATTTGTTTAGTTTTTTTCACTATTGTGGTAATAATAAAGATCTCTATAAATTATACTATGAGTTTCATTAATTTGTTAACTTCTTCATAGAATTAATTGATCTAGAAGTGGGCTACACCTGCAGCCCGCGTGTGCACTCAAGGGATATTAATGGAGGCGTGCCCTCTAGCGCTATTGCTGGACATAGGCCTCCCCAAGGCTCTCCACATAAAATCCTCCTTGCTCCGATCATTGCTCCTGCAATGATCATTCCTGCTCCGATCTTGAGCCAATTTTTTTATTAAATTATAGTAATTGATCAGGTAACAATATCAATTTTGAACAAACATTCTTAGTCCTGAAAGTTTTAGATAAAGAGTACCTTTAAAATCCACTAGGATTATCTTATTCAAATTTATGTAAGTGCCTGCGCTTACCACTGCTGTCAAGAAATACCCCAGTGAAATAGTGGGGACTCTTTTCGTTTTCATACTTTTAAAGTTTCGCGACTTGTACACGTAGTACCTACAGTAGTTACATCAACCGCGGTCACGAGTTTAAAATTATCTGACTGGTGTGAGTATAGTCGAGTCTTTTCCTTTGGTCGACATTCTGCAACAAAATAAATACTCACTTAAAGTTCTAAACTGGTGGATTGATCCTGGATAACATTCTTGGCGATATTTAGATTAGTTCAGCGGGTCATGTGTACTTACATGCTATGATAGGGTGCATTGACCTAGACTATGATAAGGAAGTAAGGCTGCAAAATGATTCATTTATATTCTCTGAGCAAAAAAGACCCTTTGTCGACAATGATTATTTTAATTCTAATAGACCTGCTTTCTGTAAACCTATATAATACGTCTCCTAACTCATAATCCTCGTTTTGCCACTGAGCAATGCCATATCCAACTTCCAACATCACATCTAAATTCAGACAACCCTAATACCTATAAATTATAAAACACAATTAAATCGCTATTCTCTCATCATTTAGACCAATTACTAAAGATCCTCTTTCAAACTGAATATTTATATAACGTTCGCGAAAAGAGCAGGAAATCGCAAAGAAAATAGAAGTTAATCTCTCTTTTATGTCGTTTTTATAATTTACTACTAATATACATATACTAGACTCAACTGTAGACGTTTCAGGCCTACGCTTCTCCAATAACACTGTGCACGAAACAATATTAACATTTTAAGCTGTCACTTATACTAGCTTTAAAACATTCCCAGTTGAAGCCATATAAATAAAATCGCAGGCCTGTGTGTGTTTATCATTTTTTGATGATATGCACAGGATGAACTATGCAGAGGACGCAGAAGATCGACGTTTGTAACTATCACTGGCTTCGATATGTCGCACTTAGTATGGGAAAAGCCCATCGCTATAGGTTTGAGGGGTAGTATTGATTAAATCTCTGCTGTTGATGTAGTTTTCGTGACATGAAATATTAATTTATACTTTTTCCAAAAGCTTCGATAGCTTAGCAAAAAACCAACAAAATGACACGCAGAGGTCGGGTTCAAATTTGCAGCGGACATGAATGATTTTGTGATGTTACTTTATCACTTGTCTTGCTAAACAGTAGGCAAACATCGTGAGAAAATGCATGTCTAAGAGTTCTCCATAATGTACTAGAAATACATGTGAAGTCTGCCACATGCACGGTAGACTGTTTTGACGGTAGACCTTCTCAAACTGAGAAGAGGACTGAAGCAATTAAACAGATTAAAAACATAGCTGACGATGACTTTGCTGGAGTGAAGAAATATTGCCTAGAATGATAATGTCCTGGGGAATAGCTTTTGCTCCGTGGGACATTTTTTAAATTATGGTATATTGTTGTGGGGTAATTCAACACACATAACACGAGCATTTATAGTACAAAAGAAATGAATCCGGGCAATTTGTAAGGTAGGGCCGCTGGAATCGTGTCGACCACTTTTCAGAAAATTACGTGTTTTGACTTTGGCATCGATGTATATACTGGAAATTGGCATGTTTGTAAAGAAGCAGCAAAAGTTATTTGCCAAGGTCAGTGACAATTATAAATATAGTGCAAGGGATCCGACAAAACTACAGATGGAATTGTGTAGAAGCACCTTTCATCATCGAAACTGTCAAATTATGACCATTAAGGTATATAACCACATACCTCGATTAATTAGAGAGTTGCCAACTACACAATTTAAATCCAAATTAAGACTATGGCTGATTGAGATGTGTTTTTATTCAATTAAAGAATTTTTCGACTTTAAACATAATTTAAGCTACTACCAACAATAAGAAAATTAAATAGACATGTATCAAATTTGCTGCTTTCATTTTTCATTTATTGTAATTGTTATAATTTAATTTATTACCCTTACTTTACCATTGCATGACATTAATTCCCTTATGACATTATCTTACTTACTAATGACATTATCTCAATTTAAACTCGAATATAAATCTCATAATATAAATAATTGTCTAATCATAAGTTTCCTCTATTTATAAATTTAATTGTTTTGTGTTTTTATAAATTTAATTGTAATATTTTATTAATTTTTCGCATGCCTGCCAAGTGCGAGATGTGCTTAGAACCTAATTAAGATTATTATTTATCACCTATTGTAAACCATATCTCTTGCGAAATAAATTTTCATTTCATTTCATTTTCATTTCATTTCATTTCATTTAATTTCATTTCATTTCATTTCATTTCATTTCATTTCATTGTAATTATGGTAATTATTATTTTCATTCTAATGATGTTACTAGTCACCCAGTTGACCAAAGAGAAAATAACAATGTATTCAATACTTCTGCTTGTGCCAAAGGACACACCTGACACAACCATTAGTTCTTGTAAACAAAATCAATACTGTTAACATTTCGAAAAACCATACTAAGATTCATTATAAACTACTGATATAATAATTCCTGAAATTACGTCGAGTATGCAACAAACTTTTATTATTAATTTGTAATGCTAATTATGTTTAATTTTATGTCAGCTGATCGACACACAATATAGAATAGAATTAACCAACCATTTACAGGTAATAAAAAGAAACCCTTATCACTGGCATACATAAAATATCCTTACGAAACAAACAAAATAAAAAGGGAAACTTGGTAACAAACTTAATACAATTTTATGAAACATTTCGTTATGTCGTACAAGCAAAAATGCATAAAACTGTAACAGCTGTAATACTGGCAGCGTAACGAATAATAACGAAAAACAAAACAAGTAGAAAAAGTACAAAACCTCAGCGAGTTTATTCTCGCCAGATCATCTTAAAAAGGCTGTATTTCATGCCGGTAGTTTAAAAAAATGAAGATTAGTAGGCTACTATTTTGCATGAAATAGCTGGCTGAAAAGATACTGAGTAGGGCTAGAAAAAGATATAATGAAGTACCATGGGATTACAGGTGTCGAGTTTCTGTGTTTCTGTTAGTTAAAGTTGCATTAAAATAAAATTATGGATTCATATGTGTATCTAAAAAAATACACACGACAAAAAATTGGACTGTCTAGATAGATGTAAATGTCTAATATTTTTGTCAGCGGATGCAAAAAATTATAACAAATAATATACTCGTACTTAATAACCCCTGAACAACTCAGAAACGGTCATCTATTACCAAACTAAGCAGAGCTGTTACTATGGAGACCCACTCAAACAAACTATCGTGCTCATGACACAACACAAACAATTTTCAGAAGTGAGAATCGAACGCGAACGCCGAAAACCCGGCTTCGCAGTCTGGGCCTACTAGACCAGCTAGCAAGTCAAATTGTTTATTTCTATTTCTGCCCTCTACAACCTAAAGTGCAGTAAGAGCAAAAACATGGTATAGGAATGTAAACTTTCGTGATTCGTTTTAAAGTTTACTATATCATGTTTTTGCTGTTACTGCATTTTAGGTTCAGAGCAGGGCAGATTTGTATGTTTCATAAATCGTTATATCTAGAGTAAATATTCTTTATATCAATATTTGTAATGCCCGTCGCGACAAAGGATGTGTCAAGTTATTACATCGTTCATGAGTTGTTATTGAAAAAGTTAAGTAATTATTAACGAAGCTGGTAGCACTGTTGTAATGCATATACAACAAAAATGACATATATATACACCACTATTTTTTAATTAGTACAAAAAATTTAACAGGGCTCTAAGTATCTTTAACTAATCACATTTGTGTAGGTAAAAAATAAAAACACTAAGTCCTAAAACTGTCTCAAAACTGTCCACAAAAATACGTAATAATTGGTAAATGCAGTAGTAAACCACACCATTGATAAATTTCCCTCCCCCCTGTCCCTCTGCGCCCGCGCCGCGCCGCGCCCCGATGCGACAAACAGTGCTAAATCAGAACCGGTAGTGATCGCATCGTTTTTCGATGGCTTTTGTAGCTATGCTTCGTGCGTACTTTATGAGTGGATAAAACGCAAGTGCAGCTGTGTGTTTGTACAGGGAAGAGTTTGGAAGCCAGTGGATCGGTCGAGGCGGCCCTGTAGCTTGGCCTCCATGCTCACCTGACCTCACGGCCATGGACTTCTTTTTGTGGGTGTACAAAAGTGAGCTGGTTAGCGCGGACGCTTTTGACGAAGTGAAAAGACAGAAGCGTACTTCTCTCGTTAAAAAACAATTTAATAAAACGTTACCGTTTGTGTATTGACATTAGTGGTGGACATTTCGAAGGACAATTGAAATACTTGTAAGTAAAAATTACCTACCTACGTAAATAATAATTTGATGCGGGCGGCTCAAAATCGGTCTGTGTTCTCCACACACCTTGAGGAAGGCCTATGTCCAGCAGTAGACGTCTCTAGGCTGACATGATGATGATAAAAAAATATTTGTAAATAGCAGATGATTCTAACTTTATAAATACGCCAAAATTACTATTTTCTTTCAGTCCAGAACACCTTCTTTTATTTTGATATTTGTTTGCTTTCTAATTACATACCTCCGTATTTAATTACTTGTTAAACGATAAATTTTACCGGCCCTAAGCCCGAATGAAGTATGAAGGAGAGGGTAGAGTTAACAAAATTAAAAGATAACCTACACTTATTATTTTGCTTCATTTTATTTTCTATGGCTACCTACATCATAAGTGCGATAGAGAGAATGCGAATGAGCAGCATGGAATATTATCAATGAATTAGTGAATGGATTGTAAAATATGACTATGATTACGTGAGATTTTCTACATTAAACAAATGATAATAACTTTGCTCTTTATTGATATTATGAAATTTTTACGTCACATATATGATAATAATGTCTTCGCTAATCTGTCCTTAAAGTTTTTGTACTAATTAAAAAATAGTGGTGTATATATATACACCACTCTTTTTTAATTAGCATAACCCGTGTGGTGACGGATTAAGAATACGGATTGTCACCACCCCATATCATCCCATGGGTGTCGTAAGAGTCGACAGAGGGAGCATATTATGCAGAAAACAGCACTGTAAGAGAAGGAAAACTTGATACAAACCCTATACCAACCCTTTGGCCAACGTGGTATAGTAGGCCAATTCCTCCTTTCAAAGGAGAGGCCTAGTCCAGCAGTGGACTGATAAAGGCTGATGATAATGATGATGATGATATATATACACATATACTAGCTTTTGCCCGCGGCTTCACTCACGTAAATTTAGGGTTCTCTAGTTATAGTATATCATCTATGTTCGGGGTAACACAAATCTCCTTTATTGGGCGGATACTTCTATAATTGTCGTTTTAACCGTATAAGAAATATACTGCAACAAGTATTTACACATGCAAACTACTTAGTACTAAGACTTAGTAGTACCTCTTTGGTAGTACTCAAAATGTTATTCGGTATCAGTGACGTTTCGCTAGAGTGGCCAATATGGCGACTGCGATTTGTCTGTCAGAACCATTAGAATTTAACAAAATACTCGACAATCCGAATTTTGCCAATATAACATATATCGGCTCGTAATCTTTATTTTTTAATGTTTTATTATTCAGGTAGGTAAGGTTTCGGTCGAGTCTACCGTACCCCGTGACGAAATTATTAATGTAGATTTGACAGTGCGACGGTAGCGCAGTCGGTCGGTTCCAATGTGAAACATTTCAAAACCAACAACTACTTACAAATTAAAAATTAACTTAAAATACATTTTTCCAGTGGACTAAATTGTGAATAAAACCATTTTTAGGTCCCCTTGAACACATACAAAAATTTTTATCAAAATCGGTCCAGTCATTTAAGAGGAGTTCAGTGACATACACACGCACACAAGAAATATATATATAAAGATTAATTTCACACAAAGGTTCGTAGACATAAAAACTCAAAATAAAATTGTTATCTTTACTAGGTCCTCAGAAAAAGGATATTGACACACAGACATACCGACCAAGAACATGTCAGGTATCTTCTAAGATTCTACCTCTCAGATATTAGTAAATTATCTAAAAGATAGAACTGTAGAGGATAACGTGTAAGCGTCAATCTCTATGATAGTTATTTACTTGTAATTTATTTTTTATTGCTATCTTCAATAGGAAAGCTAGAGGCACGTAGTTATGCTTGAGTTCCCTTTAATAACCTAGCAAAGAATAGCTAACACGGGGTTTACCGCAGCCACTGCATATATTATTTTAATTTACTTTTTAACCCTAGATTACAAACCTTCGTCGATACGACTACGCGGGTTTGTTTAAATCGTGCTAACTTTTGCGCACAGCTTCCACACTTTAGCTAATCTCAGTCGACCCGTTGCCTCCCCGACTGACGGTAGTGTTTTGAGTGGGGGGGCACCGTGAGCGCCGTTCCAGCAACCATGGCTCGTCATATCGACGAAGGTTAGTATTAACGTAACATTTTGTCTTATTTAGTTGGTGAACTTTTGCGTTTTTTTGTTTTGTTTATTTATTTTATTTGCGAAAATAATGCGACTGATGTACCTCCTACCTAAAATAGGAAAATATAAGCCTTGTGTCCCTCCGCAAAGCGATGAATGACTAAAAGTAGTTGCACCCAGAGCAATAAATCGTTGTACGTGGAGCACAAACTTGACACAACATTTTTGTTTCATTACTTTATTTCATTCGTTATTTCTAATATTTGAAAATTATTTTTCACATTTACTTTAAAATAATACTTTAAAAAATCTTTTAAAATGTTACCATTGTTAATTTGCCATAAAACCTACGATCTCATTTATAAGGCAGATTTATTAATAAATATGCCGTTTTGGTTTATGTAAATTTATTAATTAATAAGAAGAATATAATAAATTTATAATAAAAAAAATATGCATGTTTAATTCAAATAAAACCCATTATCCCCTTTATTAAATACCGTAGTCGAAAGTACGAAGGTTAGTAATAAGTGTCGAAAAATAAGGTTAGTGATCTAGGGTTAATGCCCAATAATAAATCGTGGTAATTTTGGGAAATGCGTTCTTAGTTTACGGCCCACTTTCCGCGGAATAGTTTTTAGTCAGTCTGTAGCGCAAGAATTTTCATATATGCCAATATGCCATTTGCATATATATATATATATAATTCATTCGTATGTAGCACTATTGCAAGCATGAGAAGGTGCAGCCGGTGAAGCCTTGATTTTCTTATTGAGCCCGCCTTCTTGCCGACGATTTTAGGCACAGGCAAGTGCCTATAAGCCTCCACGACCGAGAGAGCTAGCGATATTCTATGATAAGGCTAGTGTATTAGGATATTGAACGTAATTCTCTCCACGTCACAGATTTTTGTTCATAGATTTTCATGACATTCGGAGCTTTAGGTGATGGTGGAATATGGATCATCATCTATACTAATATTATAAAGCTGGAGAGTTTGTTTGTACGTTTGTTTGCTTGGCTGGTCGTGCTTATCTCAGGAATTATTGGTTCGATATGAATATTTTTTGTGTTGGATAGTCCATTTATCAAGAAAGGCTGTAGACTATATAAAATCATGCTATGAGCGATAGGTGCGGAGCCTTAAATATCGCGGGTGTAATCACGGGCTCAGCCAGTTAAGTATACATACTTTATAGAAATTTAAACATTCGTGGTCATTTAAACTTATTTTAAACTAGCTGTCCCGGCGAACTCCGTCTCGCTTTTTTAAAGTATTTTTCTTTTTCATTTTCTTACTTAACTCTTCTCCAAAGAATTCAGAACAAAGTTACCAAGAAGATCAGTGTTTAATCTATTAATTGCCAGGCAAAGTTGTTTTGTCGTATAAATTATTTCTAGGGTAGAAAAACTAACTGAAGATGCGGACGTGGTATATGAGTGATAGGGGCAGATAACTGATCTAGTGTTATGATAAAATTACTCATTGGGCTATTAAATAATTACATAAATTGCAAGTCTGACTCGCCCATGAAGGGTTCCGTAGTAGACGTATCCGCTTAACCATTATCTGCATCGAACATCAAATACCTGATAATAACAATTTCAATAAAATAATATATTGATTTTCCATCTGCAAAATTTGATCACGAAACAGATGTTATATACGAATGCCACATGCGTTATAACGGCGGAGCCGATACGCATATTGATTTAATAGAATTTTCCCATCCGCCATCTTTGATTTCCCATTTGCCATGTTTGATTACGAAGTAGATGTTGTATTTGCATTCCTCATAGCTTAAAACATCGGAGAGGATACCCATATTGACTTAATTTTTTTTTTCATCCACCATCTTTGATTTCCCATCCGCCATCTTTGATCACGAAATAGATGTTTTAATTGGAGTCGCCATCCCTTAAAACATCGGAGACGATTACCATATTGATTTTTTAAAACTTTCCCATCTGCCATCTTTGATTTCCCATCCGCCATATTTGATCACGAAATAGATGATGGATTTGGATTCCCCATCCCTTTAAATATTGGAGACGCTACCCATATGGACATTTTAAAAATTTCCCATCCGCCATCTTTGATTTCCCGACCGCCATTTTTGATCACGAAATAGATGGTTTTTGAATTCCCAATTCCTTAAAAAATCGGAGACGATACCCATATCGACTTAAAAAAAAAAATCCGTCCGCCATCTTTGATTTCCTATCCACCATCTTTGATCACGAAATAGATGTTGTATTTGGATTCACCATCCCTTCAATCATCAGAGGCGATACCCATATTGATTTTTTTTCCCATCCGCCATCTTTGATTTCCCATCCGCCATCTTGAATCACGAAATAGATGTTGTATTTGGATTCCACATCCCTTTAAACATCGGAGACGATACCCATATTGATTTTTTTTTAATTTCCCATCCGCCATCTTTGATTTCCTATCCGCCATCTTTGATCACGAAATAGATGTTGTATTTAGATTCTCCATCCCTTAAATCATCAGAGACGATACCCATTTTGATTTGTAAAATTTTTCCTATCCGCCATCTTTGATTTCCCATCTACCATCTTGAATCACGAAACAGATGTTTTATTTGGATTCCCCATCCCTTTTAACACCGCAGACGATACCAATACTGATTTTGTTAAATTTTCCCATCCGCCATCTTTGATCACGAAATAGATGGTGTATTTCGATTCCCCACCCCTTAAAATATCGAAGGCAATACCCATATTGATTTTTTAAAACTTTCCCATCCGCCATCTTTGATTTCCCATCCGCCATATTTGATCACGAAATAGATGATGGATTTGGATTCCCCATCCCTTTAAATATTGGAGACGATACCCATATTGACATTTTAAAAATTTCCCATCCGCCATCTTTGATTTCCCGACCGCCATCTTTGATCACGAAATAGATGGTGTTTTTGAATTCCCTATTCCTTAAAAAATCGGAGACGATACCCATATCGACTCTAAAAAAAAACCCGTCCGCCATCTTTGATTTCCTATCCACCATCTTTGATCACGAAATAGATGTTGTATTTGGATTCACCATCCCTTCAATCATCAGAGACGATACCCATATTGATTTTTTTTATTTTTCCCATCCGCCATCTTTGATTTCCCATCCGCCATCTTGAATCACGAAATAGATGTTGTATTTGGATTCCACATCCCTTTAAACATCGGAGACGATACCAATATTGATTTTTTTTTAATTTCCCATCCGCCATCTTTGATTTCCTATCCGCCATCTTTGATCACGAAATAGATGTTGTATTTAGATTCTCCATCCCTTAAATCATCAGAGACAATACCCATTTTGATTTGTAAAATTTTTCCTATCCGCCATCTTTGATTTCCCATCCACCATCTTGAATCACGAAACAGATGTTGTATTTGGATTCCCCATCCCTGTTAACATCGCAGACGATACCAATACTGATTTTGTTAAATTTTCCCATCCGCCATCTTTGATCACGAAATAGATGGTGTATTTCGATTCCCCACCCCTTAAAATATGGAAGGCGATACCCATATTGATTTTAAAAATTTTCTCATCCGCCATCTTTGATTTCCTGTCCGCCATCTTGGATCACAAAATAAATTTCATATTATTAATCAGCGTCCCGGCAATCTCGAAAACGATACCCATATAGGTAGGTTGTATCCTATTCGTTTAGCCTTTTTTTGCCTTTGACCCAACCCTCCCCCTTCTCGTTTAACCATTTTATTATTTTGTCTGGGCCCTAAAAGTTGCGGCGTAATTTTATATAGCCTATAGCCTTTCGGAATAATTGGGCTATCATAGGCAATAACAATTTTCAAAATCCGACTGCTACTTCCTAAGATTAGCCGACATTATCTTTTAGCCTTTTTAGCCTTTTGCCCGGCCCCAAAGGGTCGAAGCGTTATGTCATATAGCCTATAGCCTTCCGGAATAACTAAGCTATCGTATACAAAAAGAATTTTTCAGATCCGACCAGTACTTCCTGAGATTAGCGCGTTCAAACAAACAAACAAACAAACAAATAAACAAACAAACAAACAAACTCTTCCGCTTTATTATATTAGTATAGATTGTATTTCGGGATATATACCACGCACACTACCTTTGTTTGGAGTAACCGATATTTCGGTACTGTTGCAAGCGCCATGTTCACGGATGTACTACGTATATACATACTTTCTTACCAAAGCACCTACTTGTACATTAATAACACCATAAACATGATAGCTATTCTGAACTTTCTAAGCTTATTGAAACAAAAATTCCTCATAATTAAAAAACAAAGTAATCTCTACAACAACAAAAAAAAAACAACACAACAATTCCGAAATCAAAACTATACATAACGACGGACAAACTTGGATTGAAAAAAAAGATATCCCTTTAAACACTGTTATGGAAAAATTAGTGGCGTCTGACTTTCAACTACCAACTTTAAATTCGGAACTTAAGAAAAAAGCCACTACACGTAAAATTCAATTTCATCTAGTAGTTTCTAAGTAGCGCTTAGGGTTTGGGAATTCCCGACAGTTTCAAAGTCCCGGGACACGAGACAGCCTACAGTCAAATTCCTGGGAATTCCCGGGAATTCGAGACTTTTCAGAAAATAATCTTATTTCAAATGTTTGACAATTTTTTTAAGTGATTTAAGCCTTTCTTAAAGCATTTCGAGTTACTTGGTGATAAAAGGTTTTAAAAATGAAACATTTTTGTAAAAATCAACATTCATTAAACGTAAAATTATAATATCTTAATAACTTAGGTTAATCTCAGTCTTAATAATTACTTTGTTTCTTTTATGATCACATACTGATTCATTTCTAAGTACATAGGTAAATCTTATAGTAATAAAATAAACTTAGTAAAAAAATTACTTTACCTTTACTATTATCTAAAATCCTAGTATCTAATCACTGATCATAATTACTAAATTGTTAATTCTCATAATCACAGTTCTGTTTCATAGTTTAATTATCTAAATAAAATTAATAAAACGTAATTATAAATCAGTCTTTTAAAGCAGCTATAATTTGCTATAATCTTCATAGATGGCACTTTAGGACTAACTAAAATCAATAAATATGATTTTATTTATAATCCGTGGATCCGAATTATGGACTTATAACGAACCAAAATAATTAACAGCTGTAATCGATAACCGGCTGCATGAATAAGCAGCCGGTTATAAATAAATAAATATTTGGTTTTTATTGGTTGAGAAACATGAAAAGTTGTTATATTGCTATTTATTTGATAAACGAGATTCGTAGTTATAGCGATTACGAAAATTTACAGATATACGATTTATTAAGCTGTAATAATTATGCCAATGTCGACACGGAAAACACATTTATTGTGTTGTTTACTCAATACTTACGTAGTAGACCAAGTAATTATTCATTAATCTAACAGATGGCGCTAGGCTCCTTCAATTCTTTGGAATTAAAAATCAATTACATAACAATTTCGATAACCATGTCTCGTCTCGAGTCTCGACACGAAAGTCCCAGGACTCGAGACAGCTAAAATTACGAAATTGCCCGGGAGTTCGAGACACGGGACGTCCCGAGACCCAAACCCTAGTAGCGTTATTTTCAATGTAACGCATTTTCTTACAATCTAAGATCAGTATGGCTGGGATATCCGTAGTGGGAGGGAGTAACGTTGCCTTTACGGTGGAGGTTAAGACCCGAGGTGAATTCGGCCTAGGCGCCTTTTGGGATCCGCCATATTGGTACCTGCAAAACAGCCACATGTAGATTCGATAAATACAAAGATTTGGAGATCCTCTTTAGAGAATTGAAACGATAATATATAACATAAGAGTTACGAGCCCTGCAATATCTCAAATTTTCTTCATTTTTCTTTTACTGTCCAATCTATCGTACTCTGGAATTCCCTCCCTCTTGAAATCAGGATGGCCAACAATGAGTGTATACATACAGTGAGGAGAAGATTATAAGATGAATAGAGAGAGATGATAAGAATACAGCATACGTATTGATAATAGGAAGATAAATACTGCGGAGAAGTTGAAGATTTAAGAATAGTATAGAGGGAAGTGAGAGCACGCAGACAGATTATGTCTACAATGATTTTTTACCTTTATCGTAATGATTGCAAATTGTATACGTCGAATTCCTCCATGTAACTGTTTTGTTTTTCAACATAATCCTCAAACATTTTCTCGGAAAGATGGCGACTAGGAAGGAATTGCTTATTACTAGGAAGAGCAAAGAAATTTAAGCGTGCGCAGTGTGCGCTTTTTCTAGGGGCATCCTTATTGTAAATTTCATTCATATTTAGTATGTCTTCTGACGGACTTCCAGTATTGTGATGTGAACTAGAGTAGAGTCGTATTTATCGTCATGACACATAATCTCGAGTTCTTTTCATGAGGCCTTTGAAAGTTCGAAAACTCCATATTAATTACGGACCATTCAATATTTAATCAATCGAGTATCACATCAACTAGTAAAATCAAATTAGTTGTGATAATTGCATTGAACTTAATTAGGCTCATACACCTAAATATTATGTTGTACCTGCATTCAAAATATTTCATACAATTTTTATTTAACTTTTTCAGATATTGCCTTGCCAAATTTGTGCTCTTTTTATACAAATCGGAATAATATATTATAAAAGAAGCATATGTATGAAACAGTAGTGAATGTACAAGAAGCGCGTGAGGTTTATAAGGATAGAAGCAAGTGGCGTTGTGTTGTCTCTGACTACCCCGTATGGGAAAAGGCGTGAGTTTAAATGTTTGTACGTAAAAGAAAACACCAAAAAAATAATTTAAAGGACTATATTGTAAATATTGAATGGAACTAGGTCTGGCAGACGATCTGATAAGAAAATATAGCACATCCACATTTTGCTAGCTTTATCTTTAGATACACGGAGGCCGTACCTAGTACATAATTCCAAACTTAGTGCTGCTTTTAGAAAAATATCGCATATTCTCTTTCATTGTGCCTAACTCTATATCGAATTAAGGCCCTTGAAATCGTTTGAAAACATATACAAAATTACAATTAACACTACAGAACAGATAATTCTATCAAAACGTCCAAGTTGTAGAGTTTGCCTCATACGGCCGGTTAATGACTGCGCATCGCTAAACTCATGGGGAATTAGGATACGAATTCACTAGAGATGTGCGATGTAGCTTAGCTATGTACGAAAAGTATATCGAAATAATATTTATTTGAATCGTTCTAAACAAGCGATATGGATATATGTATGTTTTCTTCGGAAATCGTTAAGCTCTTCACACATTTTCGGAGGAACGAGGGAACGACTAGAATTAAGATCCTCTTATTATGATAGGTGATTATATGTTTGAGATCATATTATAATATCAAAGGCATTAGAGTTTCATCGACAACCACATTAAAATATTGAAAGGAATTATAATATAATTATGCAGAGGGTCTAAAAATTAGTTGTTCATAATGTTTAGTTTGTTCATAAAAAACTCAATCACAGGGCTAATTTCACAAAAATGGTCTTGAAACGCAAGGGTTTTAACTAAACTGAATAGTTTATTTATAGTAACCTACCTTTTAATTGGGGAACAAAGAACTGACGACACGAAAAAAAAAATGACTATATCCATATTTCTGACGGCTTTGATCACACCGCTTAATAATTTATTTTTCACATTTAATTCACCTTTTCTTAGTACGAGTATTATTGACCTTTTGAAAGTTTTCTTATATTAATTAATCGAAACAATGTTTTAAGACAACGCCCGCACTCCGTATGTTTTAACAAACATTTAGCCAACGTATAAAAAGAACACCCACATAGTTATATCACCTGACTAAAAGGCTTTAAGTCAAGGATCGATTTCACAGTCTAATATCGATACAGCGACGCGACTTGTATATGTAAACTATACAGCAGCACGTACAAGTTTTTATTTCATGTGAGTATTTACGTATCTTCTGAAAAAAATGTTCACTGACTTGCACGATTATAAAGTATGTTGCTACCATGAAGGAGAATTTGGGAAGTAACCATGTTGTATTAATAATAATAGTCTACCACCTACACACAACACAATCTAGTCCCAAACTAAGCAGAACTTGTACCATGGGTACTAAAATGAGAAAAGGGTGTATGCTACGTAAAATGAGAAACTTGGAATAAATACTACAACTACAAACATTTCTGTTCAAAATCGCTACAGAAAATTCAGCACTAATAATTTACTAAAACGAGCATACGTCTCCTACTACAAATTAACATAGTGTTATGTCATATGGCATATTATTATGGGGTAGGGCCGCTGACATCGAAAATATTTTTATATTACAAAAACGAGCATTTAGGGCAATTTACCAGTTAAAGACAAGAGTCTCACTTAAAGAAAATTTAAAACTATTGGTATTCTTACTGTAGCATCACAATATATTTATGCCAGTGTTATGCATGTACGACTACATATAAATTCTTACAAAATGAATAGTGACATACACAATATTAATACTAGGAACAGGCACAAATTATGTGTACCATATTTCCGTTTAGACAAAACGCATAGCTCTTTTATTGGTCTTAGTATAAGAATCTATAATAAAATACCGAGTAATATTTTAGACTTGCCTTTAAGGTCGTTTCAGACAATTGTTAAAAATAATCTTTTACTAAAGGCATATTATAGTTTAAATGAGTATTTTGACGACAAGTACGCTTGGAAATAAATATTCTTTTATTAGGTCAATTTATTTTTATTATTGGGTCAATAGGCAGTTTTATAGTGTAGTTAATTACCGTATTCTCTTTTTATGCTACATTTGCATTCTTGTTCTACTCTTTTTATTATAATTTATTGGATTTGTAAGGTGAGGGTAACTCGTGGTCATGAACTGCTAACTAATAGATTGTAAATTGCTGCATTACTTTTCGGAACATACTGTTCCACCATAGATCAGAACAGTCATGTTCGCGAGTTGCTTACATCAAAAGACGTAAGTGGATGCTCCTGTTTCACCATATTCACTTTGGGAGGCTTAATAAATGAACATAATTTATTGCTTGAGTATGATATCAATAACTATTAACTTTTGCAATAGTAGATAACTCACAATGTGAAACAGTTGCAGCTCCTTACAAATATAACATGTAAAACCATTATACTGGCAGTTAGAAGTTAAAAGAGTGGCCACGAGTTTTATTGCCCGTTCTTTCTCGTGGTTCTACCTATTGCATTGCGAACGTGGCAGTAAATGTAAATGTAGAATCATCTAGTAATTAACTTTAACTTTTGACGTTCATAAGCGTCACTTTGTGGCCTAAATGAATAAATGATTTTGAGTTTGAGTTTGAATTATATTTCATCGTTTAAAAAAAGTGAAACAGTTTAAACCTGCTTCGTGTCTTGAAAGGACCTGAAAGAATATCCAGTTATAAATGGGTCTTTGAAGGCTCATAGCCTTTTTAGGGTCGAACTTATTCCTTCAGCTACAAATCCTGAAATAGGGATGGGAAATGAAAATGTTATTATAATACATATTTTACAAAAAGTTGGATTATGATTATAAAAAGGTCACTGATTTATATTTAGCTTTTTTTCTTTTTTGTGTTTTCTGAAAAGACTCAAGCTTATTTTTATTTTATTTTTTATTTTATTCATTTGGAACAACAAACAGCTACAGTATAATATATTAATTACAACAGAGATAACATATGAAATATATGTAATATTGTAGCCCACAGCGCTGTTCACAGATAAGCAGTAGGTTAATTAGAATTTGAATAAGCACTAGGATTAAGAGTATACATTATAAATAACTTAACAACTATGTTTTAAGGCGTTACACATCACAAATTTCTTTAAGCACCATTTCTTTAAATCTATTTGGTGAACATGCAAAAATATCTATGTGTTCTAGATTGTTGTTATAATTATTGACCATCCTGCGAACTGGTGAGCGCAAACCGGAGTTGGTTTGGTAAGTGCCAACTGAGAATAGTTTACCGGCGCGCACCTTCCGCTTGTGTATGGTCCTAGGAACTATATAGCACAACATATTGGAGAGCTCAATACAGTCAAATTTGTTTTGCACAATATCATACAAATTGATGGCATCCAAATATTCACGTCTACTAGTCAATGTTGCAAGCTTATACCTTTTAAGTAAATCTTGATAAGGTAGATAGTATCCGAAGCATCTGTAATGCATTGCACGTAGAAACTTGTACTGAACACACTCAACCATCTCAATATATTTATTGTAGTATGGGTTCCAGACGGAAACAGCGTACTCTAATTGAGAGCGTATTAAGGACTTATACAAACAGATGTAAGAAGTTGTCTTTTTAAAATCTGGCGTGGAGCGCATTACAAAACCGTACATTTGATATGCCTTATTGACGATTTTTTCTATATGCAGATCTAAACAAAGCTTGCAGTCAAGCAGCACGCCGAGATCGCGAATATAGTTGACTTTAGTGAGAGGAGCATCACACAAAGTGTATGTGTAGTTAATTGTATGTTTGTTTTTGGTGAAGCATAAGAAGTTACTTTTTGGTATACTGAGCTGTAGTTTGTTTACCTGGCAATAGTTTGATAGCCGATTTAAATCTTGTTGAAGCAAGTGACAGTCATTATAGTCTCGTATTACTCTGTATACCTTAAGGTCGTCTGCATATAGAAGAAACTTTGTGTTGGGAAAGCATTGATTGATGTCATTGATATATAGAGTGAACAGAAGGGGGCCAAGGATTGAGCCCTGAGCCACGCCATATGTGACATGCGCGGTTTGAGATTGGTATCCGTTAACTACGACTCTTTGAGATCGGTTGGTTATGTACGAGGCAAACCATCTCAATAAGTTACCACGAATTCCGTTGAATGCTAATTTGTTTAAAAGTATTTCATGGTCCACTTTGTCAAATGCTTTACGAAAGTCTGTGTAAACTGTGTCTACTTGTATACGTTTGTCAAAGTTGCCAAACAGAAAACTTGAGAATAGCAGTAGATTAGTGTTGGTGGACCGCCGTTTGACGAAGCCGTGCTGTTGTTGGATTATAACGCTATGCAGTGATGGGTAGATTTTGTTATGCACTAACCGTTCTAGAACTTTCGATAAGGTAGACAAGATGGAGATTGGGCGATAGTTTTCGACGCTACGTTTGGACCCGTTTTTGTGGACAGGCACAATATAAGCCTGCTTCCATTGTTTGGGAACAACACCTTCAGATAAACATTTGTTAAAAATTATTGCTAGCGGCCTATATAATGAAGATGCCGTGTTCTTAAGGAAATAAGGCGAGAGCCCGTCTGGTCCAGGGCCTTTAGATATGTTTAGGGATTGAAGTTCCTTCATGACGCTTGGTTCTGTGAAAGCGACATCGGATATTGCGACTTCATGTAGTGCATTATCAATGGGCGGCTTCCATTGAGACAACGTAGAGGATGCTGGTTCATATACTGAGAGGAAAAAATCGGAAAACATGTTACAGATTGTGTTTGGATCATTCGAATCAACATTTTTATATTGTAATTTAGCTGGTATGCCGGGTTTATCTTTGCGGTTCGAAATATATGTCCAGAAGCGCTTTATGTCTCTGCTGAGGTTATCCTCCACAGTTGTGATATATGCACTGAAACACTTTTTGCATTGTTCTTTAAACTGTTTTCTGTAGTTAGCAAATATTTCGAAATCGGAGATGTTATTATATTTTTTCCATTTAATCCATGCCTTCTTTTTCCTGTTAGAAAGCGTTATGAGAGCGCGAGAAAACCATACGGGATAACTAAGTGAGCGGGGCCGAGCCAGAGGTGTGTCCTGTTTAATAATCTTGTCTATCTCATTATAAAATATGTTTAAGGCCGCTTCAGAATTAACAGATGTTAGTAGTTCAGACCAGTCTAGTAGGTTTATATTATTATTTATGTTTTCGAAGTTAGACTTGTAGAAGTTGTATTTATGTAGGGGAATTTTATTCATCGATGAGATTTTAATATTAAGGCTATTCATACATGTAAGTGAAGGATGATAAGCGTCGATGGGTAATAACGGCGTTGTATTTTGTGAAACTTTACAAGGTACGTTGGATATAAATAAATCAAGAATTTTTCCCCTGTTGTTTACTACTTTGTTCAGCTGAGACGCTCCAAGAAGCGAGATAAGGTTATTTAAATTAGAGATCTCATTAGATGTATATGACGCTGTATGTTGGGCGAGAGTTACAGAATTGTCAGTAAGAGATGTTACCCAGTCAGCTCCGGGTAGGTTGTAGTCACCCACAATGTAAAAGGCGTCCACACTGGGATGACTCATCATTTCTTGTAGCGCCTCGAAGTGCTTATCGTATACTAACGTAGACGTTTTAGGTGGTGTGTAGGCTGCACTTATGATGTGTCTTTTCCCATTACGACTGCTGGGTATTTCTACAATAACGTGTTCAGTATATTTTTGTAGGAATAGGCTATAATTTATCGATGTAAGATCAAATTCAGACGGTTTTAAGGTGCGTAATGCGGCTATCAGCACACCTCTGCCCTCCCGTTTACCAGTAGCCACACGATCGCGATCACAGCCGTGTTCACTGTAGCGTTGGTCTATGAATTCACTATCGTAAATTTCAGGTGTCAGCCAAGTCTCTGTCAGTATTATTACATCATATAATGTCGCCAATATATTCATGCGTAACTGATGTAGTTTCGTGCGGATGCCCCTACAGTTCTGATAATAGATGTTAATAGGTTTATTTAACATCGTTATCATAAATACACAAATGCACATTAATGGTGTGAGTATGTCCAGACAGCATATTTAAAGCGAATTTTGAGCTCGCAGTAATTAAAAGAGTGTATATAAAAAACGGTCTAAGTGTGCAACACAAACCACAACAATTCAACAATAATTGGGCTCGCGTAAGAGCGTTGCTTGTGTTTATGAGGTAAAACATTAGTTTCCGATTATAACTACGATAAGGTAAAAGTAATATTATATTTATGTGAATTATTTTCTTAACATGTACAGCTAGTAAATTGTCCAGTATATGATACACAATGAAAAACAAATGGGTAGTAATGAAAGTTAAGATATAGGGTGCATGAGTTGACGTATTATTGATTTGTGCTTTTGTTACCGATTTTCTAGGATGGCTTTTAATTTTCGTGATAATGTCGGCTTCTGAGCGAATAGCAAAAGCTGGTTCGCCGTCCTTTTTACGGACAAGTACGGTGCTATTTTTAATCCACACATAATCATGTGAGTGGTGAGTCTTATATATTGCCTAATATTAAAGATTAAGATAGATTCTTGTAACAGGTTTTACGCTTTTATTATGTTATCAACCATGTTAAAAGCTTTTTTGTCCTTATAAAGAACCGTGTAATTTAATTTATTGTTTTCTTTAATGTAGTCAGTGTACCGAGTGTTGTTAATACAAATACAATATACGTTAAAGTATGTAAGAATAAAATTAAAATTGATACATAAAAATATCTTGCCTTGTTACAGCTAGATGTCATACTCATGGGTACCTACAAAATACATAAGGTTTTCTGTAATTCAGAGCAATTATATTATCACTCCAGGTAAATATCCGCCGTGGATTCGGACCCAATACCCTGTGCAGTGCAGTCTATTGGTATCTCCCCTACTGTCAGAACAATTAGTTTATTCTTTGTAAAACATGTCAGTGTCAAGGTTCATTTAAAAAATAATAATTAGTCCATTTAGGGTAATTTATTGTAAAGCTGGGCGCCCCCCAAGGTTATATTTTTTTAGCATAGTTTGTACGTGCTTTTGGCAAAACCAATAGACTTGGTCGGCGTAGACTACGTTTAGTGAGTTGCGATTTATTTATAAACGATATATTTGTGTTAATAGTTTTATTAATAATTTTTCTGATAAAAATACATGTGTTATATTCATATAATTGGGTTAAATTTATTAATTTAGTTTCTTTAAAAATTTTACTGGTCGGTGTCAAATAGTGATAACGGAAAATAATTTTGATTACTTTGTTCTGAATTCTTTGAAGTTCTTTTAGCTTCCGGTTGCTAGCGCTACCCCAGATTTCAATAAGATTCAGAAGATGTGATTTCACTAGGGAGTTATAGATATTATAACGTATTTTTTTCGGAATGCATTGACTAATACTTTTCAGTGACCCAACAAGTGAGGAAATTTTTCCTTTGACATGATCCAAGTGCATGTGCCAAGATAAACTATTGTCCATTATTAAGCCAAGGTATTTTTCGCAAGTTTTTTGTTCTAGTGACGTATTATTAATGATCAGCGGGTCACGATGCGGTATTTTTTTATTTTTTGCTTTAAAAATTACATAACATGTTTTAGAAATGTTTACCGTTAACAAGTTGTATTGGAACCATTCAGTCAAAGTGTTGAGATCCTGTTGAGCCTGTGTAATAAGGTCTTGTATTTTAGTGCCAAAATAAAACAAACAGGTGTCGTCCGCGTATAGCGTTATATGACCATATAGTCCTAGTTCTGTAATGTTATTGATATAGACTAAAAACAATAATGGGCCCAGAATAGAACCCTGCGGGACACCATACGAAATGGGTAACGCACTGCTTTCAAAATTACCTATTTTTACTACCTGGAATCTATTTTTTAAATAGGATTTTAATATTTTAAGAACACTGCCTTTGATACCTGCGTATTCTAACTTTTCTATTAGCAGTTTGTGACTCACAGTATCAAAGGCTTTTTTTAAATAAATACACCCAATACAATATTTTTTTTGTCTATGTTTTCTTTGATTTTTGTTGTTCAGTCAGTTGCTGCAGTGGTACTATTTTTAGCTCTAAATCCATATTGTCGTTCTGTTATGAAATTAAAAGAATCGAAGTAGTTTGTTAATCTGACATATATTATTTTCTCAAAAATCTTTGATAGCACCGGCAACACGGATATCGGACGATAATTTCCAGGATCATTTTTAAGGCCCGATTTATAAATTGGTGTGACTTTGGCGACCTTCAAAGAATCCGGAAATTCTCCTTCAGTCATAAATTTATTAAAACATTCTGCTAAATAACATGATATTAGATTTTGCAAACATTTGATGACTTTTTTGCTCAATTTATCAAGACCTGTACTAGAGTTAGAGTCGAGATTTTTAATAATTTTGGCAACTTCATCTGTATCACACGGCTCCAATGCGATAATTTTGTGATTATAAATTTTAGGTGTCGTAAATATTGAGTGTGCAGAACCGGCGTGATATTTTTGAGGTATTTTTTTCTGCCAATAACGATCCTATTGTTGAAAAATATCTGTTGAAGTGTTTATATATTTCGTTTGGTTCAGTTATCTCTCTAGAATTAACAATTAGCTTTGGGGGAGTACCACTTTGTTTTATTTTATTACTAGCTAAATTATTTATAAAGGACCATATTTTTTTCGGTTTATTAATACAGTTTGTAAATATTTTATAATAGTAATCATTTTTCGTATCTTGGATCAACTTAGCTATGGTTCTACGTTTTAGTTGAAATTCGTTCCTTAGGTTCTCATCTTCTTGGTTGTTTTTGTATGCTGTCCATATGTGATTTCTTAGACGAATCCCAGTTATTATATCCTTGTTGATCCAGTCTTCTCGAGGAGGGTACAGTATTTATGTTTTCAAAACTTTGCTTTCTTCTACGTATTGTTTTATTTTTATTTCTAGTGTCTTGTAGTCATTTGACACATCCTCCAATCCATGCATTTCAATCGAGGAAAATAATTTCTTATAATTGATTGCTTCATATTGCGTGCGTACTTTCGAGGTTGTTTTAAATTTACTAAGTTGCAAATAAATTTGTTTGTGATCTGTCATAGGAGAGTTAATAACTGCAAATTTGAAATATTCTACATTTAAAATAGTGCTGACATGGTCTATGATAGATTTTTTCGTGGTAGAATCTCTGGTACAAAACGTTTTATTAATTTTATTGAGTATTTTATATCCTGATTCTTGTATTGTATGTTTGTATTTACTAAGAGTCTTATTTTTAGTGAGTAGGTCTATGTTGAAGTCTCCAAAAACTATTGCTCTCTTTTTTCCTTGTAATTGTGATCTATAAACATCTAGAAATTTTCGAAGATTTGTGTCTCCGGGATTGTAGACTAATCCAATATCTAAGGCGAATTTCTCTATTTGTATCCACAAATAGTTATTGCCATCTTGATATGTAGACTCTATTAGCTTATGTTTTAAATCGTTGTGTATATATGTCGATACACTACCTCCTCTGATATCTGTTCTATAACTATAGTAATGAGTGTAGTTTTCGATCTCTAGTCGAGCTACTTGCTGTTCATTGCGTATCCACGTTTCCGTTAACATAATAAGATGTATAGTTGTAGGAATAGATTTTAATATACACTTTAGCTCATCTAGTCTCCCTTTTTTTCGTATACTGCGTGCATTTAGATAGAGAAATTTCGAAAATCTAAATGGACTAATTATCGCGTTTTTAATCAATTGCCAAAAGGAGGTGATTTTCAGGAGGGTTCGATTTCATGTTCTTATATCTCTTTTACTTTCAACTTCAAGAACATAAAAACGAATAATATAATTCCGAGATCTGAAGCAGAACATCCCTAACCTAGTACTCTTTTGATATATTTTTACGAATTTATTTCATTTGAGCTCTTAGGAGTTGAGATCGATGGCGGAAAGTGAGTCCGCTCAATCATTCTTGAATTTATTTTGTATCGCCTTATTTGCTTTTATCAGGCATACGATGTTTTATTTATTGATGTTAGATAAATTACTGTGTATGTATGACGACCTTTTTATTTGATACGTTTTGTTTATGTTTTTTGATTGAAGCAAAGAAATATAACCTTATGGATTGAAGTTACATAGTCTGACAGCTTTATGTCACAAATAGAATGAAACAAGGTTGTAATTTACTTTTTATTGCTATCTTCAATAGGAAAACTAGGAGGCACGTAGTTATGCTTGAGTTCCCTTTAATAACCTATGCAAGGAATAGCTAACAAGGGGTTTTCTGCAGCTACCACTGTATATATTTTTTAATTTACTTTTAATGCCCGATATCGTGGGAATTTCGGGAAATGCGTTCTTAGTTTACGGTCCACTTTCCGTGGAATAGTTTTCAGTCAGTCTGTAGCGCAAGAATTTGATATATTATGCCATTTGCATATATATAATTAATTCGTATGTAGCACTATTGCCAGCATGAGAAGGTGCTGCCGGTGAAGGTAAAGAGGAAGGGTGCCGTACTTTTTATTTTTCAACACAATCCCAGCGTCGTCATTGTTTGAAAAATCTTGAAGCCTTGATTTTCTTCTTGAGCCCGCCTTTTTGCCGACGATTTTAAACATAGGCGAGTGCTTATAAGCCTCCACGACCGAGAGCGACCATATTGTATGATAAGGCTAGTGTATTAGGATATTGAACGGAATCTTTTCCGCGTAACTTTCACAGACCTTTATGGCATTTGGGACAGACAACTTTATCTGGTGGTAAATATTGATCATTATCTAAACTTATGTATATTATAAAGCTGAAGAGTTTATTTGTTTGTTTGGTTGAACGTGCTAATCTCAGGAGCTACTGTTTCGATTTGAATATTTTTTGTGTTTATCCAACACAATTTGATATACCCATTATCGATGAGGCTATAATAATAACATCATGCTACGAGCGACGGGTGCGGAGCAGTAACAGCATAACGTGGATGTTACCGCGGGCTCAGCTAGTGAACTTACTCACTAACTTATCAAAGCACTTGCTTGTAGATTCATAATACCATCAACATGATAGCGATTCTGAACCTTCTAACCTTATTCGAAACAAAACTTGCTCATAATTAAAAAACAAAGTAATCTCTACTACAACAACAAAAAAACAACACACCAATTCCAAAATCATAACTTTACTTAACGACGGGCAAACTTGGATTGAAAAAAAAGCCCTATAAACACTGTTATGGAAAAATGAGCGGCGTCTGACTTTCAACTACCAACTTTGAATTTGGAGCTTAACAAAAAAGCTTGAACACGCAAAATTCAACTTTATTTTAGCACGTTAAAGTGGAAATTTGCCTAGCAGTTTCTAAGTAGCGTTATTTTCAATGAAACGCATTTTCTTACAATCTGAGATCAGCATGGCTGGAATATCCATAGTGGGAGGGAGTAACGTTGCCTTTACGGTAGAGGTTAAGATCCGAGGTGAATTCGGCCTAGACGCCTTTCGGGATCTGTCGTATTAGCTGCGAAACAGCCGCATGTAGATTCGATAAATACAAAGATTTGGAGATCCTCTTTAGATATTGGTTGCAAAATTGTATCATCGGTTTTAGATTTTAGTTTTGGGACAGTTTTCTGACTTTGGGTCGTATTTAGGTAATCATAGAGATGGAAAAACGTTTAGAAAGTAATTGAATTATCATAATATTTTACTTGCTGCGATGATGAAGAAACTGATTTACCGAGAGTTTTAGAGAATATAGCAGCATGGAGTCTAGTAATATGCCCAGCAACGACAATGGGCTCACCCAGAACCTTATATTCCTAACATGGCGAAATGTGGGTGAAATATTACAATTACGACTACCTCTGCGGTGATACAGGCGTGAGACTATGAATAAATGAAAAATAGAGTCTCCTACTTTTAATTAAATTTTCACTAAGACTAATAATTATCATGTAACGTAATACTCCGTATTGCGTTATAATACCCACAGGCGCTTAACGCAGTGGGTGGAGCCAGCCTGAGCCTTATTGCTCAGCCCACATCAGCTGCACCGCCTGAGCCTCCGCTCAGCCTACACCTCGACCACCGAGCTGCCTACCCAGCGTGCACTTCGGCCAGCTCACCGGTGACCCTACGAGCAGTCTACCCTGCGAGCGTCGGAGAGAAGCAGGAGTCTACACTCCAGCCTTCAGGCCAGTGCTTACACTTAGTCGGCCATACTGTATGTAAGCGGTAGTGAGACATAATAAAAAACCTGTTCAGTCTAGCAGAGTTTCTATAGAACCCCGACAACCTACCTGTGACCACCCCGTCTCAATCAACAAAGTTTTATTAATTTTACCATCTTCCCACAGCCTATTGATATCATGCTCCAAGCGTTATACCAGTTGTAGCTACTAGTCTAACTAGATTTGACTGAATGATACGTTTCCACAGAGCGACTGCTAGTCTGACCGTCACACCCCAAAGGGATAGCGATATTCCACGGTTTAGACTAGTATTAGTTTATTCCTAGATACTGGGTAATTACTCCCATAATGGCTGTTAGACATTTTCAAGACAGTCGGAGCCGACGCCTTAATGTTCTCTCCGAGGCACAGGGCAAGCGATAATAAACAATTCAATACGCACATATCTCAGAAAAGCCAGTGATGCGCGCCGATACCCTCTGCATAGCAGGTTTTTGCTATATCCACTAGGTTATCGCTGCCTCTGTAATCTATAATTGATGTTACCTAGAAAACAATTAACAATTATTACTTACAAGGTTATTTGTTTTTAAAGAACTGACAGATGTGCAAATAAATTATATTTTCGTTTAATTAACTGCTGCCAACATGTTTTCAAACAATTTAGTTGAAACACGTGATAAGCAAATTGCTATCGTTATACTTATAATTAAAATATATACAGTTCTATCAAAGACTTGTGCTTATACCGCGACTTGGCTTAAAGGTAGCAGATATACTTGGTTTATCAAATTGTCAAGAAAGTGGTGTCGTGATGTCCTAAAATACAAGTTTCGACCTAGTTTAGGCATCAGTCTCCCGCATCCAAAGTGTCTACATGTGTAATGTAAACTTAACTTTAAGATATAAGATTGTAATGTGGTGAGGAATAAATACATCTTTTAATTAAAAAAAATACAGCAACTTCAAGCTTAGCAAGCTTTTAACCAGTAACATTTGTTCTTTTCTACAACAAACTGTACAGAAATAGAAACAGGCAAATTAATCACCAACTGCAGAACTCTAGCATCAAAATATGGCCGCCACTTGACGTATTGTAGGTGAAATCTTTATTCGTTCTCATTTTATTGGTTGTCGGCTTGCTGATTCCAACCGCGGTAATTTCTAGCCGCTTTACAATGCAAAATGAAAATAAAAGATAAAGTGGATATCACTATGAATAGAATTGAGCCATATTTTTTAAAGTGAATTACGTTTTGCCTGTGATGTGTGGCGTTTATGAAATTGTGCTTTTTCATATTCAATTTGTTAATACTCTGTTATGGGTAATGAAATCTTGTCTCAAAAATAGCTTTTGTCAGGTTTCTAGTCATGAAAGGCATTACGAAGGCAGATAACAATAGTCATAGACAAGGGCATAAATTTAAAGACAGCATCAAGAAACTACCGGGAAAAGATCAATAATACACAAATTGTTTGTTATTCATCCAAATTTATTTTATCACATTCAAAATATGCTCCTTCGGAAACGATACACTTATGCCAACGAATAATCCAATCATCAAAACATTTTTTAAATGCTGTTTCTGGAATTGAGTTCAGTTCTCGCCGCGAATTCTCCTTCTGTCTTCTACCGATTGAAAACGGGTGCTACGAAGTCATAATTAGAGTTTAGGAAAAAGAAAGAAGTCGGTTGGAGCCATATTTGGTGGATATGGTGGTTGCTCGATGGTATTCGTTGAGCGTTTGGTCAAAAATTCGTTCACAATGATGGCCTTGTGCGAAAGCGCTTTATCGTGGTGCAAAATCCAAAAAAATTCCTTCCACAAATCAGGCCTTTTCATCGAATTTTCTCTCTTAAACGCAGCATAACGCTTAAATAATATTTCTTATTTACCGTTTGACATTTCGGCGAAAATTCCGAATGCACAACACCGCGATAGTCAAAGATAACACTCAACATGACTTTGACTTTTGAACGAGTTTGGCGTGATGTTTTCGGTTTCGGTTCAGTTGGAAGGCGTCACACCGAAGCTTGTTGACTAGTTTGCATGTCAAACTCTAAAACCCACGTCTCGTCACCAGTAACAATGCGTTTCATGAATGTTGGGTCGGCATTAACTCGTTCTGGCATGTCCTCAGCGGCTGATGCGATTAATTTTTTGGAGAAAATTCAGGTCTTGTGGGGCTAGCCGAGCGGCAACATGTTTCATACACAAAAGATTAGTTAAAATGGTACGGATCGACTCGTGAGATACAGAAAAATCGGCGTCTATCACTCAAAGCGTAAGCGCAGACGTTGATGGCCTATCAGAGCGAGGCAAATCTTTCATATCTCGACCGCTTTGACCCACTCATAACCACGAGTTTTTGATAAAGTCGATTCACCGTAAGCCTTCTATAACATTTTCCATAGACTAATGATTGGTCTCGCTCTGCTCTACTAAACGGAGCCCTCATTCTTGTAAAATGAGGCAGAAAAACCCATGCCAAGCCAGTTGGCATGGTTGAGCCTGTCACACTGACAGCCGTATATATACCTATCCACCAAATTAATTACGGCAATAATTCGCTGTAAAATGCCAAGTTGCGCTTTTATCCTGAGTAAAAATAACTCAGCAAAAAATAAGACGGTCTCTGGTATCACATACTATCTGTAAAATAAGAATAATTTTGAAATTTCAACATAAAATTACAAAAAACCGAAAACGCCATTCAGTGTTGCTGCTAGTACAAGAATCAACTTCCCCACAGTTGAGATTTTTATTATGTGAGTGAATCTATAGTTATTGTATTTCGTTATATTTTACTATTTCTTTCATCTAACCTATGTATAATATATTTTACCTTTTTCTATATTATTTTATGTTTATACCTTTATAAATAAGGTGAAAAATTTTAGTTGTTAGAAAGTTAACTTCTTTCCCAAAAAACATGGTTTACCTTATTATATGTGTAATTAAGTGTGAACGATTATTGTTTTATTCAAAGTAGTTTTCACGACTATTCATGTTAAATTAATAATGTCTAACTAAATTTATGTGGACTAGTAGCATGGAAATAGAAAGCACTGTTTTGGAAACACCTTATTTCCTCTATGGTTATTTCTAATAATAATTTGCAAAATACTATTAGTACATAAAACAAACCATCAAAATAAAATGAGGCCTAATCATTGGATAATATACCCACCATTTTTCTAATAAAGGAACTTACGCGCTACGCGTAACCTATTCACAAATATATTGATGCTTTTAATTAATTGTAATTTTTAAGAATTTTCTTAACTGATTTTGAGACCAATAACTTATCCGCTATACTACAGGATAAAATATTATCCCATTTACTCGGGTAACTGTAGAGAAGCTGACAACACAATTCTTCACGCATGCGTCTTGTTGCTTTTGTTTGACACACACTGTCATAATGAGTTGCCTCATTTACGGAGCTATTTTTCTTAGGCAGCGCGGAGTCTAGTATAGCGAAGCGATACCAATCATTTGTCTAAGACATTTTCATTGCTTCCGAACACGAAATTCCATTGGCAATGCCAAATTTAAGACAAACTCTTTGTTCGATGGTTTTGTCCGTTATGAAATTCGCAATACACACTATATCTAGTGTATATTGATTGATGATTTAACTAAAAACAGCACTGTATTTAATATAAATAACAGATGCAACTCAAACTCCGCGCTAAAATGGAAAACAGCTAGGTATGCCAATATAACAACAACAAAAACGACAAATTTTAATTTGGAACCGTTGTAGCGCTCATAGCGAGACTTGGCTTGCCGTTCGTAACAGATCGGCAAAGTTAAGCCAATGCTGTACAGGTTGCCACTTGGATGGGTGACCGCGTGTGGCATTTACATCTGAACGCTACCATGCTTCGGAGGGCATGTAAAGCTGTTGGTTCCGGTTCTTGTCTCAGGATAAGGATCGTTAGGCCATGTCGGAGGCCTTCGGACGGTCTGAAAACTCCGACACCAGAGTTCGCCACACACTCACACGAAAAAGAAACAAACAATTTGGAACCATAAACAAATAATCAAAGGATTATTTGTTTATGGTTATTGGTTATTTGGTAACCCGATACTTTTTTAACTGAATGTATAATAATTTTCTACCTTATACACATAACACCATCTAGTCCCTAATTAAGCTGAACTTGTATGGAGTAAGCGAGAAGAAAAATGTTATGGGTTCGACACCTATACTGGATAGTACTGGACTGAGTTGCTAGAAAGATGTTGGTTTGCCTGGTGGCCGTTGGTTATATATAATATATCATATTATGATTATGAAACCGCCCGCAATACAGGACTCATGGAAAGGTTGGACGTAAACTTAACATTTTTTTTAGTCCTATACTTACATACCTACATTATGAATGTAGTTCTGTAGGTATATACCAAAAACTCGTATACGCGCACCAGTGACTTTTCGAAGTTAAGTGCGTATTAAATTGTTTATTATCGCTCACCCTGTGCCTCGGAGAGCACGTTAAACCGTCGCGCATCGGTCCCGGCTGTCAGGAAGATCTTTGACAGTCGTTACGGGGAGTCAGTACCCTCAAATAAACTAATGCTTGCCTAAACCATGGAATATCGCTATCCCTTTGGGTTGCAGAGGTCAGACGGCAGTCGGCCTGTGGAAAAACTAATGTTCTATCATATCTGGTTAGACCAGTAAGCGTCAAAAAAGTCTTCGATGCAACCGGCATAACGCTAAGAAGATGATGATGATATTCCCTAAAAGACAATATGTACATAAATATATTATGCACTAGCTGTTTCCCTCGGTTTTACCCGCGTTCTGAGGGAACTACTTCGTGTACCCGGATAATTTATAGCCTAAGTTACTCCTTAGTACATCAGCTATGCGGCAGTGAACGTCCCCGTCAAAATCGGTCCAAAAAAAATATATAAAAATACCGTGTATACATCCTTAAGCATTTAGTAAAAAGCGGTTATTTTGATATTATAATAATAATATATAATAATATACTACCACATTCACACAACACCATCTAGTCCCAAATTAAGCAGAGCTTGTACTATGGGTACTAGATAATGGATAAACATACATATTATATACTTTTTTTTTGTAAATACATACATATTATACATAGAAACACCTAGACCAAGACAAACATCCATGTTCATGCACACAAATGTTTGACTTGAGCGGGAATCGAACCCGCGACCTTCGACGTAGCAGGCGCTTACACTCCCGCTACGCCAACCGGCCGTCAAATATTATTGATATTACAAACAGATACTCCAATTTTATTCATGTGTATAAAGTATAGATGAATAGACTATTATAATAGCTTCCAATAAAAATATCGTTCGAAACTAGACTGCATCATGTGTTGAAAAAAACATGCAAACTTTTTGATTTGTCCGCTTTCCGAACAAACGGATAGCCGGGCGAGCATCGGCATACTAATGAATTGGTCACCTACAACCGAAAAATACTGGCGGCCAGATTTTTTACAAAGTGTTGGCATGGTTGAGCATATACAGAACTTTTATTTATTTTTATGCTTTTTTTTACCAATAATTAAATTGATGTTTTTGCTGTAGTATTATATTGAAATGCCTGCCTTCAGTGACGATTAATGGATGAAAATTGATAAAAACCCATTTCATTGTGTGTGGGTGTCGTAAGAGACGATTGAAAAAAATACACGAAGCAAATAGTACCTTTGTTTTAAGGTTTTGGTTTATTAGTAGGGGAGCCGACGATGCTAAATTGGGATTTACTCGAGCGTCATGAAGACCTATAGGGTTGCAAAGCTTAGATGATAAAAAGATGAAATATAAATAATGTATAAGTTTTTATCGGTGGCGAGAGTTGCAGATTATGAGAAGGCACGTCTAGGACGTTAGGATAAAGCATATATATATTAATCTGACGCGCTTGAGTATTTCAAAACGGCGGATTAACTCATTCAAGTTTGCAACTTTCTAATAATGGCCACGAGCGTGCGTGTCACCTAATTCGTCAGATAATTCAATGAGAGACTTTTCTAGCTTCACATAACATCCTCTTAAAAATCCGACACGTACGATTAATTTTCTTTTTTTTCATGTTAAAATCTTACTTCCACTATGCAAGCGATCAGATTAACATGCCTACTTTTTTTAAAATAGGCAGGACATGGATGCTATCAATATCTGACGTGCTCGAGTAAACCCCGAAAGCCCTTCTTGGACTCCCCTACTATATTAAAGCCATGTAATTATGAAAGATGTGGTATAGTCATATCTGTATCTAAGACTTTATCAGGATTCCATCGATCCTACGGTGCTTGTTGTTGGTGACTGCTACTTAACATAAATGGCACACTACTATAAAGTTATGAGTTATATATTAGGTACTTATTGGCGTCAAAAAACGTCCAGTAGTGGCAGCTACACCCAACCAAAAAATGACCTGCATATAAACGTAACGAACGCCATTTTGGTTCATTCTTAAAAAAACACCCAATAATTTAAAAGTTCGAACACCGAGCAACACCTACGGAGCGGAATCCTAAAACAAAATACGATAAAAAAAGAAAAAGCACTGGATACACGCTTTTTGATGCCAACCCGCCGCTCGTATGCATATTCATAATATAGGGATTTTCTAACGTGCATAGCGAAATTGAATATTACAATTGTAGCATTGCAATTAACATATACATCGGCGAATTATGTCGCTTCATTTGACTATTTACGTGATGTTTAGTGGTAGAGTTTCTTTTTTATTTGTCAATTGCGCGGTTAACTTTGTGCTCGATTGTATTAGATACTGTTTAGTTGAATGACGTCATATAGATATGTAACAACTTGAAACAACTTGAATAGCCTGATGTCTGTTGAAATTTTATGTAGATACAATTTCAGCGTCATAGTAGACATTGAAATTCTAGATATTGCGGTAAGTGTGAATCCAAAATAAAAAGCCTTTTTATATCCATGTTTATTTCCTTCAATTGCAATGTTAGACGATGTATGTGTTTAATGTGTTTAATTTTTTAGATGAGATTTTAACTGTCTGCGCTTTAACAGTATTACCGTGTTAATGGTAGAACCACATTACGCAGCACCTTAAGCGTGTGTTTATAGGCAAGACTGATAGCTTACGCGCTATCTAACTTATGGTATAACCACGACGTGCCGGCAGCTTGTGTATACCGATATTTAACGTTTAGCCGATAGTGGGAACTAACCTTATATGTAGATCATGAATATTCACCTAATTGACGTCTTTATGTACGAAGCAGTAATAAAGTATTTTACATTCGCGATTTGTTTTTATATTATACGGTTTTTGTTGACAGATCTTACTCACGTTGATACTCATTTCAAGAGTCAAAATAGGTATCTATTTTTTACTAGACATAATAGTCAGGAGGAGTTACACCTTCATAAAATAATATTCTGAGCGATTTACCATGATTTAAGTCAGTTCTAATTCTGACTGAATTTGTCAGTATAACCTCAAAGAACGAAACAAAAAATGTGCATATCAAGCTATGTATTTAAGTATAGTTGAAAATTGCTCGTAAATACATGGGTACTACCTACTTATAATTTTGGCAACCTGATATCGGTATTTGAAAACACTGGCATGTTAGAAAATAAAAAACAACATCGGCTCGAAGCATTGCCAAAAAGGTTGAGATACGAATAATATGACACAAAACACTTGCGACAGGTTAATAGGCAATTGTTTTCAAATAGCCGAAGCCAGATATGTAAATTAAAAAAGAAAATCAAGCCCGCAAAAATAAACAAAAGGAAATAAGATTCACAAAACTTCTCCGATTTCGAGGGGATAGAACCGTGAAATGATGCGGCGGGTTCAGACGTCTTACTCGTCTTAGCAACAAGGTGAATGGTGATTTTGACACACCGTTTCTTGATTTGGTTTTCTTGAATGATCCCGGCCGGGCCGTGGTGAAACAATACTAATCGCGGTTTGAGCGAACACGCTGCTACGAGATGTGAACGAACACAGTGGTGGTTTTACTAGATAGTCTCTGATCATCTATAGGCGACAGTCACTGTCACTCCCTTGGCCTGCTCTAAGGAGCAGAGGTCAAGCCTGTAGTTTGTGGCTCCACCTCCACCGCGATGATACAAAAATACAGTAGATATATATTTTTTATTGATAAATTAGGTCGGTTAGACTGCTTCCGTGGCCCACTGGATACCGTATGCGACTGCTGATCGGAGGTCCCGGGTTCGATTCCTGGGTCGGGCAAAAGTGTTACTGGGTTTTTCAGAATTCTCAGTAGCAGCACGGAGTCTGGTGATGTGCCCGGTAACGGCAGTAGGCTCGCCCTCTATTACGTGAGACCTAAAAATTCATGGCGAAATGTGGGTGTAATATTACACCTCTGCCTACCCCTTCGGGGATTACAGGCGTGAGTCTATAAAAAAAAAATATATTAGGTCGGACCTAAACCGGCGACCATATTTAGTCCAAAATAATGTTTTTAGGACTAAGAAGTAAAGGAAACAGAGTCCATGCTCATGATATATTATCTAAATGTGATTTACCTTATACACATATCTTTGCATCGTTTCATGAGCTTCCAGATAAAATTCTAGCTAAAAATGATTTATCCAACTAATTACATTTGTCGAGCAGTTGAGTAAATACGTTAATTCATGAACCGATTTTGACAACGTCCATTGGCCACTGATAACATCGCTTATGTAAATTTACAGTTGCCACAATTTGGCCGGTTGTTCTAGAATATTCATGAACCTATACTATACTTAGCTCGCATTGATAGCATTATAACAATCGCAAATAGTGATATCGGATTGTTATGTTCATGACAATAGAATTAATACAAATGTTCTCGAACATTCGCCTTTAATGTAAGTAGGTACTGGCTGTCGAGACGTAGAAATAGGAAATACATATATATCTTCATTTGATTTCGATCAAGAGAAGATTCAGCGTGGAAAGTTTTCTTCTAATATAAATTTCTCTGCGTTATAGTCATAGCAAAGATAAATAAACAAAGAGCTAAATTTTGCTCTTTTTTAAAAGAAATGTTATGTACTTAAGGTGAATGTTGTTTCTCTTATGGTAGAAGACACATCCAATTGTTTCCTTAACTAAAGGCAATACGCAAAGAAAGTAGTGGATTTTTATTTCCTTGGGCGCAGCAGTTGCTTCCATTAAGAAAACTGCTTGATGATAAGTTAGAGATTCCTCTGGTTAACCACTAAAACAAAGAGAAAATAGATTTATGTGGTTACATATCTTATGTATAGGAAACCTATCTCTTACATTGATAATGTAATTTTAAGCAAACACAACGTGATTTTATGAGATCAACTAATCGTCGCATTCAGTCACCTATGTAGCGTTGTCAGAATCCAAGATAAAAAAAGTATATCGGAATGAAAAAAAATACGCTCAGAACTCAAGTACTTTTTAATTAGATTCCTCGGCGACTTTTTTCTATTTTCTTATTTTTGTTTATTCCCGTTCTCACCTTTTAAATTACTTCCTTTTAACAGCCTTATAATGAGAAAAGTTTAAAGTGCCAGGCAAGCCTTGGAGATAAGATTCTTAAACGGTGATACAATAGTTTAGTAGCAATGAAAATATTTAATTATCTCAACGGTGACCTTGTAGTTTTTTTTTTAATTACGGCGTAACTGTTTAAGTGGGTGTCGTTAACTTATTAGCTACTGCTACACAAGAAACTAAAGCTCAAATTGAGGACATATTTAATTATTATAGGCATTTTGACATAATCAACAAATGGGATTGCACAAGCCATGTCGCTAATTATTGGATAGTATTCGACATACTATGAGCGTTGACCCTTGGCCCGTGCCTCGGAGAGCACGTTAAGCCGCCAAGCTCAGCTGTCATGAAGATCTTTGCCAATCGTAATGGGGAGTCGATACCTCTGAATGAGCTGACACTGGTCTAAACCCTGCAATATTGCTATTCCTTGGGCTAGGAAGGTCATACACGTAGTCGCTCTGTGGAAAAGTTAATATATAGTCATATCTGTTTGGACTAGTCAGATGAATGACTACAGAGATGATGACTGGTCTAAGCGCGGCAAAAAGGAGTAATACGTAAATTATTATTAAACTTTATATTGCAAGAAACTATGATTTGTACGACTCTACCGCTACTGGAAGTCTAAGAAAGCTTTGGTGGTTTTAGTGAGTATACCTAAGCTAGAAAATTATACAAATTTTATATTTCCGAAGATGTATACCTATTAATATACTTACATTATATTGTATGTATACACTGTGGCCGCCACATTTAAAAGAAAAGTTACACCTGTTTAAATGTTGCTGCCAGTCAGCAGTGATCGAAACCAATAAACCGTTTCCAGACAACATTCGTAGATACCATGCTACTGAGAATCACTCAAGCCCTCACGACGTACCACAAATAAATCGCAATACTATGCCCCACAGCCTACAAGGCAGTGAAACATGCAGCATTGACCATTTCAAATTTGTTTGTTTGTTTTTCGTGTGAGTGTGTGGCCAACTCTAGTGTCGGAGTTTTTCAGACCACCCGAAGGCCTCCGACGTGGCGTAACGACTCTTATCTTAAGACAAGAACTAATCAACTAAAACTAAACCATTTCAAATGATTCTCCTTTAATTAACAATAAAGCAGTCATGTAGAAAATTCTGCGAATATTAATATTTAGATAAAAAAAAATTCGGAAGCCATCTAAATTAATTACTTACATTTTTGTTAAATTATAACTTTACAATATTTTTCCTCTTCAAAAACTTCTGACTTTGACTACAAACGGTTCCTTTTTAAATGAACCGTGTAATCTAGAAGATAATAATTATATAACGCGATTCATTTTTGAATAACAAAGTTATAATATTTTTCTGTTTAGTTATGGAGTAGGCATGTGGGTAAAGCGATTTAGGAAATGTGCCATTTCTTACGTTTAGGGTAAAATGAACATAAAAATATGAATGGACTTATCAATAGTAGCATAGCATTTTGATCAACACTCTGAGTCCTGAAAGTCTCAGAAAAAGAACAATCCATTAAGATTAACTTATTCATATTTTGTCCATGTAGCTGTCAGAAAAAAACACCAAAGGGAATACTCGGAACTCTTTTCTTTTTGACTACCTTCTGTTTCAATATAAACACTCCCATGCCTACATTAAACTCCGAAACTATTGCAATATATCAATATAGCAATATACAGTTCTGCGGGTGAAAATACTTGGAAACGATCGGAGATTCTTTTTGACGATGCAAAAACCGGGGTAGATTGCCAGTAGGCTGACAGAATGAAGATACTGCAAAATGATTAATTATATACCGTATGCAGAGAAAGCCGTCAAAGTGTATTTTAATTCTGATAAACCTACTTTCTGTAAAGCTAAACACATACTTACTCACCGCTGAGCAATGCTGTGTACAACTCCCATCCCTTCAAATACAATCAACCGAGCCTTTACACTACCTGAAACTCATATTAACGATTTGCAACGCTATCCTTTTATCATTTAGACCAATTACTAACGACCCTCTTTCAAACTGAATATTTATCTAACGTTCGCGGAAAGAGCATGAAATCGCAAAGAAAACAGAAGTTAACCTCTCTTTGATGTCGTTTTTATAATTTACTACGAATATATACCAGACTGTAGACGTTTAAAGCCTACGCTTCCCCAATAAAACGATGCACGAAATAACGTTTTTAGTTGTCAGTATTGGCTTTGAGAAATGCCTGGTAGAAGTTACACGATGCTTAATTATAGATAATCTGAATTTATTTCAAATAACACCTCTCGCCTGTGTACATCTACTTACTACTTTATCCTCTTTCATGGTTTTTGAACGTTTATAACTATCATTGGCTTTGTTTTACGATTAAAATACCACCCCCACCAATTGATTTGGTACCCAACAACCAATTACAAGTATGTACCTAATAAAACAAAAATCTATAATTATCAATGCCATACATAGAGCTACCGGTATTTTTGGACGAACAGTTATGGCCATCAGGCATTATATTTAGGAGATTTGTGCATTACAAACACAAAAATATGAACGATTACAATGCCGAATCCGGCGCTGCAATAAATCATAATGTATAGCACCTACAAACTTGCTATATATAATTGTAAAAACGTTAAACGTTCTTTACAATACATCAAAGAGCTATGTAGAACCATAGATATAATTGCGTTGCAGGAAACATGGTTGCTCCCAAGTGAAATATCGTATCTAAATTGCATAAGCGATGAATTCGGATGTACGGGCACGTCGGCGGTTGATGATGAGGCGGATATACTGCGTGGTCGGCCGTACGGCGGTGTGACGCTCCTCTGGCGCAAAAATGCGTTTCCTAATGTCTGCGTTATACAGTATTCGAATCCGCGACTTTGTGCGATTAGAATAACCATTGATGAAAGGGCTTTTATAGTGATTAGTGTGTATATGCCTACGGATAAATTGGTTAATTTACCGGAGTTTTGTGAATGTCTCGGACAGGTGAGTGCAATTATAAACAATGACAATGTCGAATCACTGTATGTCCTTGGAGATTTTAATGCCCACCCGAACGAGTTATTTTTTAGTGAGCTTATAGATTTGCAAAGAAATCGATCTTATTTGTGTGGACACTTCAATGTTGGGGACGGAGTCTGATAATTTTACATTTATAAGCGATGCGCATGGCTCAAAAAGATGGCTAGACCACTGTGTGGTCACGCAGTCTGCTTTATTATCAATTGAAAAAGTTTATGTGCAATATGATGTCTCCTGGTCCGATCACTACCCCCTTATTGTTGAATGTAATATGAACATCATAAGGAGAAAAGTGATAGATACTAATGCAAGTTGTAATCGCGTAGTATGGGGTGAAAGGGATCTGGACCAGGTTGAAATGTATAAGATTAAGTGTAATGAATTGCTAGGCAGTATTGTTTTGCCACAGGATATTCTTAATTGTAGTAATTATATTTGTGATAATTCACACCATATTAATTTTATAAATAGTTTGTATAATTCTATTATTTTGGTGTTGAGAGATTCAGCTATATTAAGCCATAAACAAAGTAGGAAAAAGGGCGGGAAAAGGAGCATAATTGGCTGGAATAAATACGTTGCTGATGCCCACAGGAAGGCCAGAGCTAAGTGTAAAATATGGAATGACCGTGGTCGACCAAATCATGGCATTGTGTTTAAAGAAATGTGTGAGAGTAAGAAAACCTTTAAATCCCGATTGAAATGGTGTCAGAATCACACTGATCAAGTAAAAATGGACGTTATTGCCTCACATCATCAGAATAAGGACTTTCGTAATTTTTGGAAAGCTACAAATAGGACTTACTTAAAGCCTGGGCTTCCTGTGAGTATCGAGGGAGTAGATGATCGTAAACAAATTGCTGATTTGTTTCGGGTGCGATCGCCATTGGGACCATCGGGGACGGGGGTGTTCGCCGCGGGGTTGAGTGACAGTATCCCTCAGTTTGTAACATTCACAGCGGAAAATATCACAGATGCTATAAATAAAATGAGTAGGGGAAAGTCGCCTGGTCACGACGACCTAAGTGTTGAGCACCTCCGCTTTGCTGGTCCTCATCTGCCAAGGGTGTTGGCGTTGTTGTACTCGGTATGTATGCGTCATTCTTATTTACCGGAGGCGATGATGAGAACGATAGTTATACCAATAACCAAAAATAAGACCGGTGACGTGGCTGATAAAAATAACTATCGTCCTATATCGTTACCCACAATTATCGCCAAGGTTTTTGACAGTCTGCTTAACACGGAGCTTGACAAGTACGTGACCTTACACGACAACCAGTTTGGCTTCCGGCCGGGTTTGTCAACAGAGAGTGCAGTCCTCAGTCTTAAGCAGACTGTCAGATACTATACAGAACGCTCTACGCCCGTGTATGCCTGCTTCCTGGACCTCTCGAAGGCATTTGACTTGGTTTGTTACGATATTCTCTGGAGTAAATTGAGTACATTAAATCTACCTCATGATGTGATATCAATATTTAAATATTGGTACGCAAACCAGGTCAATTATGTCAGATGGGCGGGCGTTCTGTTAGAGCCTTATGTGTTAGTGTGGCGTGCGACAGGGAGGGTTATCTTCCCCTAAATGATTTAATGTATATATGAATGCATTGATAGAGACGCTCAGCAGCATGCATGTCGGGTGTTACGTACACAACATCTGCGTTAATAACCTGAGTTATGCGAATGACATGGCGCTGCTGAGCGCCTCTGTCAGTGGCGTACAACAGTTAGTGTCAGTATGCGAATCCTATGCTACTGAACATGGCTTGAAGTACAACGCTAAGAAAAGTGAATTCATGGTCTTTGAGGCCGGTGGTAAAAGTCCAGTGGTTATTCCACACATAAGACTAAATGGACAGCCTCTAACAAGGGTGCAGCAGTTTAAGTACCTGGGTCATCTGCTAACTACCGACCTCAAAGACGATGCAGATATTGAGCGTGAACGCCCTAGCATTGTGTGTGAGAGCGAATATGCTGGCCCGCAGGTTTGCAAGATGTTCACGTCAAGTGAAAATTACTCTATTCAGAGCTTACTGCACGTCGCTTTACACAAGCAGCCTGTGGGCCAGATACACGCAAAGATCATACAATGCTCTACGAGTACAATTTAATAATGCGTTCCGGGCATTGTTGGGGCTGCCTCGTTTCTGCAGCGCATCAGGCATGTTCTTTGAAAACAGAGTGGATTGCTTTTACACGACCATCCGTAAAAGATGCGCATCCTTGCTCTGCAGAGTGCGGGCCAGCCCCAACCGCGTCTTGGCTATGATAGCTGATAGGCTTGATTCTCTCTACATGAATCATTGCTCCCGGATTCATGTGGGGAGAGACTGACATACCAGTCTATCTTCTGTATCTTTTAGTTTTTAAGAATACTAACATTAGTTTGTAAGTACCTATGTAACTAACACTTTCGAATGGGCCTTTGTTGTCTAAATAAAGAATTATTATTATAAAAATATCCTTACGGATTCTGTTCTAACATAATAATTAACCAATTGAGCCCCGCAACAAACAAAATAAAAAAATCTTGAAAACAAACTTAATACAATTTTATGAAACATTTCGTGATGTCATTCAAGCGAAAATGCATAAAACTGTAACAGCTGTAATACCACAGATTACTAAATAGTTACTTCGTAAGCAATACTGGCAGCGTAACGAATAACAATGAAAAAAAAAAAGAAAACAAGTAGAAAAAAAGTTCGAAAAGTACAAAACCTCAGCGAAATTACTCCCGCCGGATCTTCTTGAAAAGGCTGTATTACATGCCGGTAGTTTAAAAAATGAAGATTAGTAGGCTACTATTTTGCCTGAAATAGCTGGCTAGAAAGATACTGAAGAGGGCTAGAAAAATATTTAATGAAGTATCGTGGTATTACAGGTGTCGGGTTTCTGTGAGTTAAAGTTGCATTGAAGTTATGCGTTCACGTGTGTATCATCTCACGTGTATCTGGAACTGTTTATTGTTAAAATAATTCACAATTTCAAATTTCAAATTCACAACAGACATATACTCGTACTTAATAACTCTTCGACAAGTCAGAAACGGTCATTTATTACCAAACTAAGCAAGCTTATACTATGGGGACCCACTCAAACAAATTATCGTGACCATCACACAAACAATTTTCAGAAGTGAGAATCGAACGCGAACACCGAAAGACCTCCCGCTTCGCAGTGAGGGCCTACTATACTAGCTTGCAAGTCAAATTATTTATTTCTGCTTGTATGATTCACAAATCGTTATTTCTAGAGTCAATGTTCTTTATATCAATATTTGTATAGCCCGTCGCGACAAAGAATGCGTAAAGTTAGGTATTACGTTGTTCAAGTTAAGTATTTATTTATTAGTGGTGGTTGTACTGTTGTAATGTACATACATACATAGTCTCACGCCTATAACCCCGAAGAGGTAGGCAGAGGTGTATTTCTACACCCACTTTTCGCCACATATACTTTAGTCCCACTTAATAAGGGGCGAGCCTATTGCCGTACCGGGCACATTTCCAACTCCGTGCTGCTACTGAGAATTTCGTGACAGAAAAACCCAATAACACTGCCCGACCCAGGAATCGAACCCGGGACCTCCCGATCCCACGCGCACATTTATGCAGCGAGACCAACGAGGCAGTCGTATAGGGTTTGGGATGTCGAGTTTTCCGTCTCTACGCAAAGATGATATTTGCATCGTGTTATCCCTTAGTCGCCTCTTACGACACCCACGGGAAGATAGTGGGTGGTGACACTTGTATTCTATGCCGTCAACCACACGGCACTGTTGTAATGTCAATACAATAAAAATGCATATATATGTACCGTCTTATAATTTAGTTTCACATAAAGGTACATTAGATCTCAGAATCTCAAAATAAAACTGCTTCATACCTTAACGCGATCCTGAGAAAAAGAACCTTCTAAGGTTCTACCTCTCAGAAACTAGTAGGTATTCCTAACAGTTAGAACCGTAGAAGATTACGTATAAGCGTTTATTTCTCTCATAAGATGTCGTGCCTAAACGGTTATTGTCGGTATGTATGGTACCCTAGGAAAAACAAAATCAGTATACTACTAGTGCCAAAGTATACTTAAGTGATGACCCCCACTTTCATAAACTATAAAGCTTGCTACTGAAAAGACTGCTTCTACTTAAAGATAACTACTTAAAAGATTACTGCTCGAAAGGTCTTTTATCATTTGTCAAAGTCCCCCATCATACCGCATTTCCATCTCAGCGATAACGTAACAAATAATGCACAAGATTAATTGCCAAAAATATTAATAACAGTATCTGTGTCACTTTAAATAAAATATGGAAAAGTTGTTCAGTGACATGATGAATTAAACACTATTCGGATGTACAAACGGTGACGTAGAAAACGCCAACTGAATAATGCCATCGAGAAAACTTATTCTGGCTGGTGTAGATTGCGGGAATAGTGTAGCTATGATATGGAAATTAATAAATAATTTGCAGATTGTTGCGATTTTTGTAACAAAATCGATGAAGTACTAGGGATTTATTGAAGGGTATGAATCTCGGTTGTCTGGAATTTTCGACTGAATTTTGTCCCGGCCAGTCGGATTAAGACGAGTCAATAAATATCACAAAATGGATGCAAATCGTGCTACTTGAAACTCATTTAATGAAATTTTGTTACGAGGTACCAACGTTATTATGAGCGTCCATAAACTACGACCTATATAATGTTCGCACTGTTTTAAAACGTCACTTGAGTTAAGATTTCTATCGGACGTCAGAATGCTGAAAAGTTTGTTGTGACTTAGGTACGGAAACGCATGAAAGGCTCTTTTAATTTTAAATTCAGAGAGACAGAGACGGTATTAATAAGTAAAAATTTACTTCTACATTTGAATTTATTTTGTAGAATAGAACAAATCATTTTCTTCATATAAGTTAACCAGAATACGTCGATACAATTTTAGCATTCACGAAGCGCAGTGGCCGCCGTCGCAGACGCGCAGCTGACTTCAAAGCTCGGCTTAAAAAGGCTTTCAGCAATTAAATATTGAAGACAACGCGCAACCGACTGAAATACGATGGCATGGGAAATTGTTGGGCCGGCTTTCAAGGGTCTGACGTCCAACATTTGTTTACATTAGACGCTGAGGAGAATTTTCGGTGTTTAATTTTGTCGTAGGGTTTTGTGTATCTCAGCTTTGTATATTATTAGTATGACGTGTTTATTAGGTGTGTTGGATGAGCTGTATATTTTCTGTATTTTGACTGATAGAACCTAATCGCAACAAAGTTTTGAATGGTAGAATTTAAACTTTAATGAAATATCCGTTACACGCAACGTAGGTACGCAGTATATATCCCGAAATGCAATTGGAAATTAATATATAAAGATTCCATGTCCATTTCACTGTTACCAAACCATCAAGCAAACTTTCTTCAAACGATTTGACACAAAATAATTGATGCGTTCGTTTATAAACTCTGACACATTTAATAAAATAAATACGTTATGATTAATGGGCAGCACTTAATTGAAAAACGGTGAGGTTGCACAAAGATTGACAGTACGATTATAATAAAATTTATTTTAATCTCATTGAACTCTTTAATGTTTCTTTTGATATAGTTCAAACTCACCTCTGAAGTATTTATGTGAAATCGTCCATTCTATTGAAATAATGGAAATAGAATTCAAAATTCATTTTAAAATGATTCCAGGACAATCCGAATCAAAGCTTCCATTTTAAGTACGTTTTTGTTTCTTATTATAATTGTCAAAAGGACTAGCTGAAAATAAATGAGGTGCCGAAAATTACTGAATTCATTAAGACAGCCTAGTTCGTAGATGAAACCTATTTAATATTCGATAAGCGTCTACAATGCCTAGGTTTAGATTAATATTTGTCTAGAATAAGAGATTAAATAGAACTTCAATTGCGTGTGGATTTGTCCAGTGAAGGCTGAAATTTAAATTTGTGATTAAATCTTTCTCAATTGAAAATGTCATGGAAACGTCACAAACGAAGCGAAACAAGTACGAGGGGAATTAAGAGATGAATGCTGTGACTGTGTAACAATATATTGCGCCTTATAAAATGAGAACGTGGCCGATTCACATGCATGTTCAATTTTTGTTTGTGAATGCTTTTTGTATCATAACTAACACCATTGATTGTCGCTCTGTTTTAGCAGACGGAACTTTATGCTTTACTTGTCGATAATCCAATTTAGGTTGTGTACTGGGTGCAGAGGGTTCCCACCAAGAACGTAGGGTCCCAAGCCAACCTCAGCTGCAAGTGGTGCACCTGCCGATCAACGGACGAGGCTCTGGCAAACAAAATGTCCCAATAAGCTGCAATAGGCTCGCCACCTATTACGTGGGATCAAAACACTGGTGAAAAGTGGGCGTTTAATATGCCTCTGCCTACCCCTTCGGGGAAACAGGCGTGAGTCTATGTATGTATGTATGTACTGTAAACATATGAATGAATCATGATAATTTAACGTTGTAAATGAGCTCATTTTCCAAAATAATACACTTTAAGTCTGTCAAAAATAATACAATTTAAGTCTGTCCCTGTGTTATGCATAAAATACGTATTCGCTTGCATTTTATGTATTAAAAATTAAATACATCCAATTCAATCAAATGCCTACGTATTCATTAAGCGTGTGTAACCTTTGTTTGCATTGTAGTGATCTTAAATCTAAGAACATAAACGATTTCTTTCTGCCTCATTTGATTTAGTATGAGATCGGATCAGATTTGATATGCTATCAGAAAAAGCTTTATTGAGGCTTATTGATACATAGTTTTCAGTGTTACTGGATGGCCTGATGGAAGATTTGAATCCTTTTCGTTTTTAAATATACTAATAGATTCACCAGTGATACATAGCGTTTTATATAATACCCTATTTACCTAACTACTATAGGCAGGTAGATACTCTTAATTTACTTTACTTTTCACCTATTACTTCAAGCCATTGGTCTAAGCACTTGCATAAATATTAGCTGAATGTCTGGCCCAAAAACTCCACGGCCGCCTACCACGTTGTAATTCTAAAATAACTGAACTATAATTATATTGCTCTGCTACAATGATTGTCTAATATTTTGAACGAGCAATAAGAAGATAATCCAAGTAACAAGACTGAAACTTAATTTATTGAACTTTAACATAATTAACATTGGGAATTATAATTTAAATTCGTAAGTTCTGGTTAAACAAAATTATTTGTTCAATTGTAAATTGTTATTATTTGTATATTGTTAGCAAACATTATTAATTACGTAATGATTTTATTATGAACTTACCATGTTTGTATCAAATTTAAGGATTTGAATATGAAAGATTTTATAAAACCTTGTTTTGCATGTGTATACTTCTATTATCACCATAGTCCAGCCGTACATAGTTTGCTTTCTAGATTTTCACCTCGGAGCCTGGAGTTCGGTCTTGTCTCACAAGATATGTGATATATCCTGGAGTATAACTTAGTAATATTCATTTAACCCGCGACCTTCGGCGCGGCAGTCACTCCCGCTCACATTTTCCCTATGCCAACGGATCATCCAAGTCGGAATAGTTTAAAAATGGACTATTGCTGTCTTAAATAAATCCTTTTATCTTGTCTAGATGTTAAGACTCACCAACTACATATTACATTACTGTTCATTCCAGTTTGACCAAAACCGTATGCATAAGCGAATAACACAGCTTTATGATTATTTTATTAAAATACCTTATTATTGACAACAACATTAAAGACACACCAGCGCATATAGGTACCTATGAAAAATTCAATGTAATTACTAAGTTTTAAATTGTATAGAATCAAGGCGATGTAAAGAGTGGCCCATGAGTTTCTTGCCTGATTCTTCTCACGAGGCTCTACTTTCTGAACAGGCTTTTTTTTCAATGATCAATTATGTTAATATGCATTTAAAGTTACTTTTTTATTTTAATTTGTATGACCTTCTGACGTGTCAAAAAAATTGAAACATTTTTATGGAAATAAACATATTTGAGTTTGTGTTTATGAGATTTATGCCTGGCTTCTTAAACCTAGTTTTCTTCTTAGACAGTTCATAGACAACCTAGGATATTAAAACGAACTCAGGCATATAGCCCATGAATACATGAATATAACCTTTTTGGCGTAGCAAAGACACACGTGTGCTAGTTAAAAATTTGCAAACCACGTCGAACCGCAATCTTCTTAAAACGGCCAATCTATTAAAAGAGAAAAAATTTATAAAATACAATACATATTTCATTGGAATACCATTTTGGTAGTTAATGCAAGTGAGAGGTCGGGCCTCTGTGCGCGGGGTGAATACTGAGTGGATACCTTTTTGGATAATGCGCCCAATTTATGATAGCCATGAGGTAAGTAAACTCCTTTATTGACACCTCTCATTTACCCCGAGGGAGGAAATATTTTTAGAAGGCCTCGGTTTAAAAGATATTCTGTGTGTGTTAAAGGTTATTGGGCTTTTGAATCGTTTGAGTCTACGAATGTTGATGTTGATATTTTTGTGTTTCTTATAGTTTATTATTTTCTTGGCATATTTTTACGTATGTATATTACATTAGTGTTCACATTCTACATGCAGAAATAGTCTAGTGGACACATTAACCGCTGCTACGCAGAGAGTTCCGTCTTAATACTCACAGCGCGCATCACGGACTTTTCGAAGTTAAGCACATTGCTTGCTAAATAATGAAGGAAAACTTAATGTGGCAACTGTATGTCTGAGAGTTCTCTCTACAGTATTCTTCAAGGACGTTGTGAAGTCTGCCAGCCTGAACCTGAACCTTCTGATTGTAATAAGATAACCCAGCAGTGCGACAGTTATAACACAAACGATGATTATGGTGAGAAAATACCAACATTTCTGAGATGTACTCATAACGAGACTTAAATATTTATTATAGTTTACCCAAACATTTATCATTTATTTCACAAAAACTTTTATTGCATTGGATTGTAAAATGTTATTAATAACAAAGAAAAAAAATACTTATACCTCTCACCTTAACAGGAACTTTCCGCATAATCATTTTACGCCTCAAACGTAGCAAAAACCTTATCAAAATCCTTACACAAAACTAACAGTTCCCAAGCCGGCAAATATAAATGAATTAACCCAATAACGTAACAATTTATGCAAATTAATTAAACGTTTAGTTAAGTGTTAAGTCCACTTATACAAATTAACGATAATAGGATAATTATGCATATAAATTATTAACTAAATAATTATCTTCACTCGATTACGGAGGTTAAGTTTATGACGAATATCGATACATAGTTTGAATGTGTTGGAGATGCCCAGAAACGGCATTTGGATAACCTTCATCGTGTTTCTAATATCATTATCATCAGCCTGCTGTAGTTCACTGCTGGATACATGCTTCTCCAATGGCATGCTACTGAGCTCGAATGCCGGCTCCAGTCACTTTGTGGGAATCGTCTTTTCACCTAGCTGTAAGGCGATCTTCACCACATTTGCATTTTTTTAAGTAATGGTCAATGTTTTTCTAGAAACCTAAAGGCTATGTTGGTTTAGTCGATACAGATGTTCGAAGCTGTCGTTTCTTGGACCTAGGGTGCCTTCGTTCAGGGCTATTTATTATAACAATGTTAACAAAACACGCAAACAGATGTTACGGCGAGTCTCCGTCTGACATATTACCTACATGCCTGGCCCGTTAGTCTAGTGGTTACTGTACCAGACTGCTAAGCCGAAAGTCATGGGTTCGATTCCCATTCAGGACAAATCTTTGTGTGATGAACTCGATTATATAATTCCAATATGAATTTAAATTAAATTAAATAAGTACGTTTACCACTTGTCTTATCTGATTGCCATTATACAGGGTGTAGAAAGACCCTTAACGAAAACTGGAACCCCATGTAATACCAATCATTACGAACATTTTTTACTTCGGCACCATACCTGGGAAATTACTGGTTCAGGAGATATTGAGGCTCAACGTTACTATGGTTTTTTTTTAATTAAGTACAAAATCGATGCAATTACCATGCCAACCTGTTCTATGGATGTCCTATGCACCCATGGATAAGTAGGTATTTCGAAGATTATACACGCACAATTTTAATTGCGGCTTAAAAAATGTGATTATTCGAAAAAAATAAAACATTTCCCAAGTTTTATGTTTGCTTAGTATGACTTGGCATGATGTCCAAAACGAGTAGACTTCAGCTTGGTGATGGGTCTTGTGACGCCTTATATATGCTCTGCTTAGTTTGCGATCAGATGAGCGTACATAAGTTGCTCTATGGTGAAAATGCCTGGTTATCAGGTTCAATTGCCTGCAATATTTACAAATTATTGCAGGTTTTAATTTACATGAACTTACCGTTCAGTATATATTAGTACAAGATGAGCCCGTGGTCACACCCGCGTTATTTAGGGCTACTGCTCCGCTTCCGTAGCTCATAGCGTGATGTCATATAGCCTAGAGCCTTCCTCGATAAATGGACTATCTAATACTGAAATATTTTTTTCAAATCGTATCAGTCGTTCCTGAGATTAGCGCGTCAAACAAATTCTTTAGATTTTTAATATTAGTGTAGATAAATAGATCTAGGCACAGATTCCGTTTAGTTCGTCCGTTTACGGATTGAGAAAATAAAGTGCCAGTTCCCACTTTCATTTCGTGATTGTCGTAATAGGCGACTAAGAAAATAACACTAAGCTCAGATATCTTTGTGAAGAAACGAAAATTTAACATCAAACTCGATACCAGTCATAATTGTTTAAAATATTTCAAGGGAATGTAAAGTATGAGGTTCAAAAATACTAGACGAAATGTGCGCATAATTTAGCACTCTGCATCTATAGGTTAAGTATTGTCAACGTTAGCAAAAACTGTTAGGTAAAGCCCGTTCACACCATTTGCATATAACCATATCGGATGATAGCGTTTTACTAAATGACGTGTTAACCCTTTGTTGTTCGGCTCAGGAATATTTATGGTAACTTAAATACGCCACGTGGAATATTACGTCTATTATATTTAGCGGAACAATGGTTAAATTACTGTTATAGTTTCCGTGTTTTAGTCTATTGATACTGGTCTTAAAGGTTAGGGCGATTTTCTTGGCACGCGAGATTGGCCTTATTAGCAACTGCTGAGATGCAGATCTTATCTTATCTTATACTAGCTGACCCAGCGAACTCCGTATCGCCTTTTTAAGAGTTTTTATTTAATTCCCTTTTTTCCAAGCCCCTTTTCCAAAGTTACCATTGATTTATCGCTTAATCTCTTATCATTTCAGAGTCCATAAATTATGAACAAACAAACATAGATTTTTATATAATATTAAATTCCCCATTCCTTAAAATATCGGAGACGATACCCATATCGACTATAATAAAAATCCCGTCCACCATCTTTGATGTCCTATCCGCCATCTTGAATCACAAAATAGATGTTTTATTTGGATTCCCCATCCCTTTAAACATCGGAGACGATATCCATAATATTGATTTTTTTAAAATATCCCATCCGCCATCTTTGATCACGAAATAGATGGAGTTTTTGAATTCCCCATTCCTTAAAATATCGGAGACGATATCGACTTTAAAAAGGATCCCGTCCGCCATCTTTGATTTCCTATCCGCCATCTTTGATCACGAAATAGATGTTGTATTTGGATTCACCATCCCTTAAATCAACAGATACCCATATTGATTTTTTAAATTTATCCCATCCGCCATCTTTGATTTCCCATCCGCCATCTTGAATCACGAAATAGATGTTGTATTTGGATTCCCCATCCCTTTAAACATCGGAGACGACACCCATATTGATATTTTTTTAAATTCCCATCCGCCATCTTTGATCACGTAATAGATGGTGTTTTTGAATTCCCCATTCCTTAAAATATGGGAGACGATACCCATATCGACTTTAAAAAAAATCCCGCCGCCATCTTTGATTTCCTATCCGCCATCTTTGATCACGAAATAGATGTTGTATTTCGATTCTCCATCCCTTAAATCATCAGAGACGATACCCATAATGATTTTTTAACATTTTTACCATCCGCCATCTTTGATTTCCCATCCACCATCTTGAATCACAAAACAGATGTTGTATTTGGATTCCCCATCCCTTTTAACATCGCGACGATACCAATATTGATTTTTTAAAATTTTCCCATCCGCCATCTTTGCTTTTCCATCCGCCATCTTTGATCACGAAATAGGTGTAGTGTTGCGATTCCCCACCCCTTAAAATATGGATTTTTTAAATTATCGCATCCGCCATCTTTGATTTCCCGTCCGCCATCTTGGATCACTAAATATATTTCATATTATTAATCAGCGTCCCGAAAATCTCGAAAACGATACCCATATAGTTTGTATCCTATTCGTTTAGCCATTTTTTGCCTTTGACCCAACCCTCTCCCTTCACGTTTGACCATTTTATTATTTTTGTCTGGCCCCTTAAAGTTGTGTGTGGCGTAATTTTATGTAGCCTATAGCCTTTCGGAATAATTGGGCTATCATAGGCAATAACAATTTTTAAAATCGGACTGCTAGGTCCTGAGATTAGCCGACATTATCTTTTAGCCTTTTTAGCCTTTTGCCCGGCCCCAAAGAGTCGAAGCGTTATGTTATATAGCCTATAGCCTGCCGGAATAACTGGGCTATCGTATACAAAAAGAATTATTCAGTTCCGACCGGTACTTCCTGAGATTAGTGCATTCAAACAAACAAACAAACAAACAAACAAACTTTTCCGCTTTATTATATGTATTAGTATAGATTAATATATAAAGCTGTAGAGTTTGTTTGTTTGGTTGAACGCGCTAATCTCAGGAACTACTTCTCCGATTTGAAAAAATCTTTCAGTGTTAGATAGCCCATTTATCGAGGAAGGCTATACAACATCGCGCTATGAGTGACGGGAGCGGAGCAGTAGCCTTAAATAACGCTGGTTTAACCGCTGGCTCATCTAGCCATTTATAAATTCAACATGCTTTACCGGTAGTAAAAAAGAAGAAAGGGAGCTAAAAGCACGCTATTATTTAATTATTATCTGTAGAATATTTTAACTTCACACAAATGGTCGGAACGCGAGTTATACCTACAAGCCTTAGGCTCGTATAGTCAAAGAGCGTTTATATGAAGTTCAAATACTGTATAGAAAACATTACTGGAGCTGCCACGATCAGGTTCATTATGCGGTGTAAATTCAAATCGCAGAATATCGTTTGCTTAACGATGAAGGAAAATATTGTGAGAATCCAAAATCCTAAGAAAAATCCTGCATGACTTGACAGTTCTCCATACTCGTATTGCTCTCGAAAGATATGTGAAGCCTGCCTACCCGCACTTATTGGACTATGGAAATATTCTTCTCATAGTGAGAAGCAGCCTGTGCCCAGCAGTGGGACAGTTTATATATTGGGCTGATGATGATGAAATTCAAATCAAGGTTGCCAAAAAGACAATCAGACACAGACAACTGACATGCACTTATTAAATCGAAAACATTTCTTTAAATGTATACCCATCTCGCTCTCACATAGTTTCCTCACAAGCTTATAATCACAAAACCATTAATATATCCTTAAGCATGCATCCCATGTCCTTGTACCAGCAATACTTCACCTGACCCGCTGCCCGTTACCCCGTGTTATCGGCCACCGCTGAATGTTGCTATAAAAATACGCCGTACGTTATATTTCTGATGGAGATTGATTGTGTCTGTTAAGGGGCATGTGTTCGGACGCATTAAACTGCAAGTGATTGCGGAATGCCACGTATCAAGCCGTTTAGGGAACCTTACAGTAGTAAGTAACACCAAAGCCATATTTCAGACCCTAATTTTCATACATTTTGGTTTTTCTTTTTGTTGCGGCAAACTCTAGTCTCAGAGTTATCAAACCGTCGTCCGAATGACTCTGAGAGGATCAAATGATTCTTGAGCTGAAACAAGAACCGGGACCGATGCGACGGCTTTATGTTCCTTCCGACGACGCACGGTAGCGCTCTGGTATTAATTTCACACAAGGGACCAATCATCCAAGTGATGACCTTTGTAATATGTGAACCTTTCTTTGAACTATAAACAGAATAAATTAATAATAATTATAATATTATTTTCTCTGCTAATTACTATACCCGCTTGACCGCTAGCGCCAATTCGCCGAATTCACTCGACCGCTCACGTTCTAAACAAAATGTCGCGCCGCCCGCCGCTCGCCAGATGGGCGCGCTAACATAAACATTTATTTTTGATAAGTCGGTAACATGAGTAAGTTGATGTGATGTTTTTCTTCAACCTTCTTTAAAATGACAACACAATAATAGCATTCTCTATCACAAAAGACTATACGTCATTCCGTCTATATTTAGACACAAAGTACATAGGTACTCTAAATAGCAGTTATATTCCTCAGTCCTGTCTCATGTGAATGCCAAAGCTATCGGCGCAGTGCTTAATGGACGGAGGGATCGCTTAAACTATGACGCCATTAATTGTACAGTCAATCAAGGTAAAATATCAACAGGACAATTAATAGTTATCTTGACGAAGTATAATAGATACTGAAGTTGTGTGTGTAAGTTTGGCAAAATACATAAGTCATAAGTAATTTATTTCTGAACAATATACATTGTGTTAAAATGATTATTTCCAACTAAACAATAATAAAATAATAATTACAATGAACTACACAAATTCTACCGAAAATTACATACTATGAATCCACGACTTCAATAGCTAGTAGGTAACGGGTGGTAATTAGATAGCAAGTAATTGTCAGCGTGGAATTCATCGATTCTTCGGGTTTACAAGGTTAGCTTATGATAATGTTATTGCTATAGGGACCGTTTGCTGTATGAATCCTCATTATGACGACTTGGTAGTGTAAGGGCATTGTAAACAACTGCGGGTTCGATTCCTGCTCAAGTCAAACATTTGTGTGCGGTTAGTTTGTGACTAGATAGCGTTAATTGTGCAAATGCGGAAGAATATCTTATCATCATCAGCCTTTAACAGTCCACTGCTGGACTAGAGGCCTCTCCTTTGACAGGAGGAATTTGCCTACTATACCACGCTGGCCAAACGGGTTGGTATAGGGTATGTATCAATTTTTCCTTCTCTTACATTGCTGTTCTCTGCATAATATGCTCCTTCTGTCGGCTCTTACGACACCCATGGGATGATATGGGGTGATGACATTCCGTATTCTTAATCCGTCACCACAAGGACACAATATCTTATATTATAAAAAGAATGTTTACAGGCAAGGCTTGGTGTTTTATACTATGAAATGAAATCGTTTAACACTGGGTCAATCATTCTGATCCACATACGGCATAGTTACTACTATTGGTCCACAAATTGTAGTTCAGCCTGCACGTATTACTTTTGCCTTCTCCTTTTTTAAAATAAAGTTAAGACTCAGCATATACAATGTAAAACAACGAGACTTTGAGATTTGATTCTAAGCTGGTGGTTTGAAATCATATAGGAAGAAGCTTGAAAGGCCGCTTAAAATTAATTCTTCACTCGTTGTCTTATCATCATCATCAGCGTGCCATAGTGCACAGCTGGATATAGGCCTCTCCAATAGCACGCCACTGAGCCCGATTTCGGCATTCATGTCCACCCACTGATAGCCACTTTACATACCTATATCGTCACTCCACCTAGCCGGAGGGCGTCCTGCACCACGTTATCTAATATATCAGATTATTTTATCGTTATGTGGGGTAAAAAAAAGATGTAGTGACAAGCATTGAGAAAGGCATGTTAAGATGGTTTGGGCATATGGAGAGGATGGATGACGATAGACTGACAAAGAAGATATATAAGGCAAGTGTGAATGGGACAGGACAAAGGGGAAGACCTAGGCGGACATTCTCAATCCAGATTGGAGACATCCAGAAAAAAATACAAGTCGGAAGTCCACTTAACAGAAGTGCATGCATGAGAAACTTGATGGAAGTGAGTGAAGCAAGAGAGGTATATCAGGATCGTTGCAAATGGCGTTCCGTAGTCTCTTCCTACCCCTCCGGGAAGCAGGCGTGAGTCTATGTATGATGTATGTATGTATGTATGTATGGTGAATTAAAATCGTACATCATTCCAAAATACTACAATGAGCTTCATCAGAAATTTGAATGTCTCAATCTGATGAAAACGAGGACCTCGACTACCCAAACAGTGTCCGCTAAGACTAGTCTCTTCCCCTACATTTTTAATCTGTTACAAGCACACTTTATTCGCATTTTCAACTTGGTAACCGCATGCCGCTTAACAGATAAGGACTCCAATTTGATGGCGAGTAGACTCATGCTCGTTTTCCCGCCTAAATAAATGTCATTATGTATGTCATTGATTGATTGACATTTTTGTTACACTGCACTGTTGGTTGTGCCAGTTTCGTCAGTAATTATGCCGAGTTTTTTGAGCTTAACAATTTGTTACGTGTATCATTTTTATTGTGCCCATTTTGTGTTTGAGCTTTGTTTAATTTGATCGGGTTTTATGGACAAGATTAATGAGCATGCAGCTTTTTACAAAATGTTAGAATATGAGTATTTAAGTAACATGTGTATGATTATTGTTATGAGTCTCATGAACGTCCCATCGCATGTACAAGGACTTTGTTTTCTGCGTCTCCAACGTAATTTTATGATATCTCTTCAAGAGCTACAATGTAGCTATCCTTGCCCATCCAAAATTGAATAATTTCTATTTAATTTTATAACCAAAATCGAAACCAAAATTTCACATAAATAGGTAACATAAAGGGTTTTATCGTGTGGGAATCGTACCCATAACATTCCATTCAATGTTAAACAGCTAGAGACCGCTTAATCATCCGTTCTGTCCATTAACATTCTAATTTTCGCTTTATTCGGAGCAAAGATAAAATTGATCTTCCTGAAATTAAATTATTTTACAGCAACATATCGCGAAACGTACTGAAATTTCAACACCCCCATCCATATACTTCAACAGCCGTTCAATTAAATTTTAAATCCACTCGTATTTAGCAATATTTTTGACATCGGGAGTAACCGCAAGACGGATCAGGCTCATCCATAAAATTATAAAATAGAATCGAATGATCCTCACAAGTGGGATGATCCCTCGGTAAATAGAGCCCGTAATGGATGAGATAGGAGGAAAATTTAATTTAAATGGCCAATGAGGTTAAGTGGGTATGTTAGTAGATATTATGCGGTTGCTTAGTTTTCAGTACGTTTATTAGTTAGCAGTTAACAAGATTTTATCCTTGGTCGGTAATTAAGACTGCACGTATGACGCAGGGGTTGAAACAATTGTCTTGCCGTTTTATACTGTGCAGAGTGTTGTGGGTTTGCTTTGAATATGATATGATTGAAGTGATGCAACTACGGAATAACACTTTGTACGATCCACAAACCGTAGTGTTGAGTCTACGTATTCTTTGTATCCCTCGCCGAATTTCGATGAGGTCTCCTGCAACACAGTATATAGGTACATATAGTATAGAGGCACTTCATTAAATTTATAACCACCGTGCTATTTGAATCATCATCTGATGATATCTTAGCGTTATCCTGGTTGCAATCCACGTGTAAACATATCCACAGCTGAATGTATAAGTATGATTTTACATTTCTTATGTTAGTTTATCCAAACATCATTACAAATCTTTATATGTATATTTCTTGTGTGCGTGTGTTTGTCACTGAACTCCTCCTAAACGACTGGACCGATTATGATAAAAAATTTTGTGTGTGTTCAAGGGGACTTGAGAATGGTTTAGATTCACAATTTATTCCGCTGGAAAATGTTATTTTACTTAATTTTTAATTTGTAAGTAGTTGTTGATTTTGGCATGTATCACATTGGAGCCGACAGACTGCGCTACCATCGCAGTGTCAAATCTATATTAACAATTTCGTCAAGGGGTGCGGTAGACTCGATCAAAACGTTACCTGAATAATAAAACATTAAAAAATAAAGAGTTTGAGTCGACAACATATAGCCACAAAATTCGGATTGTCGAGTATTTTGTTAAATTCTAATGGTTCTGACAGACAAATCGCAGTCGCCATATTGGGCACTCTAGCGAAACGTCACTGATACCGGATAACATTTTGAGTACAACCAATGAATACAGATGTAAATATCTGAGCTCTTTGGTACTACCTACCTACTAAGTCTTGGTACTAATTAGTTTCTATGTGTAAATACTTTTTGCAGTTATATTTCAAAAACAGTTAAAATGACAAAATTATAGAAGTGTCCGCCCAATAAAGGAGATTTGTGTTATCCCGAACATAGATGATATACTATAACTAGAGAACGCCGAAATTACGCGAGCGAAGCCGCGGGCAAAAGCTAGTAGTTGTATATTTCCTTATCGTACAACTACATCTATGTCGAAAGCAAACAACAATTGCAATCGCTCAGCCCTTATCGAACAGCTATCGAAAGTCATTCGTTCGTAAAGCTACGTGTACACCGGCGCAATTCAAGTGTACTTGGATGCCTTTTGTTTTGTACGAAGACGCTAGATTACGCGACGTTGTACGATAGTTCTTTCTTAATAATTACTTGAAATGTGGGCTGCAATGTAAATTGCTAGTTTCCGTGATGAGGCTCCATCTAAGCTGAACGTTCGAGTTGCAAGTGGTTTGAAATTAATTTTACTAAAGAATATACTCGTACAATGTCTCGAACGCAGATAACATTAGCCATTTCTCTATAGCTTCTGACTAAACCACCGATTACTTATTGGAGACACCGAAATACTACTATCTAAGGATCTTGAGTTCAAATCCACGATGCCTACACTGACTTTTCGAAGATATATGCAGATATTTAAATGATAAAGGATAATATCATGTCAAATCCTGCGTGTCTCAGGATTCTCCACAATTTCCTCGAAAGATCCATTAAATCTGACACTTCACACTTAGACCGCGTGGTGGACTATAGCCTCATCCTTTTACTTCTGTGTAGATACACAGCACGTACCTTACAGTAGGACAGTTTAAACACAGGGCTGCAAATCATGGTGAAGTAATAATTTCTTATTTTTAGGAAAGTCTGCCTATTTTGTACAGTCAATTACAAAAGTCACACACCTTAATCTTTGCAGAGAATCTAAAACTACATGATTATTATTTTTAGTCTATAAATCATGATTAAGGTAAGGTTTCTTTGTCCAAAAGTCCTAAAACATATTGAGAATTATAATTAGTGAATGATGGTGTACCTAAAAGTTTTCCTTCGAGGAAAAGCTTGGGCCGTCAGTTAAGAACATAATCCTTATCTAAGCGTCCGGCCAGCGTTTAGCGCCCTATCAATTGATACTACCCTATATAAATTGTTCCTCAGATAAAACCGTTTCAATCACATTTGTTGCTAAGACAAAAGTTGACTTAATTGTTTTCATTAGAAAGTGTGTGATTTTAATTTTATTATAGACTCACGCCTGTATCCCGTAAGGGGTAGGCAGAGGTATAATATAACACCCACATTTCGTCATGAATTTTTTAGGTCTCACGTAATAGGGGGCGAGCCTATTGCCGGGCACATCACCAGAATCCGTGCTGCTACTGAGAATTTGGGTCAACTGGTAACATTCGGTCGCCATAGAAAAACCCAGTAACACTTTTGCCCGGCCCGGGAATTGAACCCGGGGCCTCCGATCAGCAGTCGCACACGCTATCCACTGGACCACGGATATATTTATGTAACGGGTCTTACTTAGCATAACTATCAAAAACTGTCTATTATCCGCAATTTCATAGTGCTTGTTTATTTTATTTAACATTCCATTGCACCCCTAAAGGAGTAGTACACTTTAGGGGGGAATGGTAAATCAAGATCTTTACCTACGGCCCGTCCCAATATTTGATCTATCGTACTTTAGTACATATAATATATCGATGGATCTATCCGTTGATTTGAGTACTAGGGATACATATTCGACTTAAGCTTCATACAAATTGTGCTAACGTTGTGGCAGTATGTGGTTTCCATTCGAAATGTATGCCTATTTTATAAATGGAAGCCACTTTCTAATCTTTTCTTTCATATTTCGAGCTTCAAAGGTTTGAGCTATATGATTGTATGTCAATTAGTACAAGTGGTATTTTTTCTTTTTAAATAATCTCAAGATTAGGAAGACAATAAAATCATAAATAGTCAAGTGCAGTTCAAGGTTAGAAGGACAATAATCATATTTATTGCCTTTCTAACCTTGAATGTACTTTCAGTTTTATCTCTCACAAGATAATTAATTTCTTCACAAAGAGAATATTACCCTGTTGTCCAACTGTTTATTGTCATACAAATGACATGCGATGACAGTACACTACCCGCACAGTAGCAACGGTACCACTTGCTGCGGCATTCAATTTTCGATTCATCCATTTTTTGAGATTTTAGATTCGTTTTTGACATAGGTAGGCTTCCGGTTGTCAAAGTGTCAACAACAGTGCTCATGTTTTCTAACGATTAAAATTAAAACAATCATTTGTTTGAAGAAATATTAGTGTGATAAACTGTCTTATAGTGTATTTCGCAACATATTATGGAGTTAAGTGCCAGTGTGTAGTAAATAGACAATAAAACTACAATAATTCATCAAGACCTAATGGTTCGCCGCGATGGTGCTATGAGGTTAAAAAAATCTACCCGAAGTTACAAAAATATTGTGCCTTCTTCGTGCATTAGCGAAAACTGAGACGTGCATTTTTGCTCAGCGTATGCAAAACAGGATTATTAACTGTGATCGACGTTTATTGTGTGTGTAAATCTATTAAAAAGACAAATAAATAACAATAAAATAATCAAGTGTACTAGCGCCATCTACCAGTGGGGGAACACACTAAGAGACGGAGGAACAACGAAAAAACCGCTATTTGAATTTGAACTATTTCTTTGATACCGATATAAATTACATATAAAAACCACCATAAACTACATAAACGGTCTTTACCATGGCAAAGTGCGGAGGATGCGGAAAATTTCTCTCGAATACTAATTGTATGCGTTGCTGTAAGTGCCTAATAGTGACATTTCATAAGGAGTGTGCAAATACAGCTGAATCAGCTGCTAGTGGAAGTAAGACATCGTGGATTTGTCCTAGTTGTAAAGCAAAAGTATCACATGTTGAACATAAGAAGTTTGTGACACCCACAAAAGGATACGTAAACAACCGCGGAAGCCCGACTGTTGCGACACGTGAATCCGTGAATGTCAATGATGCTTCAACACAAGAGCATATTGACTTAGCTGGTGAAATTCGCTTGATGAGAAACGAAATCAGTGCCTTGAGGGCCGAAGTTAGAGAATATTACGAAGAAATGACACACTTTAAGAATGCTTTACACGTACAAGACATCATCATCGCAGACATGGCCAAACGGATCACTGATATAGAGAATCGCGTTGAAAAATGCATGCCTGTTAGCATAGATCCTATTGAAAATACAATTGCCGAATTAAAATGCCAACTGAACGAACGTGACCAGGCATTGTTATTGAATGATGTGGAGAGAAGAGAATACCGGGAGTATACCGGAGAGAAAAGAAGAGAGTGTTTTTCACTTGGTTAATTTGCTATCCACGAAACTTGGTGTCGACTTGAATGAGAGGGATGTTGTCCATGTGGAACGTGTTGGGTCTACGCGCCGTAATCGAACAGAACCACTGAACGTTAGCAATGGCTCCACCTCAGCTGACCAAATGTCGCACCGACCAAGATGCATATCAGTTCGCTTCGCACGTCGAGTGACGCGCGATCAAGTTCTCCGCGCTGCCAGAGTGCGCCGCGGTCTTACCTCAGCCGACCTGGAGCTACACGGAACGGCTAGCCGCGTCTACGTGAATGAGCGTCTCACTCGTATGAATCGAGACTTATTCTATCATGCTCGCCAGGCAGCTAGCCGTCACCACTGGAAATATGGACGAGAGGTGGTGTCTTTGCACGTAAAGAGGATGGCTGCAAAACCGAAAGGATCAGATCTATGAAGGAAATTAATCAAATTTTTGGGTAATTCATTGTTTGGCTTTTTATTTTCAATTAAAGTCAATTCATTATAAATTACTAGCATTCATGTTTAATAATTTATTTAATTATGAAACATATTGCATCTTATTGGTAATTCAATTTGTCGGTATTATTATATTTTATTATTCTGATCATTTTTCGAATGATGCACTAAACTTATTAACTTATGTTTTTGCAAATCTTTCTCAAATAGTTTATGGACTAAGTGTCTCATTTTATTTAATAATCAAATGTGTTGCGCCTCTTTTATTATACAACTTTGCCATGTCCTTGTCTGTTTATATTATTTTTCAGGTGTTGCACTAATAATCTTGCAACTTAATAATGTATGCTATTGCAAATCATTTAGAGGTATGTTACAGTTATGGACTGTGTGTCTCACTTTATTTACTTATCAAATGTACTGCAACTCACAACTTAATGACTCACAACTAGGTGATTTGTGTCTATTTTATCTACTTACCACTACCATAATAATGTATGTTGTGGCAATTCAATTAGAGATATTTTACATACTGTGTGTCTTACTTATCAAATGAACTGCATATCTTTTGCTATACTATTTGTCCATATCCTTAATGGATTTTATTATTTTTCAATTGCTGCGCTAACTATTTTGCAACTTAATAATGTATTTGTATGTTATAGCAATTCATTTAGAGACTTTTTATGGACTATGTGCCTTACTTTACTCACTTATCAAATGAATTGTATGTCTTTTGTTATACAATTTATCCATATCCTTAACAGATTTTATTATTTTTCAAGTGCTGTACTCATTATTTTGCAACTTAATAATGTATGTTATAACAAATCATTTAGAGATATTTTATGGGCTTTGTGTCTTACTTTACTTGCTTATCAAATATACTGCATCTCTGTTGTTATAGTAATTGTCCATATCTGTAACAGATTTTATTATTTTTCAAGTGCTTCACTAATTATTTTACAAAATAATATTGTATGTTGTAGCGAATCATTTAGAGATATTTTATGGGCTTTGTGTCTCACTTTACTTGCTTATCAAATATACTGCATCTCTGTTGTTATAGTAATTGTCCATAACTGTAACAGATTTTATTATTTTTCAAGTGCTACACTAATTATTTTGCAAAATAATAATGTATGTTATAACAAGTCATTTAGAGATATTTTATGGGCTTTGTGTCTTACTTTACTTGCTTATCAAATATACTGCATCTCTGTTGTTATAGTAACTGTCCATATCTGTAACAGATTTTATTATTTTTCAAGTGCTACACTAATTATTTTACAAAATAATAATGTATGTTGTAGCGAATCATTTAGAGATATTTTATGGGCTTTGTGTCTCACTTTACTTGCTTATCATATATACTGCATCTCTGTTGTTATAGTAATTGTCCATAACTGTAACAGATTTTATTATTTTTCAAGTGCTACACTAATTATTTTGCAAAATAATAATGTATGTTGTAGCAAATCATTTAGATATATTTTATGGGCATTGTGTCTTACTTTACTTGCTTATCAAATATACTGCATCTCTGTTGTTATATTAATTGTCCATAACTGTAACAGATTTTATTATTTTTCAAGTGCTACACTAATTATTTTGCAAAATAATAATGTATGTTGTAGCAAATCATTTAGAGATATTTTATGGGCTTTGTGTCTTACTTTACTTGCTTATCAAATATACTGCATCTCTGTTGTTATAGTAATTTTCCATATCTGTAACAGATTTTATTATTTTTCAAGTGCTACACTAATTATTTTGCAAAATAATAATGTATGTTGTAGCAAACCATTTAGATATATTTTATGGGCTTTGTGTCTTACTTTACTTGCTTATCAAATGTACCGTATCTCTTTTGTTATACATTTTGTCCATATTCTTGGCAAGTTATATTATTTTTCAAGTGCTGCACTAATTATTTTGCAACTTAGTAATTTATGTGATAGCGAATCATTTAGATATATTTTATGGTCTTTGTGTCTTGCTTTACTTACTTATCAAATGTACTGCAACTCTTTTGTTATACAATTTATCAATATCCTTTTTTGCTTTTATTATTTTTTAAGAGTTGCAATAATTATCTCAGCGCTTCATAATTTATGGTATACAAATATGTTATGGACTGTGTGTCCCTCGCATCTCCTGAATTGGCTTATGTCGGAAATCCTGTTTATCCACAACAAAACACTCATTAACACAATTTATCTATCTGTTTATTTACTTATGTCCTTCAATATTTTATTTTCTATTATAATATGTAACATCACACCGTATTATGTATTGCACATACTAAAACATTTTAAAAGTAATGAGTATTTATACACACGTAACCGAATCTTTGGTTATTATTTAAATTATAGTGAAACTGTACAATTGAATAGAACAATACTTGTTTGTTTATATCTCATTAATAATGCCCAGAAATAGACAGTTAAAAGTTGGTTTCTTAAATGTGGGGTCACTAGGAACGAAACACGACGAATTTATAGCATTAATGCAGAATCATTGTTGTGACATTGTAGCAATAAATGAGACGTGGTTGCGGCCGGGTGAGGATGGGCGTGCGCCGGTTTTGCCCGGGTTCCGACTACGCCATGTGCCACGGCCCGCGAGCGTTCGGTCGGGCCGGGGCGGTGGGGTCGGTTTTTACGTGCAACGTGGTCTAAGTGCGCGTGCGTGGACTTTTCCGATCGATAGCAAGTTTGAAGCAATTGAGCAAATGTGGTTGACGCATTCCGTCAATGGGAAAAAAATTGCAATAGGCACAGCCTATCGCCCACCTTGGCTGGATTTTGATTTGTTCCTGGATGCCTTGTCTGATGCGGTGAGTTCTTTGAGCAAATGCGACCACTACATAGTGATGGGAGATTTTAACGTTAACGTCCTGCGTACGAGTGAAAGTAATGTAAAAAAATTAAGTGAATGCCTTGCCTATCTTAATCTTACTCAGCTTGTCACATCTCCTACCCACTATACAGAAAACAGCGAAACATTGATAGACTTGTTATGTACAGATCTCAATGCAAATTATGTTAATGTTGTACCGTTCGGTTCGCTGTTGGGACATTGTTTCGTAGTTAGCGAACTTGACATTAAACGGGACTCTATTAAACCATATTTTATAGAATATAGGCCAATAAAAGATATATATAATGACAGGTTCAACGCTGATCTATCTAGCATTAACTGGATAAATATACACAACCAGAATAATGTCAATGATATGGTTACTATATTTAACAAAAACTTGTTATCGCTTTTCAATATTTACGCGCCGGTTAAAAAATGTTTTATTAAAGAACCTTCATACCCGTGGATAACGGACACGATTAAAGTTATGATGCGAATGCGTGACAAGGCACTAACTGATTATAGGAACACCAAAAGTAATACAAAAAAAGAACATTATAGGGAATTAAAGTCATTAGAAGTTAGGTCAATAGAAAGTGAAAAACGTGCTTATTTCAGGCATAATATCAACAACAAGATTAAGGAACCAAAGGTACTGTGGAAAAATATTAAAGCTGTGGCAATACCACAAGGACGAAATCAAGAACTGCCCACACATTTCACAGATCCTGATTACGTGAACAGTGAATTCCTCAAAGTGCCGGGTAAGTCACATACTACAATTTCTTTGTTGACTTACTACGAGTGTCATAGGTATAGCGATGCGTCGTTTCAAATAACTCTCGTTGATCAGGATGTAATTGCGCGGCATATACAAAAATGCAAATCTAATGCCATAGGATATGATAATATATCTGCAAAAATGTTAAATTTATCTATGCCTCATATTCTGGAGTCGGTTACGTGCATAATTAATCAATCATTCATTACATCGAGTTTTCCTGAAATATGGAAAATTGCCTGTATTAGGCCTTTGGCTAAAAAAGCCAATCCTGTTAATGCGTCTGATTTGAGACCTATCAGTATTCTCCCATGCCTTTCTAAGGTAATTGAAAGAGTGGTATGTGAGCAGCTGACTCGCTTTCTAGAGGACAATTCTATTTTACCACCATTACAGTCGGGCTTCAGAAAAGGACGAAGCACTTCCACTGCTCTGTTGGATGTTACAGACAATATTTTGTCTGCCCAAGATAATGGGATGTGCACAATTTTGGTGCTGCTTGATTTTTCGCGTGCTTTTGACTGTATCGATATTTCCCTCCTTTTGTCTAAACTGCATTACTACGGTTTCGAGGATGCGACGTTACGTTGGTTTCATAGTTATCTGAGTTATCGAAATCAGCTCGTGGAACTGAAATTGGATGATGGTAAAACCTTGGTTTCGGATCTGGTTTCAGTAAATCGAGGAGTTCCGCAAAGTTCTATATTGGGGCCTATTTTGTTTATATTATATTGTGCGGACATCACAACCTGTCTCCAAAATTGTAATTACCATATATATGCGGACGATGTTCAGGTTTACATATCATTTAAACCACATATGTATGAAACTGCCATAAAAGATTTAAATAATGATCTAAAGCGTATATCGCAGTGGGCAGAAAATAACTGTTTAGTTTTAAATCCAAATAAAACAAAATATACGGTTTATGGTACAAAGCATCAACTTCGTTCGGTGCCTCAAACACTTGACGTGATGTTGTTGGGACAACAAGTCCAGAGAGTTGTAGAGGCAAGAAACCTTGGACGCTGCGTTGATAGCGATCTTAGATTTGAAAAACATATAGCGGGCTCGGTTCAAAACTGCTTTTATCGTTTAAGGATCCTATATAAAATTAGGCCCTACTTATCTGAAGAGCTTCGTATCCAGCTTGTCAAATCGCTAGTTCTTTCTAAGCTTACTTACGCTGATACAGTTTATGGACCGAGATTGCTGGGTCGGACTAAGCGTCTTACACAAAGAGTGCAGAACGCGTGTGCGCGCTTCTGTTTCACTGTCCCTCCCCGTAATCATGTAACACCGTTTCTCAATCAGCACGCGATGCTTAAAATGAAATCTCGTCGGAAGCTCCACTTAGCTTGCCTTCTCTTTGGGGTTATTAAATATAAGGAACCATCATACTTGTATAACAAGCTGAGTTGGGTGGCAAGTACGAGAGAGTGCTCGGTGAGACAGTGCGCACAGCAGCTATCAGTACCGTCACATTGTTCTGCGGCATTTAGACGTAGTTTTCGATACGCAGCCGCAAAAATTTGGAACAATCTGCCTCCGCCTATAAGGCACCTTAAAACGCTAACGACATTTAGGACGCACCTGAGAAAGTATCTCATAAGTGTACAGCGTGACTTTGGCGGCATTAATCTTGATGTATCCATAATATAAGCAGCAAAGTATCGTTTCCTCATTTTCGTAGCTATTGTAACCGTATTCATACGTTTTAAGTTATAAAAGACAAAACTAAACAGTTTTAGCTGGTACTCGTATATTAGTTTGAATTTTTAAAGGAATTAATTTGTACAAATACTTATGAATGATTATATTTATCGACATACACATTATTAATATGTATTAATCTAACCATCAAATTTATATAAGTATATTACTATATAAAGTGTCTCATTACTAAAACACACACGAACAAACACAATATCACACACCTATCACACATAGCATTCCAAACAGGAAAATATCGACAACCGCGAAATGTAGGTACCAGATGAAAACCAGCGTCCGGCGTCACCGCTAGACATTGAGCTGATCTGGGCACCTTTTCAGACTGGTCGTGGGACACATAGTTTCATGTTTCCGTTAATCTTTGTGTAAAGTAGGTAAGTATTAAAATGATTGTATTGTACTATGTCTTCCTGTGACTTTACTGAATAAAGTTTCATTCATTCATTCATTCATTCATTCATTCAGGTATGCTCCATACAAAATATGTCAAACACGAATCTCGAATCTCAATATCTATGGATGGATCTAATATTGAAACCGGCCGTAAGTCAACGCGATAACTGCTCGTTGCCTTTTCCAGGGTCCTTTTGTTTCTTAACTCATTTCATGATCATCGCTCTAGCGCTATCCCAGTTGCAGCCAAAACATTTTCGTCTTACAGCTGGAGGTCTACTTACTGGTCTAACCAGATTTGACAGAATATTAGATGGTTCATTTACAATGCAAAATTCTTCTAGAAAAAATAAATGTTTTATTTGTAAAATATTTACCAATACAGTTCATTATTAATTAGCAACATCGCGGCGCTGCTTTTATTATTTCTCTGTAGCTGCACTACGGTCTGCATTTTAATCAGAATATTAAAATTTGTAAAGATTTCATAGAGAGAAAAAGGCTTGTATTTAATTATATTTCCAAGAATATTTTTTAATGCCTTTACCAATTAGACTAAAAAGAGTCAGAATTTACATACCTATCCTTTCATTGTTGTTATTAGTTATTAAAAACAGTTCGTATATTGAAACTGTATATAAATTTTATACACTTTATATAAACTGTATATATTTTAATATGGTATTACAGATGTCATAATTTACATAATATTGCTTTAGGCATTTTCTGTCCAATGGAACGTGCACATGTAGGAACATTACAGAAGCAAGACTCGCAAGAAATATTTGCGTAGGTTTCAAATCAAAACGTAATAAATTAAAAACCGTTTCTTCAAAACTTTTCAATTCTTTTAGTTATGGGGCTATACTGTTCTTGTTTATGGACACAATCCTAGACTCCTAGCTACTGCTAAGAATTTCTAAACATTATTTGCTATCCACGAATTGGGAAAATAAAAACCTGCCAGGCAAATACTAGGATTACCTGGCAACTGGCACACTTGTAAACACTTCACCAGCTTACCTATTTTATTTTAAACAAATATGATAAAAAGAGTGATTGGTTTGTAGGTGGTGAGCCAGACTAAATCACTCGCCGATCAAAAAAGGAAGAAAATCAGGTTTTACTTACAAATGAAAACACTTTATAATAGTACACTTCACGATATAATTGCCTATATAGGTAGATACAATGCAGCTACTTTAAAACTAAGACTTTTACTAATTGAGAACATGAGTAAATTCAGGGCGTGGTCCGACAAGTATAGTTGGTGTTCACTGGTGTTCCGAAGGCCAGGGTCTTGATAGGATGAAGACTTAACTGATGGCCGTGAGCTGGAGCAGAGGGCAGATTGAACAGCGTCGCACGCTTATATATGGCGTGCGCGGCGCGCGGGGAGAGGCGCTCCCTCCTTCGTTCGACGTAACAGTTCAGACGGAGATGCACGACGTCACAATAATAATTATCCTCATGGAAACGCAAACATGAAAATATTACGTAAAATTAACGATTTCAAAAGAGCATTCCTTTAGCTAACAATTTCGTGGAAAATCCATCTCTCGCAAAATTTTATCTTCAAATGACCAGTTAATACAGCTTCGCTTTTAATCCGCCAACGGATTTCATTCCCGGGGAATAATTAGGATTTTCATAGTGCAACCACTGGTGGGCGAATCGCAAGAACAGTGCAAATGGCAAAAAACTCGACTCGGGAAATAAAAATTTATTTTAGTGGAATGCGGTAACTAGCACACAAACCGTGATTAATCACTTCTTTTCAAACGATTTGGACAGGTTTGTTTATTGTTTATTTTAAGGTTGTCTAGTTTATGAAAATATATAAGGCAGGTGTGATTGGGAAAGGACGAAGGGGAAGCCCTAGGTAGACGTTTTCTGACTAAATTGGAGACATCCTAAAAGGAGGACAGGTCAGAAGTACCCTAAATAGAAGAGCATGAGAAACTTCATGGGAATGAATGAAGCAAGAGAGATATGTCAGGGCGTTCCGTAGTCTCTGCCTAGCCCTTCGTGAAATAGGCGTCAGTCGTTGTATGTACTTGTAGTTTGATTATTTTGTATTATTATCGCAATAAAGTAACTAATTATTGATATATTATAAATATTGTTAGATCATCATGTCAGCCTAGGGACGTCCAATGCTGGATATATGCCTCCCCCAAGGTTTTCCACAAAACCCGATTTTGAACCGCCCGCATCCAGCCGCTTCCCGCGATCTTAACCAGATCGGTTCTTTGAGCTATGTGCCCTGCCCATTGTCACTTCAGCCTGGCTATTTGGAGAGCTATATCAGTGTCTTTAGTTCTCCTGCGGATCTTCTCATTTCTGATTCGATCTTGCAGGGAAATTCCACTATATATATATTATAAATATTCTTGTTTTATTTATGGTGTTCCATAAAAAAATATCTATCTATCTATCCAAATATACGGGCTACTTTTAAATTTAGACCTATCTAGACCTTGCCTCATCAACATCATCTTATCGCTGTCCCGCTTGCTTTCCAAAACCTACACCTTGGAGCCTGGGATCCGCTTTCCGGCTGAATCTCCTCCACTTCGCACGGTCTTTAGCATCCCTGGTGGTTAGTTGATTGGCACACATATCATCCCTTACGACGTCAAGCCAGCATTTCTTTAGCCTTCCCCGTTTACCGGGGTCCGGCGGCGGTAGCAAGACATTTGTTACCCACGTAATATGCCGGTTGAAGTAAGACGTGGCCACACCAGCGTTGCCGACACTCTTGCAGTTTTTGTCAGCAATGTCTCGGACAAGAAGGATACCCCGGATGCGGGAGTTCTTAATGTGGTCCTTCCGCGTGACTCCACACATCCAGCGCAGCATGTTTATCTCCGTGACACGCAGACTCTGCTTGTGTTGCTCAAGCACAAGCCAACGTCTCACTGCCATATAAAAGGACAGATCTAATGGAGGATTTATAGACCTATCCTTTGAGGTTAACCGGCATTTTGGAGTCACAAATGACACCGCTCACCTCACGCCATTTGGCCCAGGCTGCAGAAATACGCCCAGGCTGGGTCGCGTGCCTCCCGCTCTTGTAGGTGACAAGGTGTTCGGCTTTCTTTTTGAAGTACGTGTGCACAATGGCAAGGTCGGCAGCCGCACAAGTTCGAAGGATATACTCCCCTCCCTCGTTACGGCCCACCGTAGCTAAAGCCACCGTGAACTCGCTCAAATTCCTCACACCCCTCACACACATGACCGTTCAGATCACCTCCCGAGATAATTCCCTGTGAGAGCGGGATTTCACGAAGAACTTCGCCGAGTTGATCCCAGAACGCCATCTTGACTGCGTCGCTGCAACCTGCCTGGGGCGCATAGGCACTTATCAAATGGGTCACAACCCCTTCAATAAGCAACCCCTACAGCCATAAGCCGATCGCTGTAACTCTTCACCTCCAAGATCCCTTATTAATAATAATGGTTCGATAAAGTCGAAGTCCTTCCTTTTTCATTCAGAACCTTAAATCCAAAAATGAAGTGCTTAAGGGGACTACAAGAGCTAAACGCGAGTTTTATAATGCTTTAAAGTATATGATTCAATGCAGTTAACACAATCAGAAAAATATATGATATTCTTCAGGATATAATATAGTTAAGTACTGTGTTCAAAACATAATAATATAATATAATATAATATATATAATAATACAACTAACTTTAATCGATAGAAAAAAATCACAAAGATACCTCTAAAAATATATTGTAACGAGAACTCGTAAAAACCATATTAAAATACATACAATTATTCTGATTTTTTGACAAATTATTCAACAAGCAATATACTAACGAAATACTGTTTTATTTTTTTAATCCAATCAATACATTTTCTGTAATTAATTTATGTCATTTTTTTTTAAAGTTCTGAACGTCCCGTCGTCGTCGCGCTTCTCATTCTTATGTATACAATCCGACAGTGACAGCAACAGCTCAACTCAGTACTCGGCGCCTTAAAGATTCTTCATTTACATTTAGTGCCGCGTACGCTTCTCATGGTAGAACCATGAGAAGGAACGGACAATAAAACTCACGGTCACTCTTTATAAAATAAAATAAATTGTTCTGAAGATACGGTGCCTAATTCGATTGATATTGTTCAGCTTAAAAAATACAACGATCTCAATTGATTCTAAGCGTAAACAAACATATGTCACGGGACGGGCTTCGCCATTACGAGTAGGTACACCTTTTATATCAAAAGATTTTTGTACAAAAAATCCTTTACCTGTCTACGATAATATTTTAACGGAATAAACACAAGTTACTTATTTCAACAAGTCAAAGCAATATCGTAAGAAAGATAAAATTTCTCGAGACTGAAGAAAGTACAAATATTGACAACCGACAAATCGGATTCTAATCTAAAACAGAAAAAAGTTACTTGAACAAGAATGGATTAATTTAAAGAAGATTTTATAGGAAGGTAGTTACACAAAAAGTGGCTGCTCTTTTTCTGTTTGCATCTTTCAAATATAATCAAAAGAATAGAAAGGTATATAGAACTGTCAAATTAGTTCAATAGAGCTCTTAGTTTTTTATTCTTCGGCGTTAGTAAGTATTATATTATATGTGTATCATAGCATTTGTTTTTGGCTGAATGAGCGGCTTAGTCGGCACTGCGCCGAGAACCTACTGTAGGTTCGATGCCAGTAAGGGGCCATACTTGGCGTGAACCACGTTTATTGAAAAACAGGCTTACTTGTTGTCACAGAAGCCACCATATTAATAAAAAATATTTTATTTAAGATATCTAACGTGGCTGCATAATTCAGCAAAGATAATACTTGACTTGAGCGGGAATCGAGCCCGCGACCTTCGAGGTAGCAGCTTAATACACTCCTGTTGCACCAACCGGTCGTCAATATAGGTCATGTAGGTAATGCTTTTGTAAACCATAAGAGCTTGGGTAATGCGTTGATATAATACGGGACAGCTTATTTGAGGTATTTTTGGTACTTTGTAAACGACCACTATACTCGTATTACGTCGTGGAGATTATAGTAAAAATGATTGTAAAAATATTGACTTGACTTGAATAGAATTGGAATAAAATAGTAGGCAATGACATGTACTTTATAAATGTAATTGGAATTCTCTGAATTCTCATGACGTACGTGTCGCAGCGTGAATTCCATATCTGCGTTACATATTCCTATAATATATACTTACCTACTAGTTATTTCTGGAATAAGTTGAAAATTGAATTGAAACAAATTAAATACCTAAGTTTAAAATGTTTTAAAAGTTAGCGTTAGACATGATCAGTAGTTAAGTAAACCGTGCAATTTGGATGAAATTCTGTTCTGATTTTCAATCCGAGTAATACCCTGTTCCAACCATGTATCAAGTTCATAATGGCGCTGATACACTTGAGCATTCACTGTAATGAGCATTCTCGCGATTGTTACAAAACAAATGAGTCATCATCATTCATCATCATCATCATTTCGTATGGCATTCTTTGCGCTGGATCCTATACGTCTATTTTCAGGTTTATTAGCCAGTCTTTGGCCGCTGCGCAAATCGGACATACCGCCAGGGAAGCGGTGGAGCGGACAATCATTCACGACGTGGGCTAGAGTTTGGTTTCTAGAGTTAGTGTTTTAGCGAGCATTCTCACGAACATTCGGGCGAGCCTTAGAATATAGATAATACATAAAATTTGCGCTACAATGGCGGTTAAACTCAATGTATTTCCTTTTTGTATGACTTATGATTTTAATCTAGGGAAGAATCTTCGTAGTTTGTAATTAATTTTAACTTGACTAGTGATGGGCTTCTCAGAATAAATATCGATAAAATATCGATAACGTTTACAATAGATCCTTAGATTTTGTGATCTCAGAATTAATTTCAATATAATGTTGATAAACTCTCGATATCGATAATTAAGTTTGAACGTAGGAACAGACACATGTGTGATTGATTAAACCTGTTAAAATTAAAATCTGCGTTTCATTATTTAGAAACGTCATTTGTTTATGTATCTAAAGCCTTGTATTCATTAGGCAACATTTGTTGATAAACACTGTTTATAAACAGTTTATAAGCAGTGTTTCATCATGTCTGGATACAGTATATAAACATTTCATAAACAAATGTGATGAAACTTTGTTTCTGAAACATGTTTTCGTGTTCCCCAATCAAACGGAGAACAAGCCGAAACATTTTGTTTATAAGCAAAAGTCAATAGGTGTGGACGTGTGTTGCGCGAGTTTATTAACATGGAAGTAGTGTGGGCCAACAACCAAGTTTCGATGCTCATAGTGCTTTATCAACAGCATCATGTACTTTGAGACTCTTCAAATAGAGATTATAAAGATAAATTTAAAAAAATGATGCTTGGGCCGATATTGCTGCAGAATTGAATATGTTGCAAATAGAAGTGGGAACGAAGATGCATACTCTACGCTCATAATATTCCAGTGAAAAGAAAAAGCTTAGGTCATCAAAAAGACTTGTACTTGTATACCAAATCAAAAAGACTTGTACTTGTGTACCATTCAAATTCACGAAGGTCATGAAGTATGTAATTTATTATTTAAGAGATAATTCCGAATCCACCACCTTTTCTTATTTATATTTTTTTTTAGTAGCACTCTTATGAATTATTATGTAAGCACAAGCAGCACCGAGTATCACTACCTCCTCGGGCGACATGCTAACAACAACTGATAAGTGTGGACGGCCATGTTTCAGAAACAGTGTTTACGGTAAACTTGATGATAAACACGTCATAAACAGTTTATCAACAAATGTTGCCTAATGAATACAAGGCTTTACTCTTACTCTAGAAATAATTCAAAATTCAAAAAAATTCAAAATTCAAAATCGTTTATTCATTTGGGTCACAATGTGACGCTTATGAACGTCAAAATAATAAATTTATAAAATAATTACTTAAAGACTCTACATTTACATTTACTGCCACGTTCGCAAAGCAATAGGTAGAACCATGAGAAAGAACGGGCAATAAAACTCACGGTCACTCTTTTTCTTCGCCAGGTTTTGCATAATACACATAATTTACATTTTGTAAGGTGCTGCAACTGTTACACCTTCTATATCACTTGTATATATTTACTGTACATAATAATACTCAAGCATAATACTTTTGATGTTCATTTGGTTAGTCTCCTCAGAATAGACATGGTGAAACAGGAGCATCCACTTACATTATATATACCTAACAATGCAGGCAACCCGCGAAAGTGATCAGACCCATGATGGAAATGATGCAGTTAAATATTAAAATCTAATACCAGCCCGCAAGACCGTCATCGACCAGTCATCGCAAGTAGCACCCGTTCACGAGTATGACGCATGTGCCAGCCATCATCCCTCTCGCCATATTAGAGGGACAGGGATGACCCGACACACGACGCCACCACAAGAAATGACATTTTAGTGAGCATGACGATAACGGTATACGAACCGGCAGTAAGAAACAATCTATTGGTATACTGACCATGACCGCCAATTACCTCCATTTTCCAGATCGTTATTATGAACATAAATCAGTGGACCGCGTGAAGGAATGCAAATGTAGAAAGAATTTGTGAAGGTGACAAGTGAACAACGATATGATCAGGAATAAATAATGTTAAACTACATTCAACAAATCGTAATAATATCCAAATCCTGCAAAAATCATGTGTTCACGAGGCACCTCCACTTAACATGTTACTAATTAAGAAGAGAGTATTTTACACAGTCATAAAAATAACAATAATGGTGAATTTAAAAACAAGCAACTAGACCCATGATGTCTTGTCATCTAGAAATTCTTTAATAGTGTAATAACCCCTTTTTAAAAGAAAATTCCTAGTAGTGGTTTTAAATTTGTGCAGAGGTAAATTCATTATTTCCAGAGGTAATTTGTTGAAGAATTGTATACCGAGTCCCGCAAATGAGTTATGAACTTTATGTAGACGGTGGTTAGTGCCCACTAGTTTATGCTTATTCCTTGTGTTCACTTTGTGCACGTCACTATTTTTACGGTAAAGAGTTAAGTTTTTCTTAACGTACATTAAATTAGCAAATATATACTGCGATGCAACTGTAAATATTTCTACTTCTTTAAATTTATCTCGTAAAGAATCTCTAGCACCTAACTTATATATTGCACGTATGGCCCTCTTTTGAATAACAAAAATTGTCTGAATATCAGCCGCCGTACCCCATAATAGTATCCCATAAGACATTACACTGTGAAAGTAACTAAAGTTAACTAGTCTAGCAGTATCTACGTCTGTGAATTGGCGAACTTTCCTAACTGCAAATGCTGCAGAACTAAGTTTGACTGCCAGACAGGATATTTGGGCACCCCACTGAAGCTTACAATCTAAAGTTAAACCTAAAAATACAGTTGAATCAACTAGGTTAATTGTTTCGTTATTTAAAACTATATTAGTAAGAACATTTTTGACATTCGGCAAAGTGAATTTCACACATTTTGTTTTGCCAGAGTTGAGTAGCAAATTATTTGTCGTGAACCAATGTAGTACTTGCGCAAGAGAATTATTTACGCTGTCAATGTTACTTGTATTACGATCAACTTTAAAAATAAGAGAAGTATCGTCAGCAAAAAGAACAATATCACATAGATTTCTAACAAAGAATGGCAAGTCATTAATATATATTAAAAAAAGAAACGGACCAAGAATAGAGCCCTGTGGAACGCCCATTCCCACTGGCAAACCTTGAGACCTACTTCCACTAACATCTACATACTGAACTCTATCTCTAAGGTAACTGGCAACAAGATTGAGTGCGCTATCTCGAATACCATAATGGTTGAGTTTACGTAAAAGTGTATCATGTTCAACACAATCAAAAGCCTTTGACAAGTCGCAAAAAACACCAATGGCATCCTTCGAATTTTCCCAAGCGTTAAAGATATGTTTTAACAGAGTTACACCGGCATCAACGGTGGAGCGACCCTTAGTGAAGCCATACTGCTCACTGTGCAATAAATTATTTATGAGAAAGTGGCTCTCTAACTGATGCAAAATAACCTTTTCAAAAATTTTACTGATTGCAGGCAAGATAGAAATTGGCCGAAAGTTACTAGGGTCGCTCTTGGATCCTTTTTTGAAAAGTGGTATCACCTTGCTGTGTTTCATTAAATCAGGAAATACCCCTTTATCCACGCATCTAATAAATATTGCAGCCAAATATGGAGCTATGCTAAAAATGATTTGGCGAACAAGACTAACTGAAATACCCCATAAGTCAATAGATTTCTTAATATTGATGGTCTTGAATGTCTTGAGGATGTCATTGGTGTCAATGTATTTAAAATTAAACAGCACATCACACTCATTCACATTGCCCCTAACTAACATCTCTGCTTTGCTTGGGCATGAGTCTAAACACTTGGTTGTTTTCACTGGTATGTTTATGAAGAAGTTGTTAAAAGCCTGAGCAACATCAATTTTCTTTGTAACTATTTCTCCATTACATTTTAATTCATAGCTATTATCTACTAACTTAGCTCGACCAGTCTCACTGTTAATAATGTTCCAAGTTGTTTTTATTTTGTTCTTGGATTCTTTAATTTTATTACTTATAAATATAGACTTAGCTGAAGCACATGCTCTCTTAAAAACTTTTGAGTAATTTCTTACATATTCAATAAATGAAGGATTAAAATTGTATTGCTTCATACCATACAGATCATACAACCTAGATCTACTTTTGTATATTCCTACTGTTGCCCAATCACAAAATTTAACTTTAGAGCTCTTGGCAAATTCATAAGTGAAACTGAAGTATACATATTGGGTAAAACTGTTGTTGTAGTGCGATTTCTATATTTTTTCTATATTCTACGGACTATTTGAATTTAGAGTGTTCGCTAGAAAGATCGTGAAAATGTTCGGTTCGTAAAACAGAAAACGGCGAATGGTCGCTGTTCTGTTACAAGTGAATGCTCAGGTGTATCAGCGCCATAAAATATCCTTTAAGCGCCTTCGAAGATAAAACAGTATTTTATTTATCTCGAAGCCATGTTGGCTATGATTGACTGTTAAAAACAATGTTATCATCAATCAAAAATACTCATTGCAGTAGCACTGAATTTTTTTTCAGAGCTGTCTCATTTATCTTATTCACGGCGATCGGATTGTTCACTAGTTGTATTGTATATTTGTATCTTTGAGGAATATTTTTTTGTTTCTCTGGACATGATCAAGTGGTTTGAATCCAGCATTTGGTAAAAAGTTCTTCTTTTCATGAAACATGTATTAGTTGTAGGCAGCGATAGCTTAGTGAAGTTACTAACATACTGTCATGCAGAGGATATCGGGTTCGAATCCTTGGCGCGCTCCAAAGACTTGATTGCACGGTTGGCGTAGTGGTTTAAGCGGCCGCCTCACCGCTTGACACTGTGCCGAAGTGTTGTGGGTTCGATCCCCACACGAGACAACACTTTGTGTGATTGTTGTTTCGAGTCTGGATGTTCATTGTGTCCTTTAGTTGTATGTTTGTAAAGTCCCCCGCGACGCAGGATTTAGTCCTATCGCGGGAGTTGTCTTTTCAAAAAAAAAAAATTGACCTTTCATCCATCCCTTCTATTCGAAAAGTGTCGCTTTGTTCCTCTTTGCGGACTGCGGGCGGACGGCAAAGTGATTTGAATTTGGAACGTATATCATATATAGACATCTAACGCAAATTGTATAAATAACTGGCTGGTACGTGTTGGCTGCAAGGGCGTGGGGACCCACGCTAACAAAAAAAAATTGGGCAAGTGCGAGTCAGACTCGCGCTCGAAGGGTTCCGTACCATCATCTATAAAAGAAAATCACGTTCGTTGTATGTATACTTAAATACTTTTTAAGTTTCTACCTGTTTATTAAGATCGAGTAACAAATTGCTTAAAAATTACCTTTGTTGTATGGGTGCCCCTCTTTATTATTAACTTTTTTTATTTAATTATTTATTTTGAAAGATAATATACAACTACATATTCGGTGAAAATTTAAAGCGTCTACCTGTTACTTTAGTAATTTTGAGCAAAAAATACGAAACAAAACAAGTTTTTTGTATGGGATCCCCCCTTAATATTTTAATTTTTTTATTTTCAGTATTTGCTGTTATAGCGGCAACCGAAATACATAATTGGTGAAAGTTTCAGCTTTCTAGCTATCATGGTTTATGAGATACAGCCATAGACGAACAAAAAGAACAGACAGAGCACGCCCTACATTATGTTTGAAGCCAAAAATAGCAGCAAACCAACTGGTTTGCTGCTATTTTTGGCAACTGCGCGGGGCAAACCATTTGCTGTAAATACACTAGCCATGCACACAATAATAATAATAATAATAATACAAAAAAAATTTTAAAATCAATATGGGTATCGCCTTCGATATTTTAAGGGATGGGGAATCCAAATACAACATTTATACGTTTAGCCTTTTTTTGCCTTTTACCCAACCCTCCCCCTTCTCCTTTGACCAAATTTATTATTTTTGTCTGGCCCCTAAAAGTTGTGGCTTAATTTTATAATAGCCTATATTTTATTATTATATTTAGCCTGTACCGGCGTGGCAGTGCAGGATTGAGAGGCGTATTGCCGAGGCAAGGGCACTTATTGGCAAGCTGATCTGTTTTAGGGCGGGGAATACACGCCCCAGGGTAATGCGCTTTGTGAAACGGGCCTTTGTGGGGACTAATATTAGTCCTCAAGATTATACATCCCGTGTCACAGAGCGCATTGACTTCCTAAAACAGAAAGTCTATGCATGGGCAAACCGTATTCGTAGATTCAAAAAACGTGTGGACCGGTATCTCATTAATCGTACATTCCAGAGGGACCAGAGGTGGGTATATAGAAGCTGGGAACGACCAGACCAATGTGTGACTAATGTACAGCGGCCGGATGCGGACGCCACAGCCATGTTTTGGCGTAGCATCTGGTCGAAGCCCATTAGTCATACTGAAGGCGATTGGATGCGAGATGTCGAGCGTGCATGCGAACATATTCCCGAAATGGAATGCGTGGCCATTTCTAGCCAGGACTTTTTACAAGCAGTCCGTCCATTAGCGAATTGGAAATCTCCAGGGTTGGACGGGCTGCACAATTTCTGGCTGAAATGGCTACGTAGCTCGCATGAACGCTTGGCATCTCAATTCCAATCAGCTGTGGAATCTGGGTCGTTACCAACATTCATGACGACTGGAATTACCCACCTGCTCCATAAGACAGGCAGTACTAGCGAGCCCGGCAATTATAGACCGATAACATGTTTACCATCGGTCTATAAACTTCTTACATCTATTCTGAGAGCTAAAATAGCTAAACATGTTGAAGACTATGCAATTATGTCAGCCTCTCAGAATGGATGTAGGAAGGGGGCTCGTGGTACTAAGGAGCTCCTCCTCATTGACATGGCCATTAGCCAACAAGTTCGCCGTAACCGAAAGGATCTGGCGGCATGTTGGATAGATTATAAGAAAGCGTATGACTCCGTGCCGCATACATGGCTTTTGAGGGTGTTAGAGTTGTATAAAGTAAATACAACTCTACGCACCTTCTTAAAGTCATGTATGGGGCAATGGAATACGACTCTTTGCTATCCAGGATGCCGACGGATCCAGGAGGACGGCGAACGTATTAAAATTGAGCGGGGAATTTTTCAGGGCGACAGTCTGAGTCCCCTTTGGTTTTGCTTAGCCATGAACCCTCTCAGTACTTTACTGGAGGGTTCAAGGTTAGGCTGCAAGTTACAGAGAAGTGGTCAGGTCATATCTCACCTGCTGTTCATGGATGACCTGAAGTTATTTTCCCACTCTGAGGCCCAATTGATAGACTTACTAAACGTAACCCAAAACTTTAGTAAATCTATCAATATGGAGTTCGGTGTGGATAAATGTGCTGTCATTCATGTGAAGCAGGGAAAGATGGTGGAATCTGAGGGGATCCAACTCTCAGATTCCATTAACCTAAGAACGCTTCTCTTAACTGATACCTATAAGTACTTGGGTATGTCACAGGCTTTATGTATCAATGAAGCCGTCATGAAGCAATCGTTGCAAGAGCGTTTCTTTGGCCGCCTGAAAAAAGTACTGAAAAGTCTTTTATCAGGTGGCAACAAGGTTCGTGCTTGCAACGGTTGGGTCATGCCACTTCTTGTATACTCCTTTGGCATACTCAAGTGGACTCAGTCTGAATTGGACGCCCTGGACAGAAGAGTTCGCACTCTGTTGACGGCATATCGTATGCATCATCCACGTTCATCCGTGATGAGGTTGTACATCCCGCGAAAGTGCGGGGGTCGCGGCTTTCTGAATGTCAAGACCCTACACAATCGCGAGGTGTGCAATCTCAGAGAATATTTTCTCCGGGCGAACGTGGATATGCATCGAGATGTTGTCGCGGTAGACAATGGGCTCACCCCGCTCAGGTTGGCTAAGGAGAACTGGCGCATGCCTGTAGTACTTAGTACTGATGATCGCAAGCGTGTATGGCAGAGCAAGGAGCTTCATGGCAGGTTCCATCGGGCACTGTATGGACCCGATGTAGACCTATTAGCCTCGGTGAACTGGCTACGCTTCGGTGACCTCTTTGGGGAAACCGAAGGGTTTGTTTGTGCAATTGCTGACGAAGTTATCAAGACGAATAACTACCGGAAATATAACCTGAGGGATGGCACTACTGATATTTGCCGTGCCTGTCACCAACCTGGTGAATCCCTCAGGCATATTGTTTCCGGTTGTTCACGTCTTGCTAACGGCGAGTACTTGCACAGACATAACCAAGTAGCCAGAATTATTCACCAGCAACTTGCTCTGAAGTACAAACTTGTTGACATCGAGGTACCGTACTACAGGTATGTAGCAGAGCCAGTTCTCGAAAATGGCCATGTCACATTGTACTGGGATCGATCTATCATCACGGACAGGACTGTTGTAGCCAACAAGCCTGATATCGTGTTGATAGATCGATCAGAGCGCCTCGCAATAATTGTTGATGTCACTATTCCTCATGACGAGAATCTCGTGAAAGCCGAAAAGGAAAAACAGATTAAATATCTGGACTTGGCTCACGAGATTGTCGACATGTGGGATGTGAACTCAGCAATTATTGTGCCGATAGTCGTGACCGTTAATGGTCTAATAGCCAAGAGCCTCGACCGTCACCTTAAGAGGCTCGCGTTGGGTGCTTGGGTCAAGGGCCTGATGCAGAAGGCAGTACTTCTGGACACGGCACGTATTGTGAGGAAGTTCCTGTCTCTGGAGCCCTAACCACCGGCAGCTTGGACCCTGTGCCCGATGCTGGTGGGACCCCACGGTTATTTTTATATTTTTAAATGTGTTTATTTTCGTAAATAATATATTTAAAAATGTAATTTTAATTAGAAAAATAATAAATAAAGGAGATAATAATACTAATAATAATAATAATCATCATCATTTATTTGCTTAAAAGTTGGTACATCGAGATCTTAAATAGGTTAAGTTAAGTTCAGGACAACTTCAGTCAGGTTGTGACATGCAAATGTTAAAAAAATAATTATAATTTAATTGATACTAGAAGAATTGACAATAATAATATTAATTTCAAAATCTAAATTAAATTATACAATTTTTTGAGATTGGCAACAATATAAAAATCAATTGAAATGAATGTTTAAATAAATTCAATGTCATTAAAAAAAGAAAATCTATGTCAATTTAGTAGAGTCACAGTTAAAATACCAAAAAATAAAAAAAATATAAAAGATAAACTCAATGTCAACATAAACAATGTCAGTGTAAAATTATATATAAAAAAAATTAAATTAAAAACCAATGTCAACATAAAACATGTCAATATAAAAATAATATAAATGTCAATCTGGAATTAATAATAATATAAAGTCAATATGAAATGTATGACGATAATTAGAATAAAATTCAAAGTGTTAATTTTAATTACTTTTCAAAATATCACTCGTTTATTTCCAGAAAATCATTTATTGTGTAATAAGATTTCACAATCAGCCATTTCTTAAGTTCTATACTGAACTTTTTTAATGGTAGATCTCTTATATCATTTGGGATTTTATTATAAATCTTTCCACACATAACATAACAATTCTTTTTAAATAAAGTTGTTCTAGGGATTTTAGGTAAAACAACTCTATTTGGATCCCGAGTATTTCTCAGATATTTTTCTTTAGCTAGAGTAAATAGTACATACGCAGTACACTAGTAAACAAACAATAAGTTTAACAAAAATATGTCGTCGTGTGTAGTTCAACTGTGCAAAAACAATTCAAAAGTGAAAATAATACTGAAAGAATATCGTTGCACAAGTAAGTATTTAGATAACAGCACTTTTGTAATATATGTTATGTCATTGTAAAATATTTTGAAGTTATTGCCGCTAAAACCATAAACAAAACCAAAGTAACGACTGGAGAATGTTGCCAGTAATTAATTAACTAAATTGGTAGGCAGGCTCTTTAAATATAAGATTTAGAACAGTATTCTTTGTTTATTTAACTATTTTAATGTGTTCAAACCAATGTCCACTTGTTACCTTTGTAAACTTACTTGGACCTGATACATGCATAACACAGCCGCTATAGTATTATTATTTGTTGTACCAACTGTTCACTCATTTATTTATTTTTATTAAAAATCATGTTACCAATACTGGTGAATAACATAAGATTATTGTAAAAGTTAAGCGATTTCAATAAGTGTCATCAGTTTTTTACAGTTCCTTCTTACACTTCTATATCCGAAACTAAGAGAATAACTAAATTACTGTATTTATATTGCGATATATTTATGATTCTATTATTTTTCACAACCCATTTGGTTAATACAAATTTTATTTAAAAAATAAATAAGTATTTGATATTTCGTATGGATATTTCAAATGAAAACATATACGTTGGCTAGTAATAATAATAAAATGTAGTTTTAGCTCATTCGGTTTAAATGTAATTTAACTAACGGCCATTTTCAATATTCGATCCATACAGGGATTTTGAGATTCGAGATTCGTGTTTGACATAATTTATTTGTATGATGCTTATGTCAAAAACGAATCTATAATCTACAGATCTTTCTATAGATCTAATATTGATTTCATAGTAAAATTAGTATATCACACATATAGACACACACACAAGCTACTCATACCTAAACAAAGAGTAAATGAATATAGCAAGAATGTTTACTGTATGGCAATACGTATTTACAATAAATTTCCAAATAGTTTTAAGGAAATTGATACTTTTTAACGAAAATTATTTATACTGTTATTAAATAAATGTTTTTACTCAATTAATGCATTCTTGGACGAAAAAAAATTGTGACATATTTATAACTGCATGGAATTTTAAAATGAATTGTTATTAGATATTATTATTAAACTTATAAACTGACAAATTAATTATTTAAATGCTACTAACAAAAAATATCAATATTTGTATGCCAGATAATGGTAGAATATGGCTTGAATGTAATGTCAAACACTAACAACTTTGTATACCCATATTTCGACGAATAAATTTTTATCATTGTCATTATCGCGATAGAATCTGTAAACCGTAGTTAGATTTCAATGAGAAACATACATATAAGGGTTGAGCTACACCTATCAGCACCGCATTGCACTTTCCTATGCTGCTATCCCTTTTTGTCACTTAGGACCGTCATTTACTAGAGCGAGAAAGAGAGAGGGAACACGATCGCTTTTTCGATTCCGCGGCGTGCTGAAGCGTTCCCTCTCTCTTTCTCGCTCTAGTAAATGACGGTCCTAAGTGACAGAAAGGGATAGAAGCATAGGAAAGTGCGATGCGGTGCTGATAGATGTAGCTCAAATCTTATGGTTTTATGTATCCAATGAACTTGTAAAATATTGTTAACGATAGTGTGTTTTATTCCCGCCTATTGCGCTACTGGCGTAAACTTACTCGCGAAACATTAAATTTCGCATTGGATGACCATGTTCTTCACAATAAATTTATAATGTGTATAATTTGAGCTAGTTACACGCTTTTCTAATGACGATTTTTATTTGATTTAGAGTGATAACCACACATACATGAAAATGGTACCAACTATGTTAACGATAGTGTATAAAACTTAATTGTTTTTTAAAACATTTTAACATCAAAATGTATAAAATAAATATATTTTTAATAAAATTCTACATTTTTTTTTTTTATTGCATTCTTTATGATAATTTTCTACAATTTAGACCTTTTATAAATGATGTGTGGCAACACTTTTCACTAACACATGTCAATAAACATGGCTTCAATTGCTTGTTCAGGATGACGTATCTCGTTTCATCTGAGGATACAGCCTGGTGACAGACAGACAGACAGCGGAGGCTTAGTAATAGGGTCCCGTTTTTTACCTTTTTGGTACGGAACCCGAAAAATTATTGTTGATATGAAAATAATATGTCCAGTGTTACATAACCTTTTTTTTTTTTTTTTTTTTGGTTTCGGGTTGGAAAATCCTCATGGAGTCCCTCCGCCCTGGGGGATGGGCGAAGGGGACTGTCAGACTCTTACTGACTAAAAACCAACCCGTGTGCCTCATGTAACCGTGCGTCGGAGGGTCGGGTTTCGCCCAAGCATACGTCGCAACCCCCCGACGGGTATCGGCCCGCCAGATGGTCAGGCGGGCCCCGAACAAAACCCCCTTGGCGGCGGATTAAGGTGTTGGGCTTCGCCGCCAAAACACCCAGCGGCCGCAGAGGATAGGGAGGACGGCAACGCAACACCGCATCTCCTCTTCCTCTGCGGCCCCACCGCGACGCATCGAATGGTGCGCCTCCATTTGGTCGCGAGAGATAGGGCGCGCGGCAACGCAACACCGACACGCCTCTCCTCCCGCGACCGCACCCGACTGCGAGGGACAGACAGAACTGTCCCCCGCACCCGCACCGTTGGACGCATACTGCGCAGGCCCCGTCAAGCCCACGCGGAGCGTCCCCTCCTGGATCCCTCTTAGCTTCACCGCGGGTCAACAATCCACGGTTACTGAGCCCCCCCACCACGACAAGGTGGAGATCCCACGGGGGGGAGTGTTACATAACCTGGAAATGTTATTTTCATATCAACATATATCTCAAACCCACTCATATTATTATTATATTGGCTTATTATATATTATTATTATTATGTATGCTTATTGTACTAGATATTATACTATTGCATTAATAAATTAGTAGATAGGTAACAGGTCTTGGGAACTATACAAAGAAATACAAAATGAGCGGCGATAGCCTAGCGGTGTAGGTAACGGACTAATGAGACGGTGGTCTCAGGTTCGATCCCAGGTGCCTGGCACACACATTTTCATAATCAGTAGGTATATACTTTATTAAATTTTGCAAAAATAATGAGTTCTGCGTCGAGTTATGAAAGCGAAGGGATTCGGGATTCTATTCTAGAATTCTTCGCTTCGCTCGTGATTCAAAGTAGCGCCCTCGCCGTAAAAATATTATTTAGCTCCCTTGTCATACAATCTACTATTTTGAAATCATGTGCGTATTATATTGTAAATTGTTGCAGGCCCCATGCTTCAGAGAGCATGTTAAACCGTCGGTCCCGGCTGTCATGAAGATCTTTTACAGTTGTTACATTATCGCTATCCCATTGGGTTATCCCGGAGGTTGGACGGCAGTCACTCTGTGGAAAAGCGGATATTCTGTCATATCTGGTAAGACTAATAAGCGGAACTCTGACTCCAAGGCGTAAGCCTTGGATGCTTGTCGATGTCGATGTTTATATAAAACGAGTTGGAATTGGAATAGGATTGTGATCAACATAAAACGCTGCTTTTACTGTTAATTTACTTACCACAATATGTATCAAAATCCAAACACATTATCATCCTCTCTACATGAGCATCAAAGCCAACCGCAATATCCTAAAAAAAAATGTAATATTTTAAAAAGTAGTTGCTAAGCATTAATTATAATTCTTTATGAAATAATAAAAAAAATATTTCTGTAAACCACTTCAGAAATAATTTGCCATAGAAATATTTATAAGTAAGTTTTCCACTTGAGTATGTCTCTTCGAGTATCTTTGAAATACGTCAGTTACTCGGGAAACAACCTTACCAAATATTTAAAATGCTCACCTTCAACTTTTAATCCGTCCCAGTTTTTCCATTTGTGGCTTCACGGAAGACGTTGCTGTCAGTAAGTAAACTAACACTACACAAATCTACCTGAACATCCAGCCACTATTTAAGGAACTTACCTGTAAGTTTCTAAGTCTAAATATGTACTGCTGAATACGTTAAAGTTATAGATTCAAACGTAAACGTAAAGCAATACCTACTAAACTAGAGCTATTCAAATATTTCTCAGAAAGGTACGCAAGTTTCACCAACAACTGCCCAAAATACGTACTACAAAACTACTTGAAGAGCCGACCACTATAAAGCCAACCAATGTCTCCGGATCATGAAGAACCGAAAAAACTACATATATTTCACAAAACATGCAAATGTTCCTCTTAACGATGCAGTAACTCAGATATATAAGAAATAGAATACCGTTAGAACCACCCGATAGATAGGTAGAAAGAGAAAAAATCTCAGAGGAACAATGAAGGAGGGTTTACAGCGTTTTTACGATACCTCCTTATCTTGAGTTATGAGAGAAATCGGCGATTTGCAATGCAAATATTTTATGCTGGCCTTCCTGCTAGTGGGAATATGCAATCTATACACAAAAATATAAATGGGTTAAAACGATAAGTTCATTTGGATTTTGGCACATCTTCTTTGATTCGAGTGCGATTAATATTTTATTTATCCGGTGCTATTTCTGTATTCGATTCTGCGTTCCCCCTTTGCGTGTGATTCTGTTATAAATTGAGATCTTCGATTTTCCCTTGAGATTATGTGGACTGATAACGTATTTATTAACTAACCTTGATATTATATTGCTTTCACCTTATAATATTTCATTTTAACCTTCTACTGGTGATGTGAAATTGAGTAACAATATTGGTGAGGTACCGTCATTTTGACGTACTTTTCAAATGCCGAATTTTAGGATAACTAATTACATGGGGATAAAAAAATTACTTTATTTACAAGAAGATATATTACTTTTATAAATGAAACACCTTTTTTATAGTATATTAGAAAAGTTTACTTAAATTATGCTATTTGTATATAGTATTAATATTTATTTTTTGTGGGCGTTTTTATGCCTCTGCCTACCCCTTCGGGAAACAGGCGTGAGTCTATGTATGTATGTATTAATATTTGGCTTGCATTTTCGTAGACATCAGATCAATCAAGATAAAATTTAAAAAAATTAAATCAATTTAAAATCTAGTCTTCTAGTCTTTTTGACACTTAAATACTTAATCAAAAAATAACATTCATATATACTACTACAATAGAAAAAAGAAACTAATCTTGATAACAAGCGACACAATTTTTTTCTAGGCAATCAAGGCAGGCGGGCTTCTTGCACTATGATATAATGATCTATTTTTCTTTTTTGCGGGATATATTGAGCAAGTTTCTCGTTTTTCAGGCTTTGTTGATGTAGACGGAACAGGTCCTGTATCTTCTATTTTCAAAATTCTCTTGATAGAAGCGCGAATGTCTCGAGGAATTTCACTTTCAGAAAGCTCACTTTCGGTGTTGTGAACAGATTCCACACAGTGATTCTGGTCTGACTCAGGATCTTCTATGTCACTGACATCGCTACTACTTTGTTCTTAAATCTCAGTGACAAGGCGTTCGTAATCTTCATCATTTGGATACATTTTTAATGAACTCTAAATTACGGACGCTATTAGTGATGTGACGTCAAATTGACGTCAGGTATGCTTTATCTCTTCACCTGTGGTCGTGCGACAACCGACTCCGTCGAAATTGGGCGCCAAACTGAGCAAGAGGCAGCTACTGTGAGGCGCGGAATGGTGGAACAAATCATTCGAGAGATATTCAGTTGTTTTACTTGAAAGGTGTCAAATTGACGGTACATCACCAATTGAAGGTTAAGTCGTTTAAAACGCGCGTGAATCTATCTTTGAATTAGTTTATGTTACCGAAGTTTACCGTTAAACTCAAAATGAATTTTGTGACTAATAAAGAAACTTTGTGAATAAAACATTCTAAAAATCCTTATAACTTCAATGCTGTCGCTTTAATATTTATTTTATTTTATTTTATTTATGTTTTAAAGCCAACGCCCGCATTAGGACTAAATTCTATGTCACAGGGTACTAGGTATGATACCTCCGTATGGATAGCTTACGGGATACGTAGTAGTAGGCAGAGACAACGGAAAGCCGTTTGCAACCATCCTGACGAGAATATACAAAGCAAATCTTGCTTAAGCTTAACGTGCTCTCCGAGGCACGGGGCCGGGCAAGCGATAATTAATAATTCAATAGGCATATAACTCCAAAAAGTCAGTGGTGCGCGCCTGGGATTCGAACCCGATACCCTCTGCATGGCAGTCTGTTGGTATATCCACTAGGGTATCGCTGCTTAGACACAACCTAGTACCAAATAATTTAAAACCTTTTCATCTTATTTAACTAATATAAATCGGATGCAATACACAAACTACCGTCATAGCCTGACTTAAACTCCACCGTAAATCATATTGCATTGGCGCCAGAAATTTAATTCCAAAACATCACTGTCATCAAAATGATATACCTAGAACATTTTCAGCTTAATTCAATTTTAGATAGGTACAAGTCAGGAATTACCTAAATAGCGAGTATAAACATGACACACTTCGTGAGTAAAGGTGACTGTTCAATGTACATCAGTCTAAACTACAACGCGATAACCAAAAGTAAGCACAACAATTACTATCAATTTCTTAGGATTAAGTAAGTAATTATTTATTGTTCCATTCTCCCTTAAGATTAAAAAAACATATGAAACGAACTTCTTAAAAAAATGATACTGCCTCCGTGGCCCAGTGGATAGCGTATGCGACAGCTGATCGGAGATCCCGGGTTCGATTCCCGGGTAGCGCAAAAGCGTTACTGAGTTTTTCCGAATACTCAGTAGCAGCCCGGAGTCTGGTGATGTGCCCGGTAACGGCAATAGGCTCGCCCCCTATTACGTGGGACCTAAAAATTCATGGCGAAATGTGGGTGTAATATTTACACCTCTGCGTACCCCTTCGGGGATACAGGAGTGAGACTAGAAATAAAATAAAATAAAATAATTATTTATTGTTCCATTCTCCCTTAAGATAAAAAAAACATATGAAAAGAACGAAGCCCAGAAAATAACAAGCGATATTAACACAAATTTAGAGTAAAATGTTCATAAAAGCTAATTTTAAAAGACTTTACAACATTTACTCCAACTTTAACATTCGCTAACGTTCCTAACTATCGGAATAGTACGATACGCATACTTGTTCACCGACTGTGTGCGTTGACTATTATAGAAACCTAGTAGGTAATTCATCTAAATGTTGGTAGATCCAAATAAAGAAATTACAACCAATGCAATAACGCTTCAATTTTGTTTATCTGCTGTACTTATATGGTGTAAACAGATTCCTTAGTTGCTGCAAAGTCTAATGCAAGGCACTAATTTTTTGTACCTATTAACAACCATATTAAATTGTATGAAAACGAAACTGTACGTAAATGTCAAGTGCACGTTCACTCTTAGGTATATAACGCTACAGTAACATGTACGTACGCGATCTCGTTGATACGTACTCGTAGGATTAATTCGAGATGAGCCAGGTGGAAATATTGACTCGAATGCGACGAGCTCCTTGGATAATTCGTGTTTGGGGATTTCGTTCGGTTCGTCAGATCATTCTCGAATGTTGATATATTATGTTATATGTTCGGAATATTTCAACATAAGGACGACATGGCAACAGATGTCTGCCTATTCAATTGGGAGAACGAAATATAGAAGTCAATAACTAAAACAATGTTTCTGCGGCATTTTGGTGGTTATGTACCTATGTGAAGGGGATAGCGAGATGTCGTGAAGCAAATCACATCTGCCCATACTAGTCCTACAACATGATGATCACGATCACTAACACACAACCGTCAAGAGCGCAACGGATAAGAAGAAAATATGTGAGTGATTAATTCAGTATAACATGCGGGCATTTGACTCTATAAATGACTGCTATAGTCTGATCATCCATATCTATGACCGTATAGATTTATTTTCCGAGTTTTAAAGTGAAATCTAGAATTTGGACAAAATAATTAATTAATCAATTAAATTACCTAGTACCTACTCGTCGACAAAATTTTACGCAGCTTTTCTAACATAGTCCATTTATGGAAAACAGCTGTTACCAAAGGTTTTAAACAAAACCTTGTGCATTGCTTGCTTGAAAAATATTTTTCACACCCTCAATCACATTTCAGTAAATATTCTCCGGAAATACGAGAGAAGATTCCAATAATAAAAATCTCTCTGAAGTGGCTGAATTAGAATAAACTGATTGAGGCATAAGAGAGAAAAAGCCGAAAACCCAATTCACCTACAATCTCAGATGTCTTTTACCATATTTTTTGTATGGTAGTCAGAGGGTCTCGGGTTCGAATCCACGGCGCACAACAATGACTTTTCAAATTTAAGTGTGTTCTATACACATTACATTGTTAACCCCTTGTATGCCGGAACGCAGATCTACGCGAGACACAATAGCTTTTTAATTGTGTCTGGTATTCCGGCATACAAGAGGTTAATTATCACTTGCTTAACGGTGAAAGAAGAAACACCGTGAGGAAACCTGCATGTCTGAGAATTCTCCATAATGTTCTCGAAAGACATGTGAAGTCTGCCAACCCGCACTTGGCTAGCATGGTTGACTATGGCCTTACCCTTCTCATAGTGAGAAGAGGCCCATGCCCAACAGTGGGACAGCATGTATACAGAGCTGAAGATGATGATAAGTCAGAGATTATAAATTATGTCCTTCTTTGCCAATGCTTATAATTCAAAAATAAACGGACAAAACAATATAATTTTTGTGGTAAAAGATCACACTGTCAATTTTCACGAATGTTGTAGACGCGGCATCCACTGATAAAAAACTTCAAGACCAAATACGACAAATGAAATCCGCGAAAACATAACTACAGAGACAGCTCTGCTCACTTAAAATCTTCCCTCGCAACCCAAAGTTTACATACGGAAAGCGAATGTATAATAACATTCTATTCTGAGATTTTCATCTGTGAATATAGAACGTCTCTGTAAATACATAGATATCTAATTTATTCATACTCAATTTCAATTTCGCGGTGAGCCGAGTGCCAATCGCCGGTCTCTCTATATGCACAGATGAAATTGTCGATACTTAATACTTTGAAATAAAAGACCATTCCGGGTCTTTTATATTTTTGCTGATTTTCATGTTCAATTTAATGAATGCCGGAATAAAGGACAATGGCAGATCTCCATACATCAAAATGTCTGAAAATAAATTGAAGCGAACAGTAATAAAAAATATACCAAAAAATTTGGCGTAAGTAACAGAGTCTATAAATGATTCTATTTTCACTCAGGAAAGGTGGAAAAAGAAGATATCGGTGTTTGAAGTTTTAGTTAAGAATTAACAATGTAGGTACAAGGAAAGTTATAGTATGAAAGTTAAACAATGTAGGTAGGTACGTTTGAATTATCAAATGACATATGCCAGATTGACATCAAAACGCGGAAGTATTTTGTAGCATCTAACTGTCACAGCCAAAGACAAAAGGAGACATTTTAAATCGATTTTATGTGAAATCGATACAACTTTAAAACGATTCTGTGACGTTTTTATTTGATTTAAACGTTGTTTTGCTTCAAAAGTATTAGCTTATTGATATAATGTTGATTAAATATTAAATAACTGCATTTTAAACCAAACCAACTCTATAAAGATCGATCGTATCGATTACTTATTTAATAATCGATACGGATATAGCACTCACGTCTATTCCTATCACACCATTGTCTATGGCAACAATCAAATAAAAAAGTATTCGTAATCAATTGGAATGCTTTTTATCATCATAAAATACTCCAGCTTTAACGAGACAAAGTGTAAATTTTAAAAATCGTAGAAAAAAAAACAATTTGTTTTGTTCATAATGAAGTTTAAGGTCGCCACAACAAACCCAGACCAAATTCTGCCATTGTCCTTTGGCCTTTATGCTGATACCTGTGTTTAATCGAATCAAAAAATGTTGGTGTTTTCAGCTTGAATTAATGAACGATGATTGGTGTTATAATATCGTTTGGTTGGAGCGTGTATTTATTATTTTTTGTACTGTAGTATTATATTTGGAGAGGATTAATTAAAGGATCCTTGTTCGTAATATAATACGACTAAGTATAAAATAGAACATGTACTACTTGTAAGACATTATTATGTACCTACCTAGTAGATATATATAATTACTTATGTTACAATAGTACATGATCTGATTAGTTTGATTACGTTGTGAATTGTCAAAAGATATATGTATATACCTAGACTTTAGTTCATGTTTGAGATTTTATCTGAACTGAAACACCGTTCTTTGTCTATATAAAACCGATTCGTCTAATAAATGAGGCCGTATATTATCCTAGTAGGTATGCAAAAGGACTATTTTTGTCTTTTTAGTTCCAGAAAGACTCAAGCCGGACATTGTGTTCATCTACAGCACCTAGAGAATACGCGTGTTTGATATCATTTGATATCTGTGCACCATCTGTACCTTGATGGAACTCGGATTTGGAGATGAAGCCAAAATGTTATACTGTAAGAATATAACCCACTCGCAGTGTAGTGTTTAGGTGATTAACTTTTAAATAGATGGACACAGTGTTATAGTTTACGCGCCAATTTATTGTTTCGAGTATGGTTGTACTTTGAGTCCGCTGATTTATTGTTTATAAAGTGCCCCGTGATACAAGATTATTTTCAGTGCTTTTGTGTTTTTTTTAATTCTTTTCAGACAACTCCTGCATTAGGCATAAGTCCTGGGTCCCGGGGAACTTTACAAACATACAACCATCGGACACAATGAACGCCCAGATTCGAAACAAGAATTTATGGATCACATAAAGTAGATAGATAGATAGATATATTCTTTATTGCACACCAAAGTTAATGACATTTATTCAGTGACTTAAAGCTAAGTTTCATGTACAAACGGCGGCCTTATCGCCAGGGGCGATCTCTGCCAGGCAACCTTGGGATGGACAGGAATGATCAAAGCATTTTTGTGGGTATGGTGTAGCTTTAAAATGAAATTATCAAGAAGATTATCCTAAATAAAATACTATAAGTACTAAAATATAAATAAATATACATTTTACTTAGATACATAAAATACATACATAATTTATACAAATACAATTAAATATATATCAATATACTAAATAATATAATAGATACAGTTTATACAAGTGATGAACTCAGACGATAATTAAGTTGGTATATTTGTCAATCCTTGAAATAGTGCTTCTTTACCAAGTCTTTGAAAATATTTATTGTTTTTGCACTTCGAATCTCCAGTGGTAAGCCATTCCACAGTCGCACAGCCTGAACATTAAAAGATTTGTCGAAGTAATTTGTGGAATGCTTCGGCATCTCCAGCGTTAGATCCTCAGACGACCTCAAGGACTTTACATGTGTGTCATGAAGGAACTTAAACCGTTCTTTGAGATAAGAGGGAGAATTGGGATTGAAAAGTACATTATATAACAATGTAAGAATGTGAGTATTCCTGCGAAGACGAATTGGCAGCCACTTGAGTTTGTTGCGAAAATATGAAACGTGATCATATTTGCGCAATCCAAATATAAATCGTATGCAAAAGTTTTGGAGACGCTCAAGTTTATCTAGCTGCTCTTCACTGGGGTCAAGGTAGCTGACGTCCGCGTAGTCAATTATAGGCAGAAGCAGAGCTTGAGCAAGCGCAATCTCAGTGGCAGTTGGAAGGAAGTTGCGTAATCTACGCAACGAACCTGCTGATGCAAATAGTTTTCGACTCGTTTCTAGGATTTGAGATCTCCATGACATAGTATCATCAAAGTAAATACCTAGATTCCTAACAGTTTTACTGAACGGAAGATCCTCTCCGTTAAAACTAATGCGTGGCAGTTCGGACCAACTAATCTTCGAGGTGAGTTTGGGGCTGCCGACAACAATCAGTTGTGTTTTGTCAGGATATACCTTAAGTCCATATTTCATGGTCCAATCACAGATACGCGCCAGGTCCGAGCTAATGGTAGTACAGGCTTCCGCTAACTTATTTAACGGAGCCTGCGTGTAAATTTGCAAATCATCTGCGTAAAAGTGGTAGGATGAAAGTAATTGGTTTGAGATAGAATTAATAAATATTGCGAAGAGTAAAGGAGATGGCACGCCACCCTGTGGCACACCGGCATTTGTGTTAGACCAAGTGGAATAAGTGTCTTCGATGCGTATACGTTGCCGGCGACCAAACAGGTAACTGTGAAACCAGTCAATTGCCGTTGGAGATACGTTAAGAGAGCGTAATATGCCAAGTATAATGTAAAAATCTACGGTGTTAAAAGCATTACTAAAATCAAGTAGGGTCAAAACCGTCAGATTGCCACTATCCATACCTAGCCTAATGTCATCTGTTACACGAACCAATGCAGTGACAGTACTGTGCCCGGGGCGGAAACCAGATTGATAGGGATTTAGGAGCGCATGTTTATGTAGGAAGAAGCTAAGTTGAGAGTGAACAAGACGTTCAAGGACTTTTGATAGGAAAGGTAGTATGGAAATGGGTCGATAATCGGAGATGGAGCAGGGTTTGGACTTCTTAGGTAAAGGAATTATTAATGCATCTTTCCAACTTGATGGAAAGACACCACGGGCTATGGAATGGTTAAGGATGTGACATAGAACTGGAAGAATTTCATCTAGGATGGGAAGGATCATTTTGCGGCTGACACAATCGTTGCCGACTGCATTGGACGTCACTGCCAGTATGTTTTTCTTAACGTCACAAGCGGAAAATTGCGTGAAGATAAAGGGAGAATCATTTGGAGTTGGCAGGGATGAAAGGTATTCTAAAGTGGTTCTTTTTGTAATTCCATCAAATTTGGACGAAGAAGTGAAATGTGTATTAAGAGAATCGAGGTTAATATTGTTTGGAATGTTTTGTTGTTGTGCCTTACCAACTCCCAAAGATTTAAGAAATTGCCAGACCTTTGCTGGATTACCGTCTTCAACTGATGTTTGAATATGTTGGCGTTGCGCTTTCCTACACACTTTGTTACAGTGATTCCTGATAGCCACGTATTTTTGTTGATTGAAAGCGCTAGGTTTATGCTTCAATTTTGCTTTAGCGGCGGATTTCTTTGCCATAATTTTTTTAATATCTGCTGTTAGCCATGGTGCTGGTAGGTATTTTATTTTAACGGCACAAATAGGCGCGTGCACGTCATATAACTTAATCAGATTTGAAACTAGAATTTTAACTTTGGATTCAATACACTCTGAAGTATATAAAGACTCCCAGTCTATGTTGACTGCATCCTTACGAAGTCTGTCATGATCCATGCCACTAAAATTGCGCTGCAAGATGACCTTAGGCTTTGTTTTGGGTGGGCGTATTTTATAAGAAACAAATACTAGGTCGTGATAAGAGAACGCATCTGCCGTACATTGACCATGCTTGTAAACGAAACTAGGAGAAGACACCAACATAAGGTCAAGAAGAGAAGGAGTACAGTTGGGAAAGTGATGAGTTGCATTAAGTGTTAAAATTGATAAATTACAAGACTCCATAGCTTGTCGAAAAGACGCAGCCCTTGAATCTTGCTTAAGGAGGCAAGTGTTGAAGTCACCCATTATAATAGTGTGACTATATAAAGGTGTGAGGTGTTCTAGGATCTGCTCAAATGAAGAAAAATTGTTCACACGATTAGAAGGTGAGTAGTATACGCCTAAAAGAACTTTTATATGGTGAAGTTCAAGTTCCAAAAAGAGATGCTCGCCAGCATTCAACTGTGGAGGCTGTGGAGACATAGTGACTATGTGAAAGGGAATTTGTTGACGCAAGTATATGGCAACACCACCTCCACTGCCGAAAGTGCGATCATTTCTTATTAGGTTGAACCCTGGAAGAGAGTAAGACGCTGTGGGGAGACACGGTTTTAGCCATGACTCCGAAACAAGGACAGCATGTATGATTTGGCAGTCTAAGTTAGCCAGCATATCAGGAAAATGGGCTGCAATACTTTGTGCATTTATATGGACTACATTAAAAAGCTTGGGTACGTCTGAGAATTGTGACTGGAGAATGTCTCCCAGAGAAGGAACACTTTTAAAGCTGTCGTCTGAGCTGGTTGCAGAAACAAAGGTGTCATCATCGTTGACTGAGTCTGTATCTAACATTTAATAAATATAATAATATATAGACGTATATATATAATAATAACGAAATAAATGAATATTCTAAAACCAGATAATGTCAATTTATTCTCACGTAAAGCTTTGCATCTTGTTCACCCGCCAGTTACGCGTCAGAGTAGGTAGCAAAAATAAATATTTGAAACTAACAAATATATATACAAAGGAGACAAAGAGAAAAGGCACCTTCATTACACTGAATAATATAGAAAATAATATTATAATATGATATAAGTGAGTATCTCAAAAACCAAGTATTCAATACTAAGTAGTGCGGAACGAAACGTATTACAATATATTATTATGACATTAGTGCAAAGAGCAATATATACTACGGAAATGCATTAGTGACAAAGTGACATAAATGACAGCAGTGTTTTGTTTGTTGCTAAGCGGTACATGAAAAATAAAGTTAAAAGTTAATAATTAGAAAAGAGAAGGTGCATTTACATAAAGTAAAAGTACAAACAGATATGCGACAACAAAGGAAAAACCTATTTCCTCGTAGCTGCAGCTCTCTTGCCCTTCGTGGTGGCCGTGGCAGGCTTAGCGACAAGTTTCTCCGCTTCTACGAGTTTTATCTTGTTCAAATCTCTGACCGAAGTAATGCGATACCGCTTACCGTCAGGACCCAGGATGTGAACGATGCCTTCTTTCGTCCAGCACTTTGAAACTCCGAACCTCGCCCGAGCCGCCATAAAAGCGTCGTGTCTGGAACTCCGACAAAGTGATGTCCGTCCCTTTGAGTTTGGTCTTCGCATACCAGACGCTATCCCGTACCGCAACAGTTTGGAATTTTACCACTATGGGCCTAGCTTTGTCGTTTGAAGTTTGGCGTCCCATCCTGTGACTACGCCTGATGTTATCAGCTGTAAAGGTGTTATCTATAAGTGATATTTGTCACTAACCGGGTCATCTCCTCACCTTTATGCTCCTCCACGCCATGAAGCAACAACATCTTACGGCGGCTACGCATTTCAATATTGTCAACCTCACGACCAACTGCATCGAGCTGCTGCGAGAACGACTTCAAGGTTTGCAGAACAAATGTCTTGAATGAAGCAAACTCGTCTGCTAGGCTTCGGGTTGTTTGTGGGGACTTCTTCTGCAGCTCCGCTGCAAAAAGTGCCATACGCTCCTCAAAATACGACTGCATGTCAAGGATACTTGAGACATTGCAACTGTCCATTTTGTGTATTTTGTGTATATTTGTCAGTTGTAAGAGAAAACGCTATACCAGCAGGTATGTAATGAAAGCTTTAACTATTATACATTAAAATTACTATTTAATTAAAATTAAGTATTTTATTTAAATTTCCCTCTAGAGCAAATTTAAACAAAACCTGTTATTTCAACTACCCACATGCGAGAGTATTGTCCCGTGTGGGAATCAAACCGACAACACTCAGCGCAGTGTCAAGGGGCGAGGCGGCCTCCACCTACGCCAACCGTGCAGTGTTGTCTTAAAAACATAATTATAAAAAAAAAAATACATGTCAATACATTGAAAATTTCAACAATTTTTTTTTATTCATATAGATATATTTGTATATTACCTGTTTTATTTTTGTAAAATATACGATTTATATTTTAACGAACTCAGCAGACCTGCAAGTTAAACGATATTTCGCTAGTTATGAAATAGGTAATGAGATGGTAGTGCGCGCGTAATTAAAATCCATGAAATTAGAAGGTACATTCTTTCGAGGAATAAGAATTGTATGTGGTTTTTTGAGCATGGGTTCGCAATCTGCGAAGTAATTAAGAGGTATTGCTGTTGAATTTTATTTATCTTTATTCTCCAGTGCTTATAGCTGCCCTGTTTTGTGACGGAGAAATCCAATTATTGAAGATGTATTTGTATTTTAGTGTTTCTATATGAGACGGTTTGTGCGTACATAGCTCCTAAACAAATATACCAATTATGACGTGTGTTTTTTTTAAAAGCTGACGTGATCGAAATAATTATTTAGCTGCAATTATGAAGATTTGTGGCGAGGCCTCTACGATTTACAATTCTATAATTATTTTTAGATCATACGCGTACATCAAGACGTATGTTCGATTAACTTTATTACAAGACAAGGACTAAACATGTTTTAGCTCTGTCAAAGCTTAAATTTTATAAAATATGTGCCTCAATAAATTCTGTAGAACAAAATTAAATGTAGAATCAATGTGTGTGTCGAATCTGTGTCAATAGCTTCGCGAATTTAAGTCCAATCTTATCAAAGTCTCCTTTAGAAAGTCTTTTGAAATGATCGAAATCAAATAAAGTCTAGTGGTATAAAAATTTAGTCCTTATTTTGTGTTACGTTTCGCTCAAGTTTCTAACTGCGTGATATTAAATACAGCTTCAATATTTTTATATAAGCCAGCTCTTGGCTTCATAATATTCGTATAGACTGACATATGAACATATAAAGTCAACATTCAATAACCATATTTATTTGCCCCATAAAAACTTTTTGCGTCAACTCGTCAATTATTCCACACAAATAAACCTAAACATTGCTAAGTATACACATTGAAGAAGCACTTATCCCGTAAATCATAAGGGAAAGCTTCCATTCTATTTGTCAACGGTTATCCTCGAGTATTCCTGAATGATGGCCAGTCATTAATGAGGGGACTCGATCTGAGGCCATTGGGGGCAGATCTCCTTGAGCCTATTTGTCCTCTACTGGTAGTGATAAATGGAAACGTCCCGGCCACTGGTATTAGTCGAGACATTGGAAAAGAGTAGAGGTTAAACATACGGGTAGATATTTCTTGTTTGGTGCCGAAGTACAAAAAGTAGTTTACTTTAATCTGACCGTTATCTACTTACTTATCGTTATAAAATCAATTTCGATAAATTCCACACAAACTTGTTTTCTTGGTTTTTGAAACCGAAAGAAAACTGTAAAGAAACTTAGAAGATGCAAAGAATACAAAACAATATCCAGGTAGCTATAGAGTACATTGTAGAATGGGAGAACAAAAATATTAAATTGATTAATATTCATAAAATCGGTCCCTACACTTATAAGCAAGCTAATTTCAATCCTATATTTATACGAATTGAAACAAAATTAGAAATCCATGATAAATTACGATTTTACCAATGTTCTTATGAAACCTAACAGGACTACTTGCCGATAGATTAAATAATTAGATAGGTAAGTAACCTAATCCGCCGGTTGACGAGACGTTTATATTTCTGAAATTATTTGGAATTCATAATTGTAATTTCTTTCAATGGTTGTTTCTTCCTGCTTATGTTTTAGATACGCCAATACAAAAAACGAAAGAAAAGATGCCTTCAGAGATAATTTGTGAAATAGGGAGGTAACTACCTATATTTTCTCATGATGTACTTATATTCACGTCTCTACATATATACAGATCTGTATTTTGTTGCCGTAAGCTATTTCCGACTGTGTATGGCGATGCAAAGATTATCCGCGCGCCTCTAGCGGCGAATTTGCAACTTGTCTGGATGCGACACTTTTGACAGCTTTCAATACAACTTTGCTTCGAGGTTATAATGGTAATTGTATTGAGCTGTCAAAAGTGTCGTAACCGTACAACTCCCAAATTCGCCGCTAGAGTCGCTAGTTAGAATCTTAGCATCGCTAATCGTTTTAACAAAATTAAAGCGGCGTAAGATAAGAAAATGATAGGCTACAATAATTTGCTTTCCCTTTCTTTAGTATGGGGCAAATCTTTTTTTAAATACATGCAGCGTTCGTTGCTACGCAAAAGCAATATTCACGAGTAGGTATCTCAGAATTTTTCACAGCTCTAAGCGGTAATCTGAACAAGCTTTAATTAATTTGAACCTTCTTTTTACTTTGAAACATCATTGATTTGAACAGTTTCACAACCAAACCACAACGCCAACGGGTCCGCCCAACTTACTGTGCCGTACATTTCACTCACGGGCCACGCACGAAAATAATGTTTACCATTACCGAAACACGTATTCACGCCATTCTGACCCATAAATACATCTCTTTAGTTCATATTTTCGCATCAAATATATAAATATCACAATGAATAGTTAATAACATTATTAGGATTTTTTGTAAGTAAGTAAAACCTAAAGTAAAGTAGTAACTAGGTACTTGTGGTATATTCCTACCAACTCGCAACCGAGTCCCTACCTATCTTTTTCTAATAGGTATAATGTTCAAATTCTTCGAACGGTGTAAGACTTACCTACCTACCTACATATTTTTAGGTCCAGGCTTAAATTACTTAAGTAAGGATAGCTTTTAAAAAATGTTTCATTAGCATTTCACCTAATGTTTACTGCACGCATGGTGTAAGTAGTTAACCCTTGGTTATTACTCATGGGTCTATGATTTTGCTTGAAAAACTACGATTTCATAATTTTACTCTTAGACAACCGCGCCTCGCCGCCCGTGTATTCTCAGAACGGCGCCCGCTCCTGCGCATAATGGTTGTGTCTTGTCGCTCAGTTCTGGTTTCGCGCCAAAACGGCAAGTACAGGGTTATGTTGACCCTTGAGTAGCATCAACAGTCGGTAAATGCATTATTTTAATGTTATCTTTTATAGTATAGGTTTCAAGAGTCGCTTTTGGTTTCATCATGGGTCTGGTTTGTTTATGGATGAACAGATTTGAAGCGGTTTGCTTGATGTTGATGATTTTGATGTGGTGGATATTGCTGTGAATCTTGACCCCTCCACACTTCACTTCTTTGCACACGCATTTATCTGCTGATAATCAAGAGAACGCTTTGTCTTGTATCTTAAATGAATTAATCACTTGAGGGTACCATCAAATCAAACAAAAGAGAGATTCCAAAATAATTTTTACCGCATATAACAAGGGAAGTAGAAACTTCGTTGTTTGGTTTTACAGCTAAACCATCATGGTGTCTTATGAACCAAAGTAATCTAAAGCTGTTATTCTAATTTCTAGCATGCATCATGATAATGATGCAGTTCCAGAACAACACAACATCTCTGCTACAATCATACTTTACAAGGAGACAAAAGTTGGTTTAGAAAAGAAAATCTGCCAACTTTTCGGTTACTAGGGCTTGTAGACGGTGGCTTGTGGTGAAATTTTATGCTATGTTAAATATTACAGGAGTAAATAGTAAGGTTATATACGAAGCACGACGCGTAGCAAGTCAGTAAATCAGCCAAATTTCCTGCGTGGGCTTGGCATAGAGTTATGCTTACCTTACGCCCGACAAAGAATTTGTAACGAGACGATACCCCGGCAATTGCGTCTGATAACTTCAAGGATATTTAGACTGCCTATGTCTGAAAGACCTGTTCTTGTTGTCTCCAATACAGCATCTAAAAGAACGCATTGCGGTATTTGTCCCTATGATAAAGATCGCAAAACAAACAGTGTTTGTTTTCGTCCGCCCCGGATACTCAGTTATGTGTAGGTACCTGATAGGTTATGTTAGGTTCTCTTGTGATTCCGCACTCGAAATAGGAGCCCTGCGAAGCAGGGCTCCGTCTTCTTAGCTTATTAGGCAACTGGGTAATTTTTATTCACATCTAACGAGTGAAAATTATCCCTTACACCTGATTTTATATGGGACTAACTTCGTAATGCCGGGGTGATGAGGGATACAAATGCTCCGAACAAAATCAATAGTTATCGCGCAGGTAACCACCTCGGTCGCCATTCCCGTCGCTGCTTAAGTCGACGACACAGCCTCACACTCCAAACCAGACATGATACAAATAAGATGCGTCCTTATTAGACGCGGCGATAATTCAATCCATATTGTACCATCAGTAGATGACAGAGCGATTCGCTGAGCAAAACTAAAGGCATCTCCACTGGACGGGAGAGGAGCGGAGCTGGGTCTAATACTACCAATAGATTTCTATTGGTCACATTCGTTGCTGCGGACTTTCTACGCAACTTAAAACGCAGCTCTGTTCTGCTCCAGTGGACAATCAGCCTAACTGACAGCTACGCTCAATGCCCCGCTCTGTGTCCCGCCAGGATGTTTTACGCAGCAAGTAAAAACTTTATAATTGGTCTACAGATGTATAAACTGATGTTAAACACTATATATTTTAGTTATAGTTTTTCATGTATGTAATAAATAAATAAATAAATAAATATATACACGCAACACCATTGGTTGTTTCAGTTCCAACACTGCACCTCTACAATGGTCAGCCAGTCTAACTGTCATAGCTCACTGCTCCGCTCCGCATCCCTCTGTCGCCACGCTCACCAATATAGTTGAGACCGCAGCCTTACCTAATAGTATGATATGTTAAACTAATTAACTTAGTAAACTAATGCTTGAAATTATACACGTACAAGGGCATATGAAACACTGGAGTAATATTTGCATATTGCACAGTTCAATGCTGCGTACGTATCAAACGATTTTAACTGTGTAATTTGACTAACCACTGTCACTACAAATAGTAATGATAGTTTATTTATTCATAGTGTCTCACTATCATATCAAATAATTACAGAACATTTACTGTTAATCGATTTTCAATTTCACAGTCTTTTGTGATTATTTATTTATTTATTAAATCTTACACAACGTATACAGGCGGACTTAATGCCATGGGCATTATCTCCCAGTCTACCTTAGGGTGGTGCAGAGGGAAAGAAGTCGGTGTAATATAATGACTGCACGGTTGGCGTAGTGGTTTAAGCAGCCGCCACTGACACTGACAGAGACAATGCACCCTGTGTTGTGGGTTCAATTCCCACACGAGACAACACTTTGTGTGATCCATAAATTGTTGTTTCGATTCTGGGTGTTCATTGTCCTCGTTAGTTGTAAGTTTGTAAAGTCCCCCGCGACACAGGATTTAGTCCTAATGCAGGAGGTGTCTATAAAAAAAATAGTCCTTCATGGTGTCGTTTGAACCGTATAATGAATAATATGTTGTAGTTAACCCGGCAGGCGATTGGCGTTAGAAAATAACGTTTTACTGAGATAATGTTACTTTGCAACTATGGGTGTTAAGGTCGAGTTGTGACATTCGATTACCCTTGTGTTTGAAAACTCTCAAAAAGTAAATAATAATCGTACTAAGAAAATGTGAATTAAATGCGAAATAGTTATTTGTGCAACAAGAGAGCAAAGTTGTTTTTTGTTTCGAGTGATGATTTAGAGTCCCGAGCAAGCGAAGGATTCTATGATTGATTCAGGAGCGTAGCGAGTGAATCAAAGTTTCTCTCGTGTAGCACACATAACTTTTCACCACAGCAGTGAGAACACATATTACTTAGGAGACATAGAAATGAACAGGAATAGATTGAATTCTGTATTAATCACTTGTTGACTTAATTCTTCTGGTGTTAAAGTACAGTGTCATCATCACTAGTTTCACTCATCTTTTTAGATTATTTTATATATTAATAAAATTTAACACTTTACACTATACTGTATCAGCATCGGCGAAATTTTTATTCCCGCTACTTTTTTAAATCGCGTTTTAATACCGCGTCCCTGATGTTTATTTTTCGAGTAAATTAAATTACAATGTATCATTGTTGTAATTCCAAATAAAAATGTATTGGTTAAATACCAATTTTATATTATTAATTAGACTTATTTTTATTAAAATACAATAATAAATTAAACATATAAACAATAACATATAAAAAAGTACCTAAGTTCTTTATTACAAATATATTTTTTATTTGCGTTTCCGAAGGTGTTTTCTTTGAGGTCGAATTCCAAAACGAAATTCGAATTCGAAGGGGTTTGTTTTTTCACTCACTTTTTATATGCATGTGAAAGAGACAGAGCACCGTAAAATTCGAATGTTTCAAATTTATGGCTGAACAATGTCAATTCGTGACACTGAAGATTGAAAAATTAAAAAGCTACTTTTACTCACGCTCGAATCAAAATCGCGTTTTGTTCACTGTTGTCTCGCAGCAAAAGCGGCATGTTTGAGCTGCTGTGGTGAAAAATATATTATTAAACGGTGTGATCAAAGCCGTGAGAAATATGGATATCGTCAAATTTTTTTTCGTTTCTCAGTTTTCTGTTTCCCAATAAAAAGGTTGGTACTATAAAAAACTATTCACTTTTGCGTTTCAAGACCATTTTTGTGAAATGAGCCCTGTGATTGAGTTTTTGTTGAACAAACTAAACATTATGATCAATTATATTTTAGACCCTCTGCATAATTATATTATAATTCCTTTCAATATTTTTTATGTGGTTGTCGACGAAACACTATAATGCCTTTGATATTATAATATGATCTCAAACGAATAATCACCTATCATAATAAGAGGACCTTAATTCTAGTCGTTCCCTCGTTCCTCCGAAGATGTGCGGAGAGCTTAACGATTTCCGAAGAAAACATATACCCATATCGCTTATATAGAACGAGGCTACACAAGTCAAATAAATAATGATTTAGATATACTTTTCGTACATAGCTAAGCTACATCGCACATCTCTAGTGAATACGTAGCCTAATTGCCCACCAGTTTAGCGATGCGCAGTCATTAACCGGCCGTAGGTATGAGGCAAACTCCACAACTTGGACGTTTTGATAGAATGACCTGTTCTGTAGTGTTAATATTGGTAAATATGTTCGCTATATGTAAAATTGCTATGTGTGTATGTAAAAGATTGTCATTTTGTACATGTTTTCAAACGATTGCAAGGGCCTGAATTCGATATGGAGTTAGACAGAATGAAAGAGAATATGCGGTATTTTTCTAAAAGCAGCACTAAATTTGAAATTATGTACTAGGTATATACTCCGTATATCTAAAGATAAAGCTAGAAAAATGTGGATGTGGTATATTTTCTTATCAGATTTACAATATCGTCCTTTATAATACTTTTTTGGTGTTTTCTTTTACGTACAAACATTTAAACTCACGCCTTTTCCCATACGGCGTAGTCAGAGACAACATAACGCCACTTACTTCTATCCTTATAAACCTCACGTGCTTCCTGTACATTCACTACTGCTTCATACATATGCTTATTTTATTATCTATTATTCCGAATTGTATAAACAGAGCACAAATTTGGCAAGGCAATATCTGGGAAAAAGTTAAATAAAAAAAATAATTTGAATGCAGATACAACATAATATTACATACACCTACTACCTACATAATATTTCATACACCCACTATGAAAGCCTAATTAGGTTTCAATGCAATTATCACAACTAATTTGATTTTACTAGTTAATATGATACTCGATTGATTAAATATTGAATGGTTCGTAATTAATATGGAGTATTCGAACTTTCAAAGGCCTCATGAAAAGAACTCGAGATTATGTCATGACGATAAATACGACTCCACTCTAATTCACATCATAATACTGGAAGTCCGTCAGAAGACATACTAAATATGAATGAAATATACAATAAAAATGCCCAAAGAAAAAGCGCACACTTAAATTTTAATAAGCATTTCCTTGCTAGTCGCCATCTTTCCGAGAAAATGCTTGAGGATTATGTTGAAAAACAAAACAGTTTCATGGAGGAATTCGACGTAAACAATTTGCAATCATTCCGATAAAGGTAAAAAATCACTTTAGACATAATCTGTCTGCATGTTCTCACTACCCTCTATACTATTCTTAAATCTTCAACTTCTCCCCAGTATTTATCTTCCTATTTTCAATACTTATGCTGTAACCATGAACGTAATCTCTATTCATCTTATAATCTTCTCCTCACTGTATGTATATACTCATTGTTGGCCATCCTGATTTCAAGAGGGAGGGCATTCCAGAGACCGATAGATTGGACAGTAAAAGAGAAATGAAGAAAATTTGAGATATGAGAGGGCTCATAACTCTTATCTTATATATCATCGTTCTCTGGAAAAGGATTTAATAAAAAAAATATATATATATTTTTATATGAATTAATAAATTCTTGTGTGTGTGTATATATGTAGTTTTATAATACATCTTTATTATGTATGTTTATATTATATGTTACTAATATGTACATATATCTTAATATATAAAATCCATGCGTTACTGACTGACTGACAGACACGTACAGCCGAAACTACTGGTCGTAAGAAGATGAAATTTAGCATGTATGTTCCTTGGGCACCGTAGAGGTGCACTAAGACGGGATTTTCCGAAATTCCCACGGGATTGGGCAAAACTGGAAATTCGAATATATGTGCGTGCGAAGCCGCTGGCGTCGACTAGTAATATATAAAATCCTTGCTTTACTGAGTGAATGACAGACACGCTACAACCAAAACTATTGGGCGCAGGAAGCTGAAATTTGGTATGTATGTTCCTTGGGGACCGTAGAGGTGCACTAAGAAGGGATTTCCCGAAATTCCCACGGAATCCGCCAAAACGGGTAAATTTAAAAAAAATGCAGTCGTAGCTGCTGGCGTCCTCTAGTATGTAAATATTTTTAATGCGAATGTATCTTTAGACCTACAACATATGTGTTATTTCAAATTCACTTTCATTATATATTTTTTTTATAGACACCTCCTGCATTAGGACTAAATCCTGTGTCGCGGGGGACTTTACAAACTTACAACTAACGAGGACAATGAACACCCAGAATCGAAACAACAATTTATGGATCACACAAAGTGTTGTCTCGTGTGGGAATTGAACCCACAACACAGGGTGCATTGTCTCTGTCAGTGTCAGTGGCGGCTGCTTAAACCACTACGCCAACCGTGCAGTCATTATATTACACCGACTTCTTTCCCTCTGCACCACCCTAAGGTAGACTGGGAGATAATGCCCATGGCATTAAGTCCGCCTGTATACGTTGTGTAAGATTTAATAAATAAATAAATAATCACAAAAGACTGTGAAATTGAAAATCGATTAACAGTAAATGTTCTGTAATTATTTGATATGATAGTGAGACACTATGAATAAATAAACTATCATTACTATTTGTAGTGACAGTGGTTAGTCAAATTACACAGTTAAAATCGTTTGATACGTACGCAGCATTGAACTGTGCAATATGCAAATATTACTCCAGTGTTTCATATGCCCTTGTACGTGTATAATTTCAAGCATTAGTTTACTAAGTTAATTAGTTTAACATATCATACTATTAGGTAAGGCTGCGGTCTCAACTATATTGGTGAGCGTGGCGACAGAGGGATGCGGAGCGGAGCAGTGAGCTATGACAGTTAGACTGGCTGACCATTGTAGAGGTGCAGTGTTGGAACTGAAACAACCAATGGTGTTGCGTGTATATATTTATTTATTTATTTATTTATTACATACATGAAAAACTATAACTAAAATATATAGTGTTTAACATCAGTTTATACATCTGTAGACCAATTATAAAGTTTTTACTTGCTGCGTAAAACATCCTGGCGGGACACAGAGCGGGGCATTGAGCGTAGCTGTCAGTTAGGCTCAATGCCCCGCTCTGTGTCCCGCCAGGATGTTTTACGCAGCAAGTAAAAACTTTATAATTGGTCTACAGATGTATAAACTGATGTTAAACACTATATATTTTAGTTATAGTTTTTCATGTATGTAATAAATAAATAAATAAATAAATATATACACGCAACACCATTGGTTGTTTCAGTTCCAACACTGCACCTCTACAATGGTCAGCCAGTCTAACTGTCATAGCTCACTGCTCCGCTCCGCATCCCTCTGTCGCCACGCTCACCAATATAGTTGAGACCGCAGCCTTACCTAATAGTATGATATGTTAAACTAATTAACTTAGTAAACTAATGCTTGAAATTATACACGTACAAGGGCATATGAAACACTGGAGTAATATTTGCATATTGCACAGTTCAATGCTGCGTACGTATCAAACGATTTTAACTGTGTAATTTGACTAACCACTGTCACTACAAATAGTAATGATAGTTTATTTATTCATAGTGTCTCACTATCATATCAAATAATTACAGAACATTTACTGTTAATCGATTTTCAATTTCACAGTCTTTTGTGATTATTTATTTATTTATTAAATCTTACACAACGTATACAGGCGGACTTAATGCCATGGGCATTATCTCCCAGTCTACCTTAGGGTGGTGCAGAGGGAAAGAAGTCGGTGTAATATAATGACTGCACGGTTGGCGTAGTGGTTTAAGCAGCCGCCACTGACACTGACAGAGACAATGCACCCTGTGTTGTGGGTTCAATTCCCACACGAGACAACACTTTGTGTGATCCATAAATTGTTGTTTCGATTCTGGGTGTTCATTGTCCTCGTTAGTTGTAAGTTTGTAAAGTCCCCCGCGACACAGGATTTAGTCCTAATGCAGGAGGTGTCTATAAAAAAAATAGTCCTTCATGGTGTCGTTTGAACCGTATAATGAATAATATGTTGTAGTTAACCCGGCAGGCGATTGGCGTTAGAAAATAACGTTTTACTGAGATAATGTTACTTTGCAACTATGGGTGTTAAGGTCGAGTTGTGACATTCGATTACCCTTGTGTTTGAAAACTCTCAAAAAGTAAATAATAATCGTACTAAGAAAATGTGAATTAAATGCGAAATAGTTATTTGTGCAACAAGAGAGCAAAGTTGTTTTTTGTTTCGAGTGATGATTTAGAGTCCCGAGCAAGCGAAGGATTCTATGATTGATTCAGGAGCGTAGCGAGTGAATCAAAGTTTCTCTCGTGTAGCACACATAACTTTTCACCACAGCAGTGAGAACACATATTACTTAGGAGACATAGAAATGAACAGGAATAGATTGAATTCTGTATTAATCACTTGTTGACTTAATTCTTCTGGTGTTAAAGTACAGTGTCATCATCACTAGTTTCACTCATCTTTTTAGATTATTTTATATATTAATAAAATTTAACACTTTACACTATACTGTATCAGCATCGGCGAAATTTTTATTCCCGCTACTTTTTTAAATCGCGTTTTAATACCGCGTCCCTGATGTTTATTTTTCGAGTAAATTAAATTACAATGTATCATTGTTGTAATTCCAAATAAAAATGTATTGGTTAAATACCAATTTTATATTATTAATTAGACTTATTTTTATTAAAATACAATAATAAATTAAACATATAAACAATAACATATAAAAAAGTACCTAAGTTCTTTATTACAAATATATTTTTTATTTGCGTTTCCGAAGGTGTTTTCTTTGAGGTCGAATTCCAAAACGAAATTCGAATTCGAAGGGGTTTGTTTTTTCACTCACTTTTTATATGCATGTGAAAGAGACAGAGCACCGTAAAATTCGAATGTTTCAAATTTATGGCTGAACAATGTCAATTCGTGACACTGAAGATTGAAAAATTAAAAAGCTACTTTTACTCACGCTCGAATCAAAATCGCGTTTTGTTCACTGTTGTCTCGCAGCAAAAGCGGCATGTTTGAGCTGCTGTGGTGAAAAATATATTATTAAACGGTGTGATCAAAGCCGTGAGAAATATGGATATCGTCAAATTTTTTTTCGTTTCTCAGTTTTCTGTTTCCCAATAAAAAGGTTGGTACTATAAAAAACTATTCACTTTTGCGTTTCAAGACCATTTTTGTGAAATGAGCCCTGTGATTGAGTTTTTGTTGAACAAACTAAACATTATGATCAATTATATTTTAGACCCTCTGCATAATTATATTATAATTCCTTTCAATATTTTTTATGTGGTTGTCGACGAAACACTATAATGCCTTTGATATTATAATATGATCTCAAACGAATAATCACCTATCATAATAAGAGGACCTTAATTCTAGTCGTTCCCTCGTTCCTCCGAAGATGTGCGGAGAGCTTAACGATTTCCGAAGAAAACATATACCCATATCGCTTATATAGAACGAGGCTACACAAGTCAAATAAATAATGATTTAGATATACTTTTCGTACATAGCTAAGCTACATCGCACATCTCTAGTGAATACGTAGCCTAATTGCCCACCAGTTTAGCGATGCGCAGTCATTAACCGGCCGTAGGTATGAGGCAAACTCCACAACTTGGACGTTTTGATAGAATGACCTGTTCTGTAGTGTTAATATTGGTAAATATGTTCGCTATATGTAAAATTGCTATGTGTGTATGTAAAAGATTGTCATTTTGTACATGTTTTCAAACGATTGCAAGGGCCTGAATTCGATATGGAGTTAGACAGAATGAAAGAGAATATGCGGTATTTTTCTAAAAGCAGCACTAAATTTGAAATTATGTACTAGGTATATACTCCGTATATCTAAAGATAAAGCTAGAAAAATGTGGATGTGGTATATTTTCTTATCAGATTTACAATATCGTCCTTTATAATACTTTTTTGGTGTTTTCTTTTACGTACAAACATTTAAACTCACGCCTTTTCCCATACGGCGTAGTCAGAGACAACATAACGCCACTTACTTCTATCCTTATAAACCTCACGTGCTTCCTGTACATTCACTACTGCTTCATACATATGCTTATTTTATTATCTATTATTCCGAATTGTATAAACAGAGCACAAATTTGGCAAGGCAATATCTGGGAAAAAGTTAAATAAAAAAAATAATTTGAATGCAGATACAACATAATATTACATACACCTACTACCTACATAATATTTCATACACCCACTATGAAAGCCTAATTAGGTTTCAATGCAATTATCACAACTAATTTGATTTTACTAGTTAATATGATACTCGATTGATTAAATATTGAATGGTTCGTAATTAATATGGAGTATTCGAACTTTCAAAGGCCTCATGAAAAGAACTCGAGATTATGTCATGACGATAAATACGACTCCACTCTAATTCACATCATAATACTGGAAGTCCGTCAGAAGACATACTAAATATGAATGAAATATACAATAAAAATGCCCAAAGAAAAAGCGCACACTTAAATTTTAATAAGCATTTCCTTGCTAGTCGCCATCTTTCCGAGAAAATGCTTGAGGATTATGTTGAAAAACAAAACAGTTTCATGGAGGAATTCGACGTAAACAATTTGCAATCATTCCGATAAAGGTAAAAAATCACTTTAGACATAATCTGTCTGCATGTTCTCACTACCCTCTATACTATTCTTAAATCTTCAACTTCTCCCCAGTATTTATCTTCCTATTTTCAATACTTATGCTGTAACCATGAACGTAATCTCTATTCATCTTATAATCTTCTCCTCACTGTATGTATATACTCATTGTTGGCCATCCTGATTTCAAGAGGGAGGGCATTCCAGAGACCGATAGATTGGACAGTAAAAGAGAAATGAAGAAAATTTGAGATATGAGAGGGCTCATAACTCTTATCTTATATATCATCGTTCTCTGGAAAAGGATTTAATAAAAAAAATATATATATATTTTTATATGAATTAATAAATTCTTGTGTGTGTGTATATATGTAGTTTTATAATACATCTTTATTATGTATGTTTATATTATATGTTACTAATATGTACATATATCTTAATATATAAAATCCATGCGTTACTGACTGACTGACAGACACGTACAGCCGAAACTACTGGTCGTAAGAAGATGAAATTTAGCATGTATGTTCCTTGGGCACCGTAGAGGTGCACTAAGACGGGATTTTCCGAAATTCCCACGGGATTGGGCAAAACTGGAAATTCGAATATATGTGCGTGCGAAGCCGCTGGCGTCGACTAGTAATATATAAAATCCTTGCTTTACTGAGTGAATGACAGACACGCTACAACCAAAACTATTGGGCGCAGGAAGCTGAAATTTGGTATGTATGTTCCTTGGGGACCGTAGAGGTGCACTAAGAAGGGATTTCCCGAAATTCCCACGGAATCCGCCAAAACGGGTAAATTTAAAAAAAATGCAGTCGTAGCTGCTGGCGTCCTCTAGTATGTAAATATTTTTAATGCGAATGTATCTTTAGACCTACAACATATGTGTTATTTCAAATTCACTTTCATTATATATTTTTTTTATAGACACCTCCTGCATTAGGACTAAATCCTGTGTCGCGGGGGACTTTACAAACTTACAACTAACGAGGACAATGAACACCCAGAATCGAAACAACAATTTATGGATCACACAAAGTGTTGTCTCGTGTGGGAATTGAACCCACAACACAGGGTGCATTGTCTCTGTCAGTGTCAGTGGCGGCTGCTTAAACCACTACGCCAACCGTGCAGTCATTATATTACACCGACTTCTTTCCCTCTGCACCACCCTAAGGTAGACTGGGAGATAATGCCCATGGCATTAAGTCCGCCTGTATACGTTGTGTAAGATTTAATAAATAAATAAATAATCACAAAAGACTGTGAAATTGAAAATCGATTAACAGTAAATGTTCTGTAATTATTTGATATGATAGTGAGACACTATGAATAAATAAACTATCATTACTATTTGTAGTGACAGTGGTTAGTCAAATTACACAGTTAAAATCGTTTGATACGTACGCAGCATTGAACTGTGCAATATGCAAATATTACTCCAGTGTTTCATATGCCCTTGTACGTGTATAATTTCAAGCATTAGTTTACTAAGTTAATTAGTTTAACATATCATACTATTAGGTAAGGCTGCGGTCTCAACTATATTGGTGAGCGTGGCGACAGAGGGATGCGGAGCGGAGCAGTGAGCTATGACAGTTAGACTGGCTGACCATTGTAGAGGTGCAGTGTTGGAACTGAAACAACCAATGGTGTTGCGTGTATATATTTATTTATTTATTTATTTATTACATACATGAAAAACTATAACTAAAATATATAGTGTTTAACATCAGTTTATACATCTGTAGACCAATTATAAAGTTTTTACTTGCTGCGTAAAACATCCTGGCGCATCCCTCTGTCGCCACGCTCACCAATATAGTTGAGACCGCAGCCTTACCTAATAGTATGATATGTTAAACTAATTAACTTAGTAAACTAATGCTTGAAATTATACACGTACAAGGGCATATGAAACACTGGAGTAATATTTGCATATTGCACAGTTCAATGCT